>MU224237.1:623973-649697 GCA_018584345.1 Thuja plicata
TGTATTATTGATCTCATATGTTTCTTGAATGGTCTTAAATACTTCATAGGCAGTTTTTAATCTTGCTATGGAAGGAAGAATGTGGTCTTTAACAGCATCGATTATTATTTTCTTTGCTTTGTTATTATGTCTTTTCCAGGTTGATTTATCTGGTTCATCCTCAGGCATTTTTTATATCTTCCTCGACATACGAATCTAACTCGAGTTCTCAAAGTAATGTCAAGATTCGTATCTTCCATGAGAAGAAGTTTGTTGCGCCTTCAAGTCTGTCTTCTACTTTAATGTTGTTGGCCATTTGTAATATTCCTTTTGAATTTCTGCAGTAATTCGATATAATTCAGAATTTATTTAATTCTTCTCTAAAGAGGCTTTGATACCATGTTAGGAATGCAGATCTTTAATAGAGAGAATTTAATATGCTATATTAAATATAATTATTTAATTCGAATGTAGACTGAATTATAAATTCATATGTAAGTTCTTTATGTATGTTGTAGTAGTAATATAAAACTGTAATTGATATTTTTTTGCAGCATACATAAAGATGTATAAGTATAAATCTTAATAGTCATGTCTATGTAGAGACGTGACTATATGTGGCTTATGCCACGTACAGCCATGTCTTTACATAGACATGGCGTATCATAACAACCCGATAACACAATGTTAAACGCTACTCATATTTCATACTGTCCTGCGATAACTATCGTATGATAGTTATCGTAACACATATTAATGTCTTTACATAGACATGGCGTATCATAACAACCCGATAACCCAATGTTAAACGCTGCTCATATTTCATACCGTCCTACGATAACTATCGTATGATAGTTATCGTAACACATATTAATATGTGTTACGATAACTATAATACAATAGTTATCGTAACTTATGCATAATACAATACATCGACTGTGGTTGATATAACAGCCGCTTCACTTTACTTTGTAAAGTATATCGAGTATGATATCAATGATACTATATATATATATATATATTGAATCTGATCAATATGACGATAATGATAATAATGTATATATATATATATATATATATATATATATCAATCATATCGAAGCTATTACTTAACATTAATGACATTGTATCTATTACTCAAACAGGTTTTATCAAAGGTAGGTATATATTGGATAACCTTATTACAAGTTGGGAGGCTATGCATTGGGCAAAAATGGAGGAACAGAATGTGGCTATGGTGTTACTTGACTTTGAAAAGGCTTATGATAGAATTGAATGGCAATTTGTTCTTAAGATGCTAGAGACAGTTGGATTTCCAAAGTATTTTTGTAAATGGGTCAGTATTTTGTTTAAAGATTCTTCTACTGTGATTGAAGTTAATGGTGATCATTAATTTTCCTTTGACTCACATTGTGATAAGTTGATGGCACACAGATGTGGGTTGGCTCCTAGTCCTTATCTTCTGTTATGGGATGAGTACTCGCCATCAGCAGTTGATGGGAGTTTTGGTTGCAAGTCAGTAGCAGGTGACTTGGAGAGTTATGGTGACTACAGGGATTATACAGGGTGTGGATATCCGGGTCCTGGTACAGCTTTGTTCAGGAGTATTCATCACTGTTGTGCAAATGGTCTACACACTCAGTACAGGTCAGTTGGGTGTGCAGGGGGAGTTCAGTGTATATGTGATCTGAATCACCCATACATCTTGGTTTTTGATGGTCCTGAGATCTATTTCTCTTGGGATCCGAACAGAGATAGATTCAGTACGGGAATGTGGGTGAGGGGTTGTTATGGATATTTTTACAGAGTCATCCCGTCTGTTTTGCAGGGGACGCTATAGGAGCCTGCACTTTGCGCCAGGGGCATGGCTTACAGTTTTCCATGGGATCCAAATGAATTGCGATGTTTCTTGTTCCGGTAATTGCTTGGGGACAAGCAATCTTGGGGAGGGAGGACTGTGATGACCCCATTTTTAGCAGGTATTGGCAGTGGCTTGGTCAGCTCATCATCCCAACCCTCGTGAGTTGATGCCGGGTTTTGAGGGTCCGAGTTGGCAAACTTGCTATTTTTAGTAAGTCTGGACTTACTATTTTTAGTAAGTCATTTGGTCAGTTCTATTCCTGGCAGGGCGGTATGGACAGTGGTCAGTGCTTCAGACCAATTTTCAGTGCACAGTTCTTGGGCTGGGGACTTACTATTTATAGTAAGTCTATTTATGTCAGTTGCCATTTTTGGCAGTGCAGTTGACGACCATGTTGTTCAGTCATTACAGCAGGTGATACAGGAATTATCATTGGAATCATATTTGATAATTAATTGCATTAATTAATAACGATATGTTATTAATTAATAATAAGGCTATATTATTATAATAATAACTTTATTATTATAATGATTTAGAAGTTTATATTATGAAGAGCAATTAACTCTTGATGGCTTTTGGAAACTGTGGCAACCAAGGAATTATAAATACAGGCCCATTTGTGAAGCAAGGCATCGAATATTGATTATTGAAATTGGTCTTGGGAATTGTTCCTAACTATCTGAGCCCTCGCTGAAGGGTCAAATTAGTTTCTCAAAGACTGATTCTTCTTGAGCTAATCATCGATCGATTGTTGTTGTATAGTCGATTGTGTTTCCTTCTTACTGTCCGCCTGTTGCTGAAGGAAAGAAATACTTCTGAATTTGTTTATGCACACTGAGAGTGCGAGTTCATTCTGGAAATCTGCAGAGTTGTGTTCATCAAATCATTAATACAATCTGAAGGGTTTGATCAGCAATACGAGTTACTACCATTGGCGTGGAAAGGAGAAGCCTTTTAGAAACCGAAGCATAGGGTTTCATTGGCTGGAAACAAATTCAGTTGTTGAGACAATGCCATGTCTGACGCCTTGGGAGTAATAAGGTTGGGAATCACTGCAGGTGATAACCCGCAGTAATTGTTCAGCCACACTATAGCAATCGCAGCAGTAAGAGAAGCCGTCGTAATACAAGAAATGACAGTAGGCATGCAGCGCCATCACCAGGCATCCTACAGCCCGAAATCAATCTCCATTTTGCCACGCGAAAGAATGCAGCGTCACCACCAGGCATCCGGAAGCCCGCAAGAGATCTCCATTTAGCCACGCGGGAGAGCCAAACTCACGTTGGAGTCCACACTACCTGCCGCGACCAGCAGCCACCCACGTGGAGTTTAAAACAAGTTCGTTTACTGTTTTTTCTTAGTTATTTAATTAATGGTTATTGGCAAGGATTGTAATGCTCACTAAAATAAACAGAGTATGAATTCAGAGAAGCCGATATTGTGATCAAATTGTTTTCAATAATTCAATGTACGCATTCTTTTGTGTCAAAAATACAAAGGAAATTGATGGACACAATTGTCAAGAGTTTTAAATAATTTCTTAGTAGAAAAAGGGAATTGCTATTACAGTGATTTGGTATAAAGAGCCAGCCAGATTCATTTCAGAAACATTAAAACCCAAGAGATGTTAACTCCAAGAACTTAGTAATTTTAACAAAGATGTGGAATTATTAGAGAATTTGGATAAGAGCTGCACAAGGTCCTTACAGTGATTGCCTGCCAACTGTTTGACAAAATGCCAATCACATGATTTGTACGAAAATAGATAAAAATTAGATGGTTTAAAAGTTGAGGCCAATCTAGGGTCATTACAGGAAATCTTCATTCCAGGCTGCTGCAATATTCGACATTATTAGTTGACCAAAGTGGAATGCTGATACATTCCAGGTTCATAATTATTTTAAGATTGTTGTGATAGCCTTTTTTTCTTGAACATTAAATGTGATACATAGCAATAAATGAAAGTGAGATGTTGTATCGAAATTTGTCCATTCCATGCATTGTAATTTAAATTCTGATATTTGTTAGCAAAATTCATATCATATTGCAATTTCAAAACAAATATAATTTTTTCTAGCAAATTCAGTGCTAGTTAAGAGATAGAACTAGCCAGGCTCTTTACAGAATCAGACTTGGGAATATAATCATGGTGGATTATTTCATTTTGACCATTCTTATTTTCCCTACACATGATATGAGACAAAAAGCAGATAAAGTAGAACCACCATAGCGAACACACTAGTTCTTACTCTAAAGAAATTGTCGTTTTCATCAATGAACTACTATAAAGAGAAAACGGCATAAAAATACAAAATACTGGGTCCGTTTAAAAACCGAGAAACCTAAAGTCTTTAAAAACAGATTCAATACCTGATATTGTGCCTGCAACAAGAGTAATGATGATAAATCACACAATATGTTTAGAGGATTCATAGGGTTGTTACAAGAGAATTCAAGACAAAATACTATAATGAATGAATTTCATGGTTGCGTCCTAACTTTTCTTATGGTAGGCATATGATATGAAGATTGGTCCTAAATTGTAAGATTGCAAAACAATCTAGAACAGTTCAGCAACACCAATGTGCTTCCGTAAATGGTGCTTAATACAATACACGCAAACCCCATAGTGGTTTGTTGGGCACATTGGTGACATGAACAATAGGGATGACTTTGATAAATGATCCCAGCATGAGATCATTGGACAGTTGTTGATGGTAAATGATCACAAAAGCAACTTGACATGCTATTGGCAGTGAAGTTAAAGATTCAAACCTAGAAAAAGAGAGGTTTTTCATAATTCTCAATCCAATCAATATGTTAGAAATTTTGCATACAGAACTTAGCATATAACTCTTGAATTTACTGGCATGTGAACCACATCAGCCTACACTATATATATAAAAGCATGCACTCTGGAATAAAATCAAAATGCGCCTTTGGTAAAATGCATTTTGGCATGCGGATATCATTCCAGATAGCAAAAACAGAGATATTTATCTATTCTTTTTCTTTGCTCATCACATATGCAGAATCAGACTTGGGGATATAATCATGGTGGCATCCCGTAGCAAAGTTCCACAAGCATGTCCATAACTTAAGTTCTCAATCATATTGAAATTTGAAACTCGTTTCCTTATTTTGTAACTAGAAATCGAGTGCTCTATATTTTTTCTTTAATACTAGGGGCTTTGCATAAATTCAGGCAGATCTTTAGACAAAACACATTCTGCAATTTAGAACATGTAAAGCAGATTCACAAATCCAAATATTCCTTACTTATACCCCACGGCATTGCATGATGATCTGTCATCTGATAATTCCTCAGTCTTTTAACCGAGCTATGCACTACTTTTATATTTTAACATTTAAAATAAAAGCTATTTTAATGGTAGTACTTTCTCAAAACTTATTACTGAGGACACAAACCTTGAGATTTCCAGGCATTTTTGAGGCTAGTGCCTCTGCATAATCTGCTATAGCATGATGCAAGTATATTGTTGTAGCATGCTGCAATAGTTTAGTTTGATTCATAATGGCCTCAACAACATCTGGATGACAATGTCCACAGGAAACTGTAACAATGCCCCCAAAAGCATCAAGATATCGACGCCCATCCTCATCAAATAAGTATTGCATTTTACCCTCAACAATGTTCAACTGCAAAAAGAAGTAAAGACAGCAGAAGAAAATTGTTAGCATTCTTTTATTCTTTTACAAAACAAACCCTTCAGAACCATTGTGATGAAACAAACTTCATTAAAATAAAATGCCAAAGGAACAAGAATTCTAATTATGACCACATGCACGGACTGTCAAGAAAATCATTTTCTTGCTTGCAGCTCACAAATAAATTCTCTAATTTTCTACCTCCAGATTTTCTCCCTAGATGACATTATTGAAGAGTTCTGCTGCATGTAAATGCACCTTAATACACAAGAGTAAACTATCATATGCAATAATAATATATTATATTATCACGTTTTCAGAACAAGAATAATCTAAGTTACCGGTTCAGGTGCAGGTACGTGAATCCGGTACGTGGATGCACAAAAAAAAAAATTAGGGGTTTGGGTACGTGTGTGTGTGCGTGCATACATGTGCATGTGCATGTGCGTGTGTATACAAAAAAATAAGAGAAATATACAGAATTGTAAAACTAAATCATTTCATAGTATGATACTTGATCATTGATCAATGCCAAATGCCAAAGATAAATATTAAATGCCAATTGATAGTCGAAAAATATTCAAATAAGCCATATCAATGATATCATTTATGTCTATGTTCACGATTCCAATGAAAATCATTACAATTACTAAAAGCCAAAATGCCAAAATGGAGAGAAAATATGTTGAGAGCAAAATAAGAGGTAAAATGATATGTTTTTGTTTCAAAAGGCCTCATAAAGGGTCGTTTTATGGTTTAGGAGAAAAAAACATAAAAATAAAAACACTTTTTTAACATGTTTTTAAGCCACTTTTATAAAGTGGGCCACGGGTGTGCCCAAGTGTGGGCTGGGTGCGCATCAAGCCCCGTGGGTGTGCGGGGCTGCGCATCCTAGCGCACCCACAGGGCTGGGCCCGGACCCTGTGCGCGCCCAGCACGCATCCACACCCGCACCCGGTACAGGCCTGCGGGATGCGAGCCCTGCAACATAGAGAATAATACATCAGTGATAGCCTGGAAGACAACTTTTTGCCTTTTCCAAAAGTATCTATCTATCTCTTGTTCAAAAGGAAAGGCATCAAAAAAAGAACAGGGCTGCAGGAGTTTGAAAGACTATAGTAACTTTAGAGAGGTTGTGATAGACTCAGTAGATCCATGGAAACTTACAATAGTTCTGACTAATAGATAGATAACAACGTCCATCATTAGTAAAATTTTAAAATAGTCGATGACCATGGTTAAGCTCTTTTCCATTTTCAATTTTAAGGAAATATGCCTTTGTCTACTAATCTATCGTTTTCTTAACTCACTGTAGTATTTTTTTGGATATGCAAGTTAAACAGTTAACCTCACTGTTTAACAGAAGCTAATGCTGTACCTGCATAGGATGCACATCAAGTTGTAAGTGATTTCACTGATAGAGACTCTGCCCACATATATACATGTGCAGAGAAAGCCCCCTAATTTCTCCTAGGTTTAGGGCTCAAGCCATTGATCTTCATACACCATTGACTAGACTCCAATTTTTTCTTGCAAATAATCTCTAACTAAATAATCAAACTTACTTTCTGAATTTGCAAGCCATTTTTGATGTTTCAGGTTAACCAATGTATATATTTTTCATATGGACACGTTATCCCAGTCAAGTAAGCTCCTTATATTTAGCTTTAGTTGCCTATTGAGTGAGTTATTCTCAGTGTTCCATGAAGTTTCAAAACAGGGGAACAGTAAGACACAGGCCGGTTTCAAGGATGGCACTAGTTTATCCAAAATTTGGGGATGGTGTGGGGATGGCAGCACAAATATAATATACTACTTGAAAAAAGAAATTTTGAAAAAAATTAAAAGATATTACAATTTATCTTTTATGTGAAGTAAAATTACAAACACAATCAACTGAACCAACAATGCAGTGAACAATGAAAATTCAAAATTGTGAATAGCAATATATTTTTATATTCAATATCAAGATTACAATCAAGTTCAAATGCAATGGACTAATGCCTAAGTGAACTGATCATCCTATCCAAACTTTGTGGCAAACTCTTCGTCACATTAACTATTGGACCAACCTAGTCGAAGCTCATCCAATTGGACACCAACCAAACCTATTTTTGTAGCCTGATCCTCATCAATCTACACCAGCTCCTCTACATCTACATTCTACCATGTTTCTGAACTCTTTCTTGTACACAATCATCCTGAAATCCTTGAGACACAAGGCACTATATCCAAACACAAACTTCTCTATTCTCCTAGAAGTAGGCATGTTCCTTTTGATAAAGTGCGTAAGTTATATGTATATCAAGATATCTGATCCTCTCGACAACAAAGAAATGAAAAACATGTGAGAAGAGGTAAATGGCTTGTGTGGTTATCAAAGGAAAAGAGCAATAAAAAATTCACGATACTATTGGGTCCTTGTGCACCAAGTCTCCCCATCCAACTATGTGTCATCCAAATATCCTTGAGTGTGACCAATTCGATCCACTCATGATGGATGATGGCAAACTCCTTTGCACTATACAACTTTTAAATTGTCTTCACAAAGCCTCTCTTCGCCTCAACATCTGCTATAGTGACAACTCTATCAAGTTTTTACCCATAAGTGTACAACAACCTTCATTTCGCCAAGCATGTTATCAATGCACTCTATACCTCCCCAATGCTGAATCATCAAAGTCACCATATCTAATCAATATAAAAACTAGGGAAATAATGGAGGTGATACATTTCACATCAAATAAAAAAAGTGTCACTCTTCACTCTCTTCTCCTACCAAACTTAAGATGTCATGAGACCCTAGTTCAATATAAGCAAGAAAAGGATAAATTGATAGATGTACATGAAACCTTACAAATAGGAAAACAAGGTGTAACAACTAAACACCAAAGGAAACCAGAAGACAGAGGAAGAAATGATGAATTAGAAAACATAGATGAGACCTATGACTCGAAACATTGCCCGAAGAATTCAATTCTAATAATTTGAAAGAATATAATTTTGATTTTGGAAACAATGATAACTTTCAGCTTGTGAATTATCCCTTGTTTGAAGTTGAAGCTAATAAGACCTATGATAATCCTCTTTTCAAACTAGATATCAAAGCTACTCCAGAACCATGGGATGATATTGAAGTCAATCAGAAAACTTAGGATTTAGGGGCACTCTCTGTCAATAAAGAATTGAGACATGATCTAAGTAAGCCTCAAGATAATTCCTAGTGGTATTACCATTAGCCACTCCCCGAACAATTTACAAGAGATTCCAATCCACAATAGTACAATTCACTCTTTTGATAAACAAACAAATGTTGGGAGCTTAAATGTGGTTGAAAGACAATATCCATACCTCCTAAACGAAATAAATGTTGTCTCCCTATAGTACTAACAACAATTAATGACCATGTGGGTGTTGGACCATTGCTATCCTTAAGGAAGCTAATTGTGAGGCGTCCTACCAATACCAATCAGATTTTCTCTATCACGGTGAACAGTGATCTTTACCAGCATTCTAGGTCATTTGTAATTGCAATACGTTGGAGCAATTAGGATTTTCCTCTTGACTTATTGTGGGAATATGTTAAGGTCCTATGGTGGAACCAATATCTTGCAGTTCAGCAAAGTGATTCTAATTATACTTCTTGCACTTCGGCAAAAAATCAGTGATCCCAATTAGATCAATACGATCTGTGATTTCAGATCAAATACTCAACTAGAGCCATACTTCCCACTTTGATATATAATCTTTGTTTGAAGCAATACCTAGCTTGATATCAATTGGATTAAGAAACTACCTCAAGGAGAAGATCGTAGGGAGATCCCCCCAATGATCTGTGTAGCCATAAAAACAATAGTATTGGTTGAGATCTAATTAACTTTGTGTACTATTATGTATATATACATACATAGGATTACCTAACAATGGAAACTGCAACCTTAGTCGTTATTTCCATATCTTGTTTACCTGTTTGTTGTAGTCGGCTTGTATCAGCCGACGGGTAGACTAGTATCACCTTTTCCATCCTTTTCGGCACCACCAGCAGTTACAGTAGCGGTACCCTGGCAGCACGGGGTACGTCCTCCACCAGTCCGACCCATCGCACCGCCTGTCCACACGGTGGCAGATGTGCACATTCCAGGTTTGGGGCAGTTCCGGCAGCCGGTGGTGATGCAGCCAGTCAGCATACCTCCTGGTTCCCGCACGGTAGCAGCTGCAGGACCAGCTACAAGGGTTGCCCGACCCTCGGGAGGCCACACGCCAGCATCATCAGCCGAGACACTTATGGCAGAGAGAGATATGGCAGCACAGGAGCCAGTGTCAGTAAGTTTGCAGCAGCCCCCTCCTGTCGTAGAGCCGGCACCCAAGGAGGGAGAAGGTAGTCAGGGAGGTGCTCAGGAGCAGGTCCGCCTTGAAGTGATTGGGACTGATGCTGTGGTCACTATATCGGATGCTTTACTGGAGGAGGCAGCAGGCCAGGAGGCAGAGATGAGTATACCGGAGGCGGAACCAGAGAGTTTAGCCAGTTGGGCGAGTGAGTACTTGCGGAGGCGACTACTTGCCCCTGAGGCTAGACGTTCGTCCATTCAGTCCCCAATGAGAGACGACCCTCAGTTGGAGGGCAATTGGTCAAACAGTGAGGTAGTTGAGATACCGGCATCACCAGAGGACCAGAATGCAACAGAGAAAGTGGTGGCAGAGGTACAGGTGCCAGATCCTCTAGCTGAGGAGAAGGATAGGGATGTTCGTACATGCTTGGCTGACATTACGGAGAGAAGTAGAGTCTTGGCGGAGCGCGGCACGTACCTAGCAGAGTTAGTGCTCACAGAGAGGAGAGCTGAGGCTGGGGTGGGAGCCCGGGTATCGGCCGAGAAGGCTCGGGAGGAGATGGCCGCCCGACTTGCCACCCAGCAGGCAGCATGGGAAGCAGAGCGGACAGCACTCAGAGCACAGCTTGAGGACGTCGCGCGGGAGAAGCATGAGGTCGCTCAACAGCTAGCGGCAGCAGAACAGCACCTGGCAACGGCCGTCCAGGATAGGGACACAGCAAAGAAAGCTCATAATCAGCTGGATGCCGAGTGCCAGGAAGTCTCCATAATGCTGAAGGGGTTAGTAGAAGAGAATTCCCAGCTTAAAGCAGATCTGAAGGTCAGAACAGAGCAGGTGTATCAGCTACGGCGCAGCTTGTCTTCACAGTCTCAGACACAGCCATCCAGTTCCTCAGGACTCTAGGTTGTTTTTTTTTTTTGTGTACGTCGTCTGGAGACGACTTTTCTTTTTTGGGGGGGATGATGTAGTCGGCTTGTATCAGCCGACGGGTAGACTAGTATCATGTAGCCGACAAGACCTTCGGGAACTTTCCGAAAGGCCTCCAGGAGTAGTATAAATACACCCTTCGGGGTCATTGTAATCATCATCTTAGCATAATGTAATATCTTTGGCATATGCGAATAATATAAGGAGTTCTGCTATTATTATCTATTGTCTGTGTATTCATTTACCTATACGGTAAACATTTGCTTTACCGGTTATGCAATATACATCACTTTTGGGCACTATAGGGTGGTTATCAAATGGTAGGGGCCTCGGTGGATGTTGTTTACTTGCTAGTGTGGGTGTTCGGTCAGTTGATAACATGGTAGTTATAGTTCCTGCTCACTTCTTCTATAGTAGGTTGGTTGGTTGTTTGATGGTAGGGCATCTCTTGAATCTGATCGGGTAGACTATATAGGTAGGGGGCATTAACTCTAAATCCTTAGACAAACTCTTTCGCATCTTCCCGGATAGAACTATCAGGCGACTAACCCCAACAAATTCTTGATGGATGGAGCATGGATGGAACTTTGCTTAGCAAGAGCTGGGGGGCCTTGCCTTCCCCTACACCTCTACATAGCTTGCTATATGGGTCATGAGTGGGAGCTTAGCTTCCATCTAGGTATGTGTCCTTGGATGGAGTTATGCCCCCCCTAATTCGTAGAAACAAGCTTATCTGTTACAGATGGGGAGTAGATACTACCTTCAGGCTGGGTCTCATCCCTGCTTCGATCTCCTAATGAAGGAGCAAGTGAACCGATCGATGACTAGCCAATTCCTACCGCCCGGGAATAGTTTTCATCCCGAGGACTAAATAAAGGTGGTCAAGAGGGCTTCAAAATCCTCTATATGTTATTCTATACAGTTGACATTGTTGACCAAAGATAATTTCCATCTCTCTAGCAGTGAATTAAGAACATACCAGAATTCTTGGCGATACTATTCTAACATAACATCAAGATAAACCCACATTTGTGTTGATATATCTCTCCCTTAGAAATATTGAATATACTATACACTCCTTTGTGGAAAAATTGAGAATTGAGTATAAATTATAGTTAGAAAGAAGTCTCTTGCAAAAGGAATATTAAGAATTTACGCAAAACCTTAAAAGATTGCATAAGGGAACATTTCAAGTGGTATTAGAGTGAGTTATCCTACCAACATGTGAAGCTTAGGAGAGAAAATGAGATAAGGTGATAATAGAAGCCTCATCAAAGAACAGTAAACAAGAAGAAATGAGTATGGGGGAAAATGGAGAATTCCACAACTGCATGAATCAATTCATGGAAGAACAAAGAAACAATCAAGAGAAACTGGCTCAATTGTGGTAATGCTAACACAAATCATGAGGAACAACAAACGCAATAGAGATCAATCCATCAACAATCGAACTCCAACTAGATGTATGTCTACAGCAAGTTCGAGGCTGACAATGCCAATATTCCTATCTAGAGTAGAACATCAAGAAGACAATGGACCAACATTGGTTGATGTTGTCCAGTGAATTGGTAGTTAGACGGTTAGTCCGTCCGAGGGAGTTACACGGATGCGACTCAGGGGTAAACTGAATTGAACAGATACATATAAAGTAAAGTACTCAACAGAGAAAGTATAACAGCATTATTTTTATTGATTCATAACATCAAGTACAAAGGTATTCCAACATGTCCTTACTGAAGAGAGAAATGCATACATATAGTGTCTGAGGGGATGCAAGGCGAACCGTCGCATCCGTGTAACTCGCTCGGACAGACTAACCGTCTAACTACCAATTCACCGGACAACAGTTGATCTACATGACCAATTTTGATGAGATTGGATAAATGGAAGATTACAACATGATATGTCTCTAAGAGGGATCTAAGGATAAAGCACTTGCCTAAAGGACGTAGAAATCAACACTTTGACCTAGGGAGAAAAATTGGAAACCGTGGACACTTAATGAACAAGAGATGAATGATTGTGATTCAAAAATTGCATCAAGAGTTTCACACATACACACTCATCAATCCAAAAATCACAACAAATGTCATTAGAGGCATTAAAGGTTGTTACACCAAGGGGAGAGTGTAGAGAATTTGACAGCTGCAAGTCGTGAAACCTTAGAAAAAGCTAAATCAATAAATAATCATCAAGCATTACAAGAAGCAGTTGATTTGTAATGTCCCAAATTTGACCATGCGTTGCTAATATTTCTTCAATTTTGTGAAGTCTCTAAAGAGACAAAATTGCAAAATATCAAGAATTCATCGGCAACAAACGGCAAATCAATCACCATTGCAACTTGGTTCTACTTGAGATATAACCTGAAGATTTAAAGAAGACTGAATCATTAAAGTAACCAGGAACATTCAATTAAGTCAGATATCTATGAGGCTAATTCATAACGATGAGTCTTTGATGATGTCAAAGCTTGAGCAAATTGGTAAAGGCACAAGGGTCTAGGATTACAAAGAAAATCAGTGATGCTATTACTGTTAAGAGCGTTGCCTTATTATTAGACAGCATACACAAAATCAGGAGTTCTTGCAGGCAGTGATAATAGCCAGCAACTATCTAAGAACAGCAATGGCAAAGATGAAGGGAGACTATGACATTCGAACAAGCCTTAAGAACTTATAATATTGGTGAAGCATCAGAAGATGGTCGTAGTATACTAAATGACGCCATTAATGTCATTGACTAGTCATTGGGACTAGCAAACAAGAAAGAGTTACCACAGCACATTAATACATTGATCATACTTGAGAAGATCCTATGTGACGACGAGTGATATCGACGTGAACCAAACAAGGAGCCGTCAAAGTATACAAAGACAGAGAATGCAAATAAAGTTTCTGATACCAAAGATATCGACTATTCATAACCATGTGGGACTGTAAATAACATGCTTATTGATTAAAGAATATAAATAATGTCAAGATCAAGAATGATATCTAATACTGTCGGTGTAAACTATTGGGAAGCATTAGTTATTGATAAATATCAATTAGAAGATTGGTAATTATTACATCGTTTAAGTGATTAGTCAGTGACCAATAAGAAGAGTCTAAGAGGAATCGATAACATGAACATCGATTATGAAAAGACATATAGTAGAGTAAACATAGAAGGCAATGTTCAATACAGGTAATTAATAGATGTTGATAGCAATTAAGAAAATAAAGAACAGTGATTACATCATCTTGAATATTGTCATGCATGTTATGAAGGGGCACAAATGCTTAATAGTATGTTATGAAGAGAAACGATCTATGAAGAGATACAAATGAAGTAAAGACATGTCTCTTAAGGATGCATCTTTTCAGTGAGGGCAGATATATAAGGAAAGTGTAAGTCATTCTTTCAACATTATTGGACATTTTTCTATTTAATACATATACAGTATTGTATCTGCTCTTTGAGCACATTGCCTCTTGGCAAATCAGTGGCATATATTATTAAGATTGTTATTCAGACACAGCCATCATATTGCACATTCATCAAGACTAGATCAGACACAGCAATACTATCGTTATAAGCGATATTGAAGACAATGCAGGCACATAAAGTATTAATCAGATATAGCAGTCATTATTGCAGTTGCAAGCTTAGAAATACATATCAGAAACAGCAACATATCGCTGTTGAAGCGATATCAATATTTTGCACACTTTAGATTGATAAATTAGATAAAGCAATCAAATTGATAAAATCAATAGCTATCAACTGCACAGGCATGTTGACTATCAGACATTGCATCTATACTTATCACTATAAGTGATAAGGTAAATACATTCATAGCATATTTAACAGGTATATATATCAGACATTGCTAAACATTTCCTATTAATATTGCATAGATTCATATATTTATAGCAGAAATAGCCATTGATATTTGGTGAAACAACTTTCCTCGGTTTTCATTGCAACCATTCGACAGAGTAAGAAGTAGGAATTAGGTAATTATCCCTATTTCCTGACTTAGTCAAAAAAGGGGACATTACATGATTCCTCACGTGTCTCTTCTGTCACAAATAAATTAGGTACTTGGATTCATGGAGATTATGAGGCTACTCTTACTCCATCTCAAGGATCATGTACTAAGGATAACTTATCCAGTGATTCTAGAAGTCAAAATGGTGTTGATGATTCTCCCGATGAGTACATGGCATCTACTAACAAGTTAGTGCTTGTGGATTAGAAGAATAACATTTCTAATGAGAGTGAATCAGAAGTTACATTGTGTATCCAATCTAATCACCTTGAGGAAGATAAACAAAGGAATGTGAAATTGAAGGATAGAGAGGAGCAAATGAGGGAACTCTTTTATGAAGCTATGGAAAGTAAAGAACCAGGGAAACTAATGAATAGTACTAAACACGTGGAAAGAACTCTACAATTATGTGAATGGTGGAATGAGAAAGCTAAGCATGCCAAGATGAGATCTTCACAAGCAAGAGAGAACCTACAGAAAATCAAAGGTATGGACACTTAGATGAACCAAAGATGAATTTTCAGGCCAAGTATTGTGAACAAAATGTTACATTGAGAATCCCGCCTACACACTCGCCTAGTCAAGAATCTCAACCAATAACCTTGAAAGCCTTGGAGGATGAGGTACCAAAGATAGTAAACGAGGATAGATCAGCAGATAGATGTCATGAGATCCTAGATCAATACAAGCAAGAAAAGGATAAGTTGATAGATGTTCATGAAACCTTACAAACAAGAAATCAAGGTGTAATAACTAAACACTTCAAGGAACCAGAAAACAAAGGAAGAAATGATGAATTAGATAACATAGACGAGACGTGTGACTCGAAATATTTCAAACAGAAATCAGATAAAATAAGTTTGGAAGAAGATAGGTTTGGTTTTGGTAACAAGGATAAGTTTCAGCTTGTGAATAATCCCTTGTTTGAAGTTGAAATTAATAAAACCTATGATAATCCTCTTTTCAAACTCAATATCAAAGCTACTCCGACCATGGGATGATATTGAAGTCGATCATAAAACTTGGGATCCAGCGGCACTCTCCAATAAAAAATGAGACATGATCTAAGCCTCGAGATAATTCCTAGTGGTGTTATCTTTATCCACTCCCCAAACAATTTACAAGAGCTTGCAATTCACAACAGTACAACTCACTCTTTTGATCAACAAGCAAATGTTGGGAGCTCAAATGTGGTTGAAAGAAGAAGTAACACTTCAATTATATCAATATCTATACCTCCTAAATGGAATAATTGTTGTCTCCCCATAGTACTAACAACAATTAATAACCAAGTGGGTGTTCGACCATTGCTATCCTTAAGGGAGCCAATTGTGAGGAGTCCTACCAATACCAATCAGATTTTCTCCATCACAGTGAACAGTGATCTTTACCAACATTCTAGGTCATTCATAATTGCAAATAAGTTGGAGCAATTGGGATTTTCCTCTTGACTTATTGTGGGAATATGTTAAGGTCCTAATGGTTGAACCAATCTCTTTTGCAAATACCCCTTAGGATCCCATGGGAGGCAAATACAATGAATGTGAAAAGCAAAATGATGAAAACAAAGTAGCGCAATGTCATCTTAATGGTTCATTTCTAGGGTTAACTTGGAATCCTAGAATTATTGCGAATTCAATAGTTGTTAACAATAAGATAACTTATGACGGTTTTCATTAGTGTATGGAGATAAAGTTTATCCAAGAACAGGTTTCAGAAAAAATCATGCATCATGGGATTGACCTTTCTGTGATATCCCAATATTTTTTAGATTTAAATAAGTGGGCAAGTAAGGAATATACCTTGTCTTTGTACATAATCTGCATTTTTCATATAGTATAGAAATAATGATAGATGGAGCTTGGCAATCACCAAGGCATCATTCCACCATGTAGACGACATAGCTTTGATGATATCTACAAGTGACCAAAGATGATCACTTGTAAACACGACCATAGCTAGTGAGCTATATGATGGACCGATGGCTTGATGATCGGTTGTGGCAACCATCATTATGTGATCACCATCATGTTGTGCACTGCATTTAGTTAGTAAGTTACATGTGCAAATACCATCAATCTACATGCATCCATCCATATCGCCATCATACATTCCATCATATACATATGCATAACAATCGTCATTGTCATACATACGTATACAATAAAATACATTTATATTAATGTAATTGCATCCATAAAATGATCATGCCATCTCATTATAACATCAGCCTGCATATAGAATTACATCATTGCCACATATCATAATAGCCTTGATCATAATCGCATTGCATTATTACTGCATAAATATATCTGCATCATAACTTAATCATAATTGCATTGGTTCATACCATAATCACATTGAATTATCGTGTGCTTCCACACTTAGCCGAACCACATATTAATCGCACTTGTCATTGCACTATCGTGTGTTTCCACACTTAGCCGATTCTCATAAATCAGGCTTGTCTAACAGTGCATAACCAACATATGATTAATGATAATCACCGCCATAATCATTCTGATTATTGCAATAATTAATGGTGACTTCATTATTATTATTATTATGTTGAGAGGTGACTATTCCATCGTGCCCCTTCCATGGATCGAACATGTATATATGGAAGATTGTATCAATTGCAAAATCATTGAATATAGAACTCAGAATATAAAATATATAATCCCTTGTGGATCGCTCCATTTAGAGCAGCCGATTGCTAACAGCAATCCCAGGTGCAAGTATTTATTTGCATATCAGAGACAACATCATCTCTGAAGCATAATCATATAAAGATATATCAGAGACGGCTTCCTTGTTCAGCGCATAGAGATAAAGATAAATCAGATACAACCTGTGCAATACCTCATTGTTGTTGTACCAAATAATCTCTACATTGCATGTAATTCATTGTGCATCAGAGACAGCATTGTCATCATATCAGACCTGTATATCAGCATGGATCTATTGTATATACCAGAGACAACATTTCAGGTTATTAAGCGTATATTTCATTGCAATATTAGATATAGCCTTTGTATATTGTGATCATTGTTATGCAATTATCCTCTTATTTTGGCAGCATATGCATTTGGACTTAATAATCATTTACTATCAATTATCTTTCATTGTAAATTGAGCATCAAATAAACATTTTGTTATCATCAATTTGAGTTATATTTAAAGAATTGTGGAATTTCATGAAGTGTCTCAAATTAGATAAAACGGGACATTACACTTTTTTTTAGTGATTTTCAAGAAATCATACTCTCCAGTGTTCAACTGAACTATGTTGGTTGCTTATATGATCAGTGAAATGTAACACTAGTACTCAATTACAATTATACACTATATTTCTAAATACCATAACTTGAACTTCAGAACATGGAACAATCACAATGCAATATATGTCGGAAGATAAGGCTTTTCATATCATAATATGTTTGTACAACCAACCCCCCAACAACTTGTTACGTCTGGATACAAATAGGCTTGCCGGTTAGTTAAGTCTGCCAACCGTCGATAACTGACACCCTTTCAGAACAAAGTCTTATTACATTTCCCTTTTAACTAACCAAAGTAGATTTATTTACTATTGGCATAAATGTCGCCTACATCATCCCCCCTCAAAAAATTGTTTCAGACGACACAAACCAAAAAGTACTAACTATAAAAGAAATTACTGAGAGGGACGAACGAACGTCCCTGGAGCTGAAGAGGCTACTGGAGTGGACTCCTGATGCAGACGGCGAAGGCGTTGGTTGGCTACTATCTCCAATTCTTTGGCTACCCTCTTGAGCTCTATGTCCTTTTCTGCTATGCCTTTTTTAAGGGTCTCTACTTCTTTTGTTTTTCCTGCCAACTGAGATTCCCTCTCACTTAACTGCCTGCGAAGCTGGACTACTACTTCCTCCAAGGTTGTGACTCGCAAGTGTTCTTGTACCAGCTGAGCTCGACTCTTCTCTGCCAACTCAAAATCAACCTTTTGCTAATGTTCAAGTTGCTGGTTAATTTTCCCCTTGGCCGTATTGGACTCCTCCAAGGCGATGGTGATTTGATTATGGCGCAGTAGTAACTCCCTGAAACATGTCTCGATGCCATGGGGGGTATGAAGAACTTCGTGGTGGTGATCAAGTGGAGGTGGTGAAGGTTTCTAGGCAGCCATCATCTCTTTTGTTTCCACCTGTGGGCGTCCTCTTGCATTGAAACACCTAGTGAACTCTGAGTGGCATTCTTCCTTCATAAATTTGAGAAGCCTCTCCACTGCCTATGTAACTACCATGTCCTAGCCGACATTTATTTCCTCGATCGCTGCTCCCATCCGGGCCATGAATTGAGCCATCTCTTCCATTTGGCGACCATATTTCTCAAGAGTACCTGTGAGGTCACCAGCAAAAGGTACTTTCGCTCCTTCCCTTACCAGCAAAAGGTAGTCATCACGCATAAAATAGGGATGTGAGGTCAAGGGGCAGCGCGCACGCCAAATTAGCACCTTCAAAACCATACACAACTCCATGGCGCACACCATTTTCTTGATTTTTTTGGATGTTTAAAACAATGTTGATGAAGCCCAAAAATAGATTTTTTAGCCAATTTCTGCAACGTTGAAAAGTTTGATGTTTAAACTTGGATCTCCTTTGTGTCTACGCGCAGCCAATGAATGGTAGTTTTTTCTTGTTGGCTATAGCTTTATAGCTAATGTTGTAACTGCCTTTTTTAGTGTTTACAAAACTTCCCTTTGCCATGTCGCCTTGCTCGTACAGTGGTTTCCTAGCTCTGATATGAGTTTTTGATCCTTCTGTGAGGCCTGCACTTTCCTCTATGTCGTCCGTACAACCTACAAATCCTACAGCAATCCTCCCAACTCCAACCGTACAGCCTATTATGTCTTTGTACGATGTTAGTTTTGTTGTTCATACAACCTGCTCGAGTTCGTACGATAGTCTCCTCTCCCCCAACTTTTCTCCTGTCCACCGTACGGTATACGGTCTTCTCTCCAATGTTTGTTCGGTGTATGGTCTGCGTTTGGTGCTCCCAACGTCCGTACGACATATGACCCGCACTTGTTGCCTTCCGTACGACATGTTGGTTGTCGTTCGTACTTACTGCCTGATACCTTTCGTACACTTGTCTTTCATACGATCCCTGTCTTGAAGTCTCGTCTGACGTACGTCAGTAACTGTTTCTTCTCCTCGCCATTTGACCGTACGATGTACGGATGCTTGGAATGTCTTGATCGTACGGTGTGCGTCCTACAACTTTGTCTTCTTGTCAGTGAGGTGAATCTTCCTTCTAGCTACTATCGTGAACATCCTTCTCTACTTCAAGTGGTTTTCTCAACTTCTTGCTTGTCAAAATGCTTGGTTTCTCTTCAACTTTGCTGATTTGTCCGTTTCGAACAAGTGGGTTGGTGTGTCATCCACCCCTATCGCACCTTCCTTGTACTCGCCGTACTCTAGATGGAATGTGTCCCTTTCCTCGATTGCTAGCATGTTGCAGTCAGGGTGGAAAACTTCATAATCTTCTATCTACCAATGGAACATCCCGTTGAGGGAACTAGTCTCATCCTCGGAACAATTCCCTAACCTCAGGACGCCTTCATCATCAGGTTCCATCCCTCCTCTGTCCAAGTCTTCTCCTTCCAACTCGGAATCTGATGCCAACTCCTGACTTATTGTCTGATTCCAAAGATCAATCACGTATTTCTTTCCCTCGCTTTCAATGGAGAGGGTATTCTTCTTCCAATTGTGATTAGCTTTTTCCGTAATGAGCCAGCCTCTGCCCAGGAGGGCATCGTACCCCTTCTCCAAAGAGATGACTACAAAGTCGAGAAGGAATTGTTGCGTCCCAATGACCACCTTTTGCCCCATCAAGGTTCCGATAGGTTTGATTCCATGATGATCTGCTCCTACAAGGTGGAATGTCGGCGGTCAGAGAGTTGGCTTGCCTAGGGCCTTCCATGTTTCTTCCGGTAGTATGTTCGCTCCCGACCCCCCGTCCACAATGGTGTTTGTTAATTTGTTACCCATTATTTCCATTTCCACTACCACAAGTGTCCTTTCAACCCTTACCGTCAGCAACATAGGATCAGTGGTGGTCTTGGAGGGGTTGTTTTTTTCCTCACTTGTATCATTCTTCGTCTTGCCTTCTGGCATTCCTTCAGTGCGGGGAGGTTTGTCTCGTTCTTCGTTGTTGGCCACCTTGGTGATGGCTACCCTCAACTGTGGCAATGTTTCTAATAGGTCCGCCACACATACAGGTACAATGGCTTGCAACTTCTTCTCTATGATATTTGCCTTCGTACAGAGGTACTTGTACTGCTGTGTGAGAGTTGTCGCTCTTCTTCCATCGCCCGTTCCACATACACTCTTGCTTCCTTCAACCTCTCCTCTGTACTGGCATCCGAGTTCGTGAGTTTTCTTGTTTGTAACTGGTGATGGCAAGGACCTTCCCCTCAGGGTGTGTGACTTCTATCATGCTTATCCCCTTTTGTCTTGGGCAATCAACATCCTCATGGTTGCTCGGTCCACACCATTTGCATAGCATGCTTCCATCTTGTTCGCCGCTCTGACAATCACGCATGAAGTGACCCCACTCGTTGCACCTCTGAAACTGTATCATGGGCCGTCCCTTTGCGTCGTACTGAATGTGGCTTCGTGGTGTATTGTTGTTGCTATTGTTATTGCTTCCTCGCTGGTTGTTGTGGTAACCACCCGGCGAGGCATCTGTATTTGTGTTTCTTGGAGGTGTGGTAGGCGGAGTTGCTTGCTCCCCGGGATAAAGAGCACTTGAGCGCTCCTTGCCTTCATATTGTACGGGCACTCCCTGATGTAGTGCCCTAGTACCTGACAGATGTCACAAAATGCCTTCTTTGGGCAGTTGGTTTTGGTATGGCCTTCCAACTTACAGTCCATGCACCAAAGTTCCTTGCCATCTTTTGTGTCCTCCTTTCCAACCCTCATTGCCTTCATCATCCTCATCATGTCTTTTCCTAGCGCCTGTATAGTTTTGGTCCTTGGACTTTCCCTCACTGTCGTCATCTGTGCTATTGTCATCACTCGTCTTCTTCTTTCCTCGAGATGTCTAATTCTCACTGTCAATATCCATCGCACGGTTGTAGGCATCGTTGTATGAGGATGGTGGAACCACCTTCATCTTCCTCCGCAAGGATTGAGTTAGTCCCTCAATGAACCATCGTTTTTCAGACCATCAGCTGGCTGGTTTTCGAGCTTACCAATGAGTTCCTTCAGCCTACAATGGTAAGCTCGTACTGTTTCATTTTTTCCTTGTAGTGTATTGTAAATTTCTGCTACTACTTCATCATCATCACGAAGTAGTTTGAACTCCTATTGCAAATCCTTCCAAGTTGTCCTCCTGGCAATGGGAAAGTCTGTGTACCAATCAATTGCAACCCCTCGCAAGGTAGCAGGAAAGGCCTTCAACCAGTAGTCCTGATCATCTTGGTCATTTGCTTCCCATATGGTGACACATGTTTTATAGTGGCAGGCCAGGTCCTCTGATCCATCCCCACTGAATCTGGGGAGTTTCTGCTTCTCCGAGGTGTTAACCATTTTTCTCCTATAGTCGGTACCGTGCGAGTTATTAGACTCAGGTGTTTCGGTTCCTCCTCCGCGTCCCTGTGCTTCTCTTGCACCTTCAGCTACTCGCGAGTCCTCTACCCTTCCACCTTTGTCATCGGCCCCTTGGTTACCTCCCTCGTGATTTCGGTACTCCTACCTCCTCGGAATTTCGGGTTTTGTTCTCCCTATCCTTGGCTCCTCTGAAATAACCAGGTTTCCAATGCGTCGCAAGGTACTCTAAAATAAGTTCGCTACCTCTCCTTCAAGGTTCTTTTCCTCACTATTGTCGTCCTTGGGGTGTACTGATGGTTTGGTTGGTGCAGAGTCACCTTCCCAACTGTCTACATCAACCCCTTCTTGCACCCCTGAAATGCCTGGGAGTGGTAATTCCCTTGCAATCGCTTCCCACTCTTGCCTTGTGGGTTGTGTTATGCCTTCACTATCCGTACGAGTGCTACTCTAACGTTGTGGAGGACTGAGAGATTTTTGCACTAGTTTCTGGAGCCATTGTCGCCTCTCACTCTATTCTTGGATTGACAGAGACCTCCTTACGGTGGTTTCTACTTCCTTTTCCGCTTTTGTCTCTTCCTCGTACGTCTCCTTGAGGCGGTTTCTGCAAAGGGTCTAAAAATCTCCCAAATCTGCAAGAGTGAAGAATTGTAAATAGCATTTATTTTTTTGAGGGTAGTGCACATTGAGTTTCATGAAAGGCTACATGTAGCCATACTTTCAAGCAAGAGTTTTGAAAACAACTATGTATGCTTACACATCTAATAATTATGCTGCAACTACACTTCATAATATTGCAAATGATACAAGTGGAAAATTCTGATTTTCACAAGGTATGAAAACAAGTATTTAGCCATTCGGGAAGAAAAAAAAATTTAATGTTGTCTCATGATTTGCAAGGTTTTCTAATGTTGTCACATTTCTTATCTCATGAAGATGGATGGAAAGCTCTGATCTTGAATTGAATAGATATCATAGAGAACGAAGAACTCTGGGTCTCAGAATTTAGAGGGATGTATTGAAAAATTTCAATCACGATTGATTTAATGTCTCATGAAAATAGATACAAATGAAGCCATCCATATGTACAACACTAAAAGAAAAATCTGATTCACACATACAAACCCTAAACATACAAGAGCAGCCCTGAAAATCCATATAAACGATTAAAGAAACTATATAGCATCTAAAAAAATCTGCAAACCCTAGACGCAGGAATTTGTGGAGAGAAAATACCAAAACATCCATGATTTTAGCAAGCGTAACCATGTTTTCAACTAAAAACAACCCTAGAAGGAATAAAATCATTATAAGAATGCATACATGATCATGTTTCAAGCAAAAACAATCACAAATATGAAGAAAACGACCTGCTGAAAACATAGAAACAACCACAAATTTGGGAAAAACGTCCATGGGAAAAAACAATCATGGAAACATAGTCACATACCTATTTCAGAAACCAAATCACTTGTTTGAGCAAGGAAACGTAACTCCTAAACGTCTATTCGCAATGGGTTAAGTGCTTGCGGGATTTAGAAATCACAAATTCGCACAGGAGAAACATCTTCAATGAATCCCTAAACCAAAACAGACTTAATGGCGTAACGTGAGAATTCAGCGCTTTATATAAACTTGGAGTCTTACAACAGGTCCCCATGCGGCTGCTAAGCTTATTTTGTTTAGCAGCCACTGCTCATTTATTTTAGGAGTAAAATGTGTGGAGCTCATGGCCCCATGTAAATTCAATTTTGCTGCTTATTTTTAAGCAGCCGCTTTAACTGGTTCACTTGTTTGTTTACCCGCTGGGGTAACCTAGTTTACTGATGCATAGACGTTACACAGAAATACAAATACATAAGATATATCAGAGAATACCATAATCTTTATTAATCATTCGCAACTTCAGTACATTTACAATAGTCCCTCTCCTATATCCTCTCCGAAGAGAAAGTACATTGCTTATATAAATCCGAAGGGGTGTGACCGAACGTCACCACCGATTCCCAACTGTCGTCCGGTAGTAACTAAGTACCGTCGGCTACACATAATATAACTAACACAGCATAATGTAAACTCTACGGCTAACATCATCCCCCCTAAAGAAAAGTCGTCTCCGGACGACAACAAAATGTCTGGGACAGAACAAGATAGGAATGATGGACCATCGGTCCTCAATAGCCATGCTGCCTTCTCCACACCCAACTACTGGGTACACTGAGCCAAGTCTTGCTCTACTGCCTCCAACCTGGTGGTCAGCTCCTCTCGAGCTCTTTGTGCCTCCACCACGGCAGCCTCATGTCCAGCCACGAAATATTCCTCAAAGTGTAGTACCCTGCTACCTCTCTCGCCACCACTGGCGCGTGGACAATCCATGCCTACAGCATCTCTGGATCTCATATGTTCAAAGCTATGTTCACAACCTCCAAATCCATCTCCCTCGGCTTCAAACTTCTTTCTCACCAAGCGGAACAAACCCAACGCTTACCCTGACGGCGCAGGCACCCCAAACTCTAGTTTGTAGTGTGCCTCAAAAATAAAATGGGGATCTAGGGGCAACGCCCCCAGCAGGGTCGAGGGGCAGCGCCCCCGCCGCCAAGACCAATTTAGCACCTTCAAACCCACACAAAAGTCCATGGCGCACACCATTTTTGTGATTTTCGTCCGATGCCATACTCTTTCTGCCAACCGCTTACGGTGCCTATGCAAATGGCCAATAACTGTATTTTCTTCACTACCCGCTTATGTCCTTCCCTTCAGTGCCATACACTATGCCCTGTTCTTTATTTGTCGTCGTTATCTTTTTTTTTTTTTTTTGGAATCTGATGCCGTCAATAACTGTCTTCTTTGTCCGTATGCACTAACCGTTCAGAATCCCTAACTACCTGGCTGTACGGTACTTTGTTGTTCGGGGGTCCTCCTTGCTACTTGTACGAGACTTTGTGCATACGCTTCAATCTCTTTATTGCCTTAGCCGTACGACTTTTATTTTATTATATTGGCGTTTTGCTGGCCGTACGGGATGCTTGACTCAGTCCCTCCGACCGTATGGTTTTCTAGCGTCTATTTCCTTTCCTCCGGCTATATGGTGTTTTATGTTTTCCTTCTACGCGACCGTACGGTCTCTATAACATGGCGGCGTCTTTTTTTCGAGTGTATCTGGTCGTAGGGCCTTCACTTCTTCTACTTGTCGTACGGTGTGGTAAGTCCGTACGGCCTTTTTATCTTTTCGTGTCCTCCTTGGGCCGTACGGCTTTTAAGTTGCAATGTTCTCTTCCGTACGGCATCAAACCGTACGAACACTTTTTTCCGTACAGTCGTACAGTATCGTATA
>MU224237.1:660897-672780 GCA_018584345.1 Thuja plicata
AGTAATGTCTCTAGTCACCGAGTAACTGCCACACGAGGCCCTCTATCAATAATTGTTAGCCTACGAGGGTCAAATGATAGGCTAATTCTTATGAATTCTAATGCCCGCAAAATGGGGACATTACAAAGATCATCTTGAATAGCTGAATAGCAATTCCACATTGTGATTGGAAACTTGGGTGATTGGCTGTTGCCTCTTCTGGTTAGTCTACCAATCCATGTGTCTTCAAAACAATCAATTATGGGTTGCAAAGTCTCCTCGTGTTTTGTATAATAAGGAGATTGTAGAAGTGTTTCAAATGCATCAATTACATCTATCTGAGGCACCAAAGCTAATGCAGCAAGTATCTTGATCTCAAATGCAAATACTTCATCAACACTATAATGTGTTTGTAGACCCTCTTCTTGATCTAAATTGACCACGGGTTATTATGTCCATGGGTTATTTTGACCACGGGTCATTCTATCCATGGATTATTATGACCCAAGGTTATTTTGTCCTTGGGTTATTATGACGGGGTTATTGTGTCCAAGGTTATTTTGGCCAGGTCATTATGTTTGGATACCACAAATCTCCCCTTGTTGAAGTGATATCGAATGCCTTCGTATAACTTCCTCCTTTCAAGAGTTGTGACTCTTCAATCAATGAAGAGTTGTGTCATAATAAACTCCTTATTTCTTAATCATGGCTTTTGGGATATAACAAGTCAGCTCCCTTTGACCATAATGATTTTATAACCAAATCATAATTCTTTTGAAAACATCGTGTCTTCCCAATGCTGACCACCTAATTCATTTCATCACCTTTAATCAATATTTGAAAGCCAATGTCAATTTCCCATGTTGATCATTGTTTAGGCTCAGACAGTGTATGTGGTTCCTTCCCTATCGATGACTTAATCACCATATCTTTTCCCTTAGCATAGGGGGTCGACCGGTCAATACTATGAACAGTTTATTACAATTGCAATCTCTACATGGACTATCATTGTTTCTAACGTGGCAATATGTGTTGGATAGAGATTAGTTCCTTGGCTTGATAATTATTAACTTCTCCATAATCAACTTCCTCTTGTATTTGTCGTCTACGTTATTCCTTTCTATGTCGTATACTTCCGGCATCATTAGACTTTCATACTCTAACAATGTATTCATACATATCACATATGCATAGCTGCTAACACTCGATGTTGAGTATTAATCTCTGTTCTTCCAATCTTGGCTGACGATGTATTCTTGACTCATTGTTTTTGCCTATCGATCAATTATTATTGATAGTATATATCGTGAATTCCATTGTCCTTCATTCTTGCCGTAACCGTATTGAAACAGAATTATGCTGATAGTTAGTGTTTTGTCTTTCATTGTCACATCTTCTCGGGTTGCCTTCTTCTAAGTACTCTGCAACCTCTTCCTCATCCTCGATCATTTATATCTTTAGAGTAGTCTTGCTTCATTAGTAATTACCGAGTTGGTACTCCTCTCATGATTACAATCTCATACGCTTAACCTTCAATTAATGGCTTAATCATTCTTATCACTGATAACTTCTGCTGTTTATAAAGATATAGTTGTAATAGATCATTCACCTCTTTGCTTATTTTTAATGATCTTTCAATTTATTCTACAATTTTGTCTCTTTTAGAGACTTCACAAAATTGATGAAGTACTAGCAATGTAAGGTCAAAGTTGGGTACATTACACATAGGAAAAGGGAGCTGGTTTAGATTGTGTTCCTCGTTTCTATTTGCATGCTACATCCCCGTGTTGGTTGTTCTTGTAGGCTTTTTCTTGTCTTTTATGTTGTTTTGTTACCAGTTGCTTGTTTTTCAGGTTGGCGTAATAGATCCCTATTCCTATATCTTAAAAAAAGTTAATAAATAATTATTTTAAGACTAGTGCTCAAATAACCAACGGTTATTACATCAGAATCGTGACCCATAAAAAGCATTGAATTGTGTGATGAAAAGTGGGTGAACCAAAAAGACAGCGACTCATTGTACAAGCTGCAAACAACCTTAATGCCTACTAGACATAACCTCCTCCTACAATTACATAAAAGTACAACATCCAACATAATTTAAATTTTTAGGTTTGGCACAGATTAGTAATTCTGCACAAATATTTCATAACCACTATGCTTAAAGATCAACTGGTTCTTATTTTTCAAATGATAGAGGGAGAAGATTCTTATTCAAACCCACGACCTGCTCTTTTTAAGCAGGATACTTACAATTTCACCAATGACCTCATTCACATGCAAAGGTGGTAAATAGTTGCCTTTGACAGTTGTGCCACTGATCTTTAAAGAATCCTTTGATTACAAGATGTAGGTCTACATAAACAGTCACAAAATGCCCAACTGTTGGCTCCATTCCTTTACTGCATTGTAAATTTTAGGTTTACCTATCTAGAATATAATCATCTACTTTTAAATATTTTCTAATTTATTGCTGACTTAAGTAGTAAACATCAAAGAAAATACATAACATCATTAATCCCTCAAGAAATGAAGCAAACAATCAATGAGCACAATCAAGCAAACAATCATCAAGTCCACACCAATCACCACTTCATCTTGAGATCAAGAAAACATACAATTCAGCAATCAGCAAACCACTCTATCAAATCAGAATTCATTCGATTCACCAATATATCAAACCAGCACTTATTACACCATCACTCATCAATCATCTGATCAACCATCTCTTAGTCATAATTCACTGATACCCAAAGCCATTCAGTCAAATGAATCATTCATACTATTATCAATCATTCAAAAACGATTGTGTCATGCCCTCAATTTGACATTGGATAAACAGCAAAACCATAATATGAAATTGTCTTACACGCATAAGACGTCACAACTTCATTAATCGTAAAACTTGCTACATTTGCCCATCTTCAGTAAGTCGGGGATATTGCTGGCCGGATATAATAAGACTTACTATATGTTAAACAGTAATTGCTTGAAGGGATCAATCATCTTCCCTTAATGGCAGCAATCTCCTCTACGACAGAATTAAAGATTGGTTAAGAATAAACAATAATGAAATGAAGGAGCAGTTTAGTCATGAAAGGACATACGGTTAGCAGCAAAGGGACACTTCTCATTCCAAAGGTCACAACCTTGAGAAAGATCATAACCCTCAAACCCCGTTGAAGGAGTGTAAAAGATATTCCCTAGTATTCAAGGAGGGCATCAGCAGCAGCTGGAGAAAACATATATATTCAGCAAATAGCATCAATCAAGGCAGAAGAAACACGTCAATAATTAGTAAATACAATAGTGGATACAACCGAAGGATTTATCTATAACCTCTAATTGTTGTGGTATGAAAGGATGGATTCAAATGTGCAATTATAACTATATATAGATGATAATACATAATGTTTATATTTGATTAATCATTATATACAATTACTGAATACTTGAATATGTCTATATATTATCAATATGGAATTTTGCAATAATAGGTCTTGTTGAGGGAAGGAAGGAAGTGCAAGGAGGGGGAACGGGGAAAGATTCCCACTAGGTATGGCACCTCTTAAAGATGGTTAAGGACCATTGATGCAGGGACTTCACGGGGTCATAACTTTTGACTTGGTTGTCCAATTGTGTTGAAATTTGACAAGCATGTGTATCATGAAGAGTTTTTTGGATTGCCAACAGAACCTAGTTCGGTTAGACCTCAACTCGATCACATTTTCAGGGCCAAAATCCTTCATCTGGGCCTTCAAAAAGGGCTTTTTCTGTTTTTTTTCTAGATTTTAGAAAGTTGATTTTTTAGTTGAGTCAAAAGTTATGACCCCATGAAGTCCCTACATCAACCATTGGTTAAGGACCACGAGGCTACCTCATGATGATGGTTAAGGACCACATGAGGCCACAACGGATAAGATCCTGACCTTGGGCCTAAGGTTGAGGGTCAAGGGCATCCTACGGCAGCTTCCCTACTATCTCCATATTTATCAATTGTTGGAGTGAATCAATAATAAGAGGTGAGAGGTTGGCATGATGGATGGGAATGGTGTAAAGCCCTCACTAGGTCTGCCACCTCATGATGATGGTTAAGGACCATTGGTTAAGGACCACATGAGACCACAAAGGATAAGGTCTTGTTGGTGGGCCTAGCCAAGAGGATATTTTAGGCACCTCATAATGTCTCCCAACACAACCCTCGATATGGTTGAGCTCCCATGAAATCATTGAGATTTGTTGTGTGTGTGTATTTCCTAATCTTAGAATTGGATTTATTTCACGAGTTATATCTACATTGTATCTAATCTGGTTGCAGATTTTCTCCAGACAGGCTTATCTCACTGTATTCTTAATTAAGAATTATATCTCTAACGATATTTTGCTCTTTGTTTCATTTGGATTTGTGAATTTAGAGCAAAATATAAGGTGATCCTTCCTAGAAAGGGACATTATACCTCATTTCTCCAATGTTGTGCACTCTCTGTTTCCCTCTGTCGTAAACTCTCATTAAGGTTGTTCCTTCATCTGAGCCCCTTCCTCAGTTCATGACAACATGAAGTATTTATTTTCCCCTACTGAAACAGTTTTTGAGGGGTGTCTCTTCTGGTTGTGTGGTTCCCTTTTCATCTTCACCTGCTAAGAGGTCTTTGGCTTCTTAAGGTGCTACTCTGCCCCTTTCCTTGAGGGAATATTGCTCGTGTAAATTTTACTGGACTGTGTGGATAAGGATTGTGCAGATAGATGGACCCCTCTTTCAAACAAGAAATCAGCTTCGAGGAAAAAATATTTTCGTCAAATGATCCTCCAATCTCGCAGGAAAACAGGGCTGGTTTAGATTGTGTTCATCTTTTCTATTTGCATGCTACACCCCTGTGTTGGTTGTTCTTGTAGGCTTTTGCTTGTCTTTCTTTCAAACAAGAAATCAGCTTCGAGGAAAAAATCTTTTCGTCAAATGATCCTCCAATCTCATAGGAAAAGAGGGCTGGTTTAGATTGTGTTCATCGTTTCTATTTGCATGCTACACCCCTGTGTTGGTTGTTCTTGTAGGCTTTTGCTTGTCTTTAATGTTCTGTTAACAGTTGCTTGTTTTTCAGGTTGGCCATAATAGATCCCTGTTACTATATCTTAAAAAAAGTTGATAAATGTAAATTTTAAAACTAGTGTTTGAATAACCAATGGTTATCGCATCAATATCACAACCCATAAAAGGCATTGAATCATGCGGTGAAAAGTGTGTAAGACAGCAACTCATTGTACAAGCTGCAAGCAACCTTAATGCCTAGTCGACATAACCTCCTCCTACAATTACATAAAGCACAACATCCAACATAATTTAAATTTTTATGTTCGGCACATAATAGTAATTCTGCCACAAATAATTCATTACGACTCTGTTTAAAGATCAACTGGTTCATATTTTTCAAATGATAGAGGGGGAAGATTCAAACTTGCGACCTGCTCTTTTCAAGCAGGAAAGCTTACCATTTCACCAATGACTTCATTCACATTCAAAGATGGTTAATAGTTTCCTTTGACTGTTGAACCGCTGATCTTTAAAAAATCCTTTGATTACAAGATGTAAGTCTACATAAACAGTCACAGGATGCCCAACTGTTGGCCCCATTCCTTTACTGCATTGTAAATTTTAGGTTTACCTATCTAGAATATAATCATCTACTATAAATATCTTTTGATTTTAGTGATGCAGCTTTTTCAGGATTTGATTGTGTGCAATATTTTTGCATCAACATTTTGAATCACACTCTGGAATCCATCATCAGGATGAGAAGAGCTAGAGGAAACACTGATTTGATTGTTTTCTCTAGCTCTTCTCATCCTGACGAGGAAACACTGATTTGATTATTTTTTTCTAGTTCTTCTCATCCTGATGACAGATCACAGAGTGTTGATCAAAAGCTGCATCACTATAATTGATTGATGGATTGTGGAAATCTCTTCACGTTAATATTTTAATTTATTACTGACTGGAGTAGTAAACATCAAAGGAAATAAAAAAATCAAATTCGATAACATCCTCCACTGGTTCTTCATTTAGGTAGTTTTCATCTTTTCTCGAAGAATAAACTGGCAGGAGAGGAAAAAGTCATCTTATCTTTTAAAATCGGGTCTCAAGTACATTTCAGAACAATAATACTAGACTACATTTGCATCTACAATTAGGTGTTTCCGAAAACGAAAAGAGAAGGGTTACAGGCTATCAAAAAGAAAATAACTTACAGGCTTCTGATAATAATGAAAAATCGACGGGCCGAGAAACTGCTTTCTCTTGTGCAATACTTCTTCGGCGGATGGGCCTGCGTACGGCCGAGGCTTGTATTGAAACGCAGGCAGTTGCGGGGGCTGAACATCTTTTGCCGGTACTTCTCCTGTGTGAGCCAAACGTTGGCAACTTTGCCTCGCCAAGGATCGAACCTCCGACCTCAGACGCCTTAGCATTTTCGAAATACAGAAAGAAGGAAAAAGAATTAATGCAAATCAAGTCCGCTCCAGAGAAACATAAATATTATGTTTTCGAATTTTCTTGCAGGGAATGGGCAAAAGAAAGCAAAAAGGAGCTTTTGCCTTTTTGGTTAACAATTTGCAAAGAATACAGAGCAAGTGCAAGAACAAAATTTAAAATGCCTGTACTGTACATGAATATTTTATGATACTGCATTCATATATGGAGAATCTGAATGTGTATTCTTTTTCTCTTGATGGAAACAACTCGAGAAAAGTATACGATCCAATAAAATTTGAATATGTCCATCACTCTCATTGGGCAGGCTGCCCGCAATGAAATTCATAAATATTAAAAAACTATTTAAAGTTGCTTTCCTTTTTTTATTATTGTTGCGTGTCCGCGTAACGTTTCCTGTGAGTTGAGATTGTGTGTACATCCCATCTGGCACGGTGATCCATATATCTACTCGGTGACTTGAATAGAAGAGAAACTGTTGCTTTTGTTCAGAACTGCCTCTTAAGAATATGATTCTATGGTATAATTTCTTACGTTTCGACAACTGCAACATCACACATTTCCTTTGTTTATCTTCTAGAAGAAATAAAGCATTGTCTACAAGTTAAATTCAAATAAAGGAGTTTCATAAATTGACTGATGTTTGATAGTTTGGGATTAAGTAATTTGATTTATATTTATGGGACATGGGTGAATAGATTGATCTGAAAAATTATGTAGTTAATTATGATAAAAGATATGATTTTATAAGTTGATAAATATATTTATTTTAAAAATTTAGATAATTATAAAATAAGAAATTGAATATATTGAAAAATAATAATGATCTTTGAGAAAATACTAGAGATGACTTCATTTGTTAGGATGGAAAATACTAGAGATGACTTCTTAGTTAGGATGGAGATTGTATTAAATTCTTTAGTAAAGATGAGGTATTGTTAAATTATATGTTAAAACAATAAAGTTTGAATGACGTTTATTGGTCAAGATGGGCATTATCAATGAAATAATTATACACAAAATTTAATGTTATGAACTAACAAAAACTAAAATTTTATTCGTAATATTGAATAAAAATAAGTGATTTGATGGTTGTTTCTCATGTGGGTAGGGCTCTCACTATGTTGTAGTTTTTTTATTTTTTTTTAGGTCACGAGTCTATTTGTTTTCAACTTTACTAATTTGACTTTGGAGATGTACATGTGATATTTCATATTCTTAAGATTCGTATATATGTTTTAATTTAACTTTTAATAGATTATCTTTACATCACCAAACTAAAGAAAAATGTTTATCCTTAAAAAAAATTATTTATTCTTTTATCATTTCTTAAATAAATTACATGTTTGAATTTTGTTATTTTAACATTTTTTTAAAGATTCATTGTAGACCTCAATCTTTTAATATAGAAAAAGATAAAAAGAAGTTAAAGTGGTTGAAACTTAAGAATTTAACTTTAAAGATAACATAATTTTTATTAAATGTTGAGATAAATGTGTGTAAAAGTTAATCATATTGTTCAATGTCTTCCATTAAGAATCTAATTGATTTCAAAAGATTGTTAAACACTTTTATATCTCAACATTAAAGAAAACTAGATATCATTGATTAACATATAGATACGCATTTGTTAAATTATTGGTGTGGCTAGATGTTTTGTTCACTTTGCAATGTGCACTATTTTCTTTGTTACTACTTGAATGGTCATAAGTCATGCATTGGGTGCATGCCCTTCCAAAACAACACACTACTATTAGAAGTGGTGCCCAACTACACTTTCAACGCAAGGGATCTTTATGTTGTCTCTACACCTCAACGATTTGCAATCCAATTTCTAGCTCTACATTCTCCGCCCATTTGTTGTTTTTTCTAAACATTAAAAGTGTGCTATGACAAATTATCTCCCTAAGTTGTATTATGTTGTAGGACTAATAAAACGTGTGGAGTTCAAGTTGTCATTTACATGATAATTTGTCAAGACCAACATGTTGTGAGGTGTAGCATTCAATTTATGACCGCTACAACTATTGTATTTATGACCGCTACAACTATTGCTTGTTGTTACTTTGAACTATTTAATGTTGGGAATGACTGAGATCAACATTATGTGAGTTGCAGCTCATCTTTATTGACGGTTATTATTGTAGCTTTTAGCAGACTTCTTGTTTGTTGTTGTGATTCTCAACAACGGTTTATCTGGTTCTATTTTGTAACTTGATTTGTACCATTAAAAAAATGAATTTCTTGTTCTAAAACAAATGTTAAGTATTTGTTATTAAGTGTTTAATAATTTGTTGTGATGTGTTATGTTATTGTATTGATGAATAATTTATTAGATTAAACTTATTGTATATGAGACTAATTGTGTTATATAAATAAGTAATTTCGTCTAACACACACTAGTGCTTACACCAAAAGGATGTGCAAGGGTTACACCGATAGGAAATTATATATTAGTTAATATATTTGATAAAATAATTTGATATGTACATAGAAGATACATTAGTTTAATATACATTATTTTATGTACAAAATAGAATTTTTTATATAATTTGAAAATACATAAATAATTCTTTATATAAATCTAATTGACGATGAAACAAAAGAGTTTTTACAAACTTGAAAAAAGAGTTTTTGAGAGCCAATTGTTTGTTATGCAAAGTATTTGTGGTGAGACTTTAGATTTCAATGATTGCATGCATTGCCCAATGAGTGGAGTCATTATTAACCACATGGAAAATAAAATTGAACGTGACTATTAATGTAAGTGAAAGCAGTTAAAAAAAAAAAAAAAAAACATAAATTCATGTTATATTGATTTTATTGTTTATTCTATTATAGATTATGATACATGGTTGCAAGTTAGCGAAATGCATTTAAAGAATGAATTTATTTTATTTTTTATATGCAAATTGTGACATAAGGGTCACTCATAAATTTAAAACAATTTTATGAATGAATATAAAATATCTTAATATTTTATTAAATATAATACAGAAAATATTAAAATTAATAAATAATATTAATAAGTTATGATTTTTTCAACTGATAAGTTTTTCTTATGAAGATTTTTTTACATATGTCATGAAAGAACTTATATACCAAAACCAAGAGTTATTTTTCACATTTATGATTAAAAACCCTTAAAAATTTACCACTTGAATTCATAAATTATAATCAAAATATTAACAATATTTGAAAGTTAAAATACAAATAAAATATTATCAACTTTATTTGAGGAAATCAAGAATGCACTTTGCAAGTAGATTGGAAAAAATATTTTAAAAAAATTAAATATACCATAATTTAAGAAAGAAATTATAAAGATAAATATAAGTGTGCCTATAATGCAGTTATAAATTTCCAATAAGCGCCTAATTTGTTGTGGTCAACTTCAAGCATCTGAGGTTGGATCATTTCTTGTCATAGATGATATGGACTTATCATTACTTTTACATGTATAAAGCATTTGGTGTTCTCCATTTCACCAAAAAAAATAGTTGTAAGATTAGGGAGCATATAATATACTACCAATATTTCAAATTTGGTGAAATCTAAAACTTGGCTAATATTTTTAAATTCACTAAGTGAGCTAATCTAATCTCTTGAAATTGCGTAAGATCTAAATCACCCAAACAATTGCATAAGTGGCAAATTGATAATAAAAATAATTTTAGGAGTTGAAACAAATTTTTGCATTATCAAAAGTACCATAATAAATATAATATAAGGAGCTAAGACATATTTTTCCATTAACAAATTTGCACCATTTAAAATTCTTTCTTTTTCTTAAGTCCAGTGAACTTTTTAAAATATCTTCTACTATAATTTACAATAACGTTAGTTTTTATTTTGAACTAAGAGGGCAAAAAATTATTAGAACACAAATAGATACAAAACAACCATGAGCTTAACTGAGAGCTCTACAAAACCCTATCACGATCAACAAGTTGATAAAAAAATTATGACATAAATCAAGAGGGAATTTCCCCTTATCAACAATACTCCAATCCTTTATGTGCACTGAAGTCCACTTGGCCAAACAATCAACGACACCATTTCACTCCCGAGGGAGTGTAAAAATGACAGAATCTAGAGACATGCATAACTAGAGAATTTGATTAATAACCAAATCCAAGTGCCAACTAACATCCCTAAGCTCTTTCCTAGTTAGCAAGTTCACAACCACCTGAGAATCAATCTCACAAATAATCTTGCACTATCCATGCACACAACATTATTCCACAACAAAGAAGACGGCAAGAGCCTCCATGAAATTATTAGTATGAAAGACCTTATAGACAGAGAAAAGAAATTGAACTTCACTGGACCTATTTCATCCAACTCCACCAATGCCAACAAGCCATGGATTCCCCCAAGAAGAACCATGAGTACTGAATTTCAAAACTCCAGACAGAGGACGAATCCAACGACCCTCACTATTGACCTGTTGTAGAGGGTATATGCTCCTAGTACTATACCATTGACCAACAAACATTAGAACACCTCCCTGAAGAGGAAAATTAAGGTGATTTTAGATAAAAACATCCCCTTGATTCATACCTCCATTCAACTCACACTTAGCCAAAACTATCCCACAAAGAAAGTGGATAATTTTTCACCACAGGTGCATGACCCCAGTCCTAATATCCTAAAAAATCCTCCTATTCCTTTCCAACCAAACATTCCAAAGAATAAAATAAGGACCAAGAGCCCAATCAACCTGAAGAAAATAAGTTTTAGAAGGGGAGTATCCCAAGAAAGCCCAAAACTCAAACAAAGAAGAAACATGCTAGCAGGGGTGACCCCAAGCACCCCACCAGAAGTGTTGAATTTTCTTGACAAATGAGCAGTGAAAGAAAATATGAGAGACAAACTCCTCACCATTACGACACAAAACACATATCGAGGGACTCGGAAATACACACTTGCAATATTATCCCAAGTAAGACAACAATTGTGAACCAGCAATCACATTAAAAAATTGCACTTGGGCCAAGAGAATTTATTTCAAACCTGCTTCCACCAAGGCACCTCAACATCTCCAAACAACTATCTAGTAAGCTCTACAGGGATAACTTTAAGAAACCCCCCCCCCCCTCCTGAAAAGTATAAAATTGTGGTGAATCGCATTTTTTTTGGAGGGAAAATTTTTAATATTGATGTCGAATTGTGGTTCAAATTATGGATATTTGGTGGTGAATTTTTTAATACCGTATACCATTTTTATAAAAAATGTGGCGACAACAAATGATTTTAATAGGAAAATTATTAATTTAATTGGCGAAGCTAGAAGATTTTACTGATAAATTATGGTGAAATAATTTTCCAAATATTGTAATTAATTATTTGTCATGGCGAATGTATTTCAAAAATACATATAAACTTGGCGATTTAAGAGAATAGTTGTATAGTTGGTATGG
>MU224237.1:676742-731169 GCA_018584345.1 Thuja plicata
AATGCCCAGATTGTCTGCTTCATGTAGGGATTGCATCCAACTTGGAAGCACAATTCAATTGGCTGACTGGTACTTAATGGAAGAATACACTGTGCTAAGGTTTTACGGATCAAAACTACAACCCCACGAACTTCCAATGCATGTGACAGACAAGGTGTTTGCAGTAGAATATGTACTACAACTTGAGAGCACAAATAGACTCTTCGATGGCCAGTCAAAGAAGAGCATATTCCCTTCCTTACCTTTCTCAATTGGAGGGTTAACGTTTGAGAGAAAGGCATTCAAAGTGGTAAAAAAAATTTAGAAATTTTTCAATTTGATTTAGAGTGGTACTGGAAGTATGATCCACTCAACGTCATTCAAACAATGGTTGTTGCTAATAAGAACTCTGCAAACTTATTTCAACATGAAAGTAAACCATTGCTAGAGAAGTTGAAAAACAAGGATAGCTGGGCTGACGTTACAAAAGAGATGGAGAAAGTTTATACTAAGGAAAAAATTTCAGTTGAACAGTTGTCATCACAAATTATGACATCAATAAACCAGGGCATTATACAGCCTAGAATGTCCTACAATTTCTATGAAAAAGGTGCTCATCCATCAAACATAAAAATACCAAAGAAAATAGTAGAAGAGTGTAAGGATAGAAAATGGACTCAAACAAAAATGAATGATTTTTGGAGTATGAGAAAGGATCTTAGTGAACCAAAGACCAGTGCAGATCTGGATGATATAGAAGAGGATATAGAGTTTAACAAATTGTGGAATTTGGAGCATCCTACCATGGCATATGATAACAGTTCTCCAGACAGTTAGGATGATAATCCATCAATTGCATTTACTCCAGGTCACAGTGGAGTCAGCGACTACCATAAACAAGTATATAGAAAAGGGGCAAACATTGCGGAAAAATGGGTTATAAAGGTGGCGGTTTGGGCCCCACAGGAGATGGCATATGGATTCCAATTATCATAGAAAAAATTGATCATGGACCTGGTGCAGGCCTTGGGTTTGGAGAGGACACATTAGATTCATCAAGAACCACTGTGCCCACAAGAACATCCATTGCCACGGGTGGGATTGAGGAATCTACTGCTATTGGTTCTGGTAGTGGCACTAGTGCCAGTGGGACTGGCAACTTATACAACAAGTTCCCTCTCTAAAGAGGCCTGTAGAATCTACACATAATCCCATAGAAGATGATAGTGTCAAGAAGCAAAAGTTTTCCACGTCCACAACATGGAGACTCGATCCTAAAGAACTATTTGCACTTTCAATTTTAGCAAAGCCCTCTATAAGTGTGACTATACTATGAACCAAATTGTTCTTCCATCAGAGGATGTTTGGACTGACCTACAAAGATTTCTCTGAATTTTGAACTACTGTAAATTGTAATGTATTGAAAATGAATACAAAATAATTTGTGCTCTTTCTAATTTTCATGGTTTCCAATTTAATGTATGTTGAGTTACTCTATTTTAATCAGTTATTCTTAGTTGATTTACTCTGTAATATGCTATTGGAAATTTGGAATGCAAAATTTTATTCAGCAATTTCAAATTCAAATAAGAATGATCATTGATGATGGGATACAAACTACAGTAATGATAATCTTTGTGCTCAAATTTTAACGATGAAACATAATGCATTCTTTCTTTTCTAAAATGAACATTGAATGATAGGATATAGTAGTTAATAAGTTCAAAAAATACCTATTGATTGCTACTGCTAATTTAGCAGAATTTTTCTAAATTTGCCAATTCATGTCTGCATCATCGTCATCATCTAATTCTAGTATTCCAGTTCCTTCATTGTTCTCTTCATTTTCATTTGTGTCTTTTTCTCTCTAACCTCCGCTTCTATGAATCCCACTCCCATCGCCACCTATAGTTTTACCACTCAGAGTCAGAGATTGGTTAATGGTGTTGCCCAACCCTCTTCTTTTGCATCTTTTCTTCCAGATTTCCATTGCTTTTTGATAAGGAAAAGTATTGACATCATATCTAAATGTGTAGACCCTCAAGCATGATTCCAAATTCTTGTCTAGTTTGTTTCTTAGCTTTGATTTTAGGAAGCCCAAAGCACTGAAAACTCTCTCATCCTCCACCGAACCCAATATCATGGTTTGACATAGATCAGCAAGCTTGAAGAACTCTAAAATTTCATCACGCAACATTGTGCTATGTTTTTTTTCCGTCCAAAGCCTTTTGCCGAGCCCTCTGCCTGTGGGTTATGCATTAATTAATATTGATGCTTCACAGTCCTTGCAAAAGTGTCTGATTGTTGTCTATGAAGACCTTCATCCAAAATTCCAATGATAGTCACTCCATTGAATTCTACAGATTTGTAAAATTCCATTATCAAAGTCAACAACCTATTATGATAATCTTCCTTAGAGTTTAAGTACCAATATTGAGGAAACACAATTGCCATGGCCTCAAGTAGTTGTTCATATGGGAATCAGGATCTTATTTCAAAGGAAACTTTATAGGCTATGTCCCTTGCATTAGCTGCTATAGACTCGGCGATCTTGGTAAACTCTTCCCTTGTAACTCTTGTAGCTCGCTTCTTTGGGGCACTATAGTACATTGGTATCTAAAATCCACTTACACAAACACATAAATCTCCATTTTTTAAAGATCTTTAAATAATTATCAAGATTGTCCAAATCTGTTAGTTTCCTCCAGTGACGAAATTTTTCATCGGATAAATTTGGGTCATTTCGATAAAGATTATCGAGGACTTGGCATGACATTTTACACAAAGTAGCATATTCTGCAATATACATTGCTCTTTGCTGGGATTTTTCATAATAAACATCATTTCTTCTAGCATGGGAAGAAGAGATGCTAAAGTCAAAAGTGTCTCTATATTGCTTAACCTCCGAAGCAGGTCGCCACATCTCTAATTTTCTGCATTGTCGCAATTTTCATACATAAGTCCAATCAAAGATTGATATTTGGAAAAAACTCGATGTGTTGGCCCATCCAAAGAGATCCATCTGGTATCAACATCTTTTAGAAGCTTGTTTCCATTGGTAATTCCATCAGCAAAGTGTTGAAATTGCCTAAAACATTTGGGACTTCGCAAAAAATATGAGTACAACTCTCTTACTAAATCTTCAACCTTGTTTACTAAAGGAAACTTCTTCACAACTCTAAAAGCAAGAATCATCATGTGGGCCATACAGTGAATTCCAACAACATATGGTGAACAAGAATCCTGCATCTTTGTGCAAAGACCATTCCTTTGACCTTGCATTACTGAAGCTCCATCCACTCCAACACAGATCAACTTCTTCGCTATTGTTAATTCATCCATAGCTCCATACTCAATTAAATGGCTCTTTACTAATTGAAATAAAGTTTCCAATGTTGCATTGTCCCTCAATTTTGCAACAGTTAGTAGATGTGGTTGGTGGACATTATTTTGTATAGTATAAACATGCATGCATACCCATGACGTATTATCTATTGTCCTAACTTCGTCTAAGGACAATGCAATAAAGGTTGACTCTTTTATTTTTCTCTGCACATCCTCTATTTCAACCTGGGCAATACAACTTTCCCATTCCCATCCACTATTTATTGACCAATGAGTGATAGGATAGTTAGGAACTTTCAGAAAGTGTAACAAACCACTCATTTCTGGATAGTCTGTCATTGGACGCCCTCTGCTCAAAACATGGAAAACATTACTTAATTGAATAGCTTTTTTGTGTTCTTCTACTTCACTTGCTTTTGAAAAAATAGCATTAATAGAACCTTGAACTTTACCAGGCTTCATCTTAAATTTATGAAACAAATAATATTCCTCAGCATGCCTTTGATGTTGACATTGCTCCTTTGTTTTATGTCTTACCACTTTTATTTCCTTTCCATCTACAGTTGAGGTTTCGTAAACCTTATCAACATGTTTCTCTATGTTGTCCAATTTAAGCTGCAATCACTTTTCTTTTTTATACTTCCAACTACAAATCATACATCTGCATTCTAGTGGCGGCTCACCTACAATTGGATTGTCCACGGGTTCAATGAATGGATACTTTGCCGCCCAATCAAATTTAAATCTCCTGGACATCTCCCATTGACGATTAATTTTTTCTTTTGATTTTTCTCTCCCTTTAGTGTTACTATTAATTGAAACATCATCATCACCAAAGTCGATCGATTCACCTGGTATAGGCTATTTACTTGAAATTCATCTTGAAGGTCATCTTCATGAGAGATATCAGGTTCTGAAACTTCGTCACTAGATTTATTAGGTTCCCCAGTTTGTTGAATAGACTCCTGTGTAAGTTGATAACCTTGAAGTTGTATGGGTTCCCCTGATGACGTACCTTCCTCACTTTGACCAACACCACTGTGTCTGCCCCTGCAAAAGTATGAAGATATTTTTCTGCATTTCATTGGCCTCTCTTGGACATCTCCAGATTCTCCACCTTCAATAGTCCTCTTCATGTTTAACTTTGACTGTGACATCTCCAAAAAATTAAGGCTGCAATAAAATTTTACTTGAATAATTATAAGATACTAAGGACTCATAGTCTTTCTGGTTCGCTACCGATCGCAATTGTTAGCTCATAATCAACTGATTTTTTGTACTCCTAAATCTCTTGAAACTATCCTTATATACAAATGCTTATTTTGAATTTTGGAGAAGGGGACAACATTTGCATATGATAAAAACTAATATTTGGTGAACCCCGTGTAATTTCAAGTAATTGACTAGGCAAATAGGGTGGGAATTTGGGACACGGTGAATTATGATGCATGGTGAATTGGGTCATAGTGCAAATAAAATTTTAACTTGGGATAATGGGCCTTTGGCGAATGGCAATCCTTGATAAATACCCCTTCCTTAGTCCATGGCGAATAATAGTAAATATATAATAGATAAATGGGCGAACAACCCCACTACCATAGTGAAATTACATGCAAATAGTGGTGAACAACCCGACCAATATACGTGTTTTTTTATAAAATCTGGGCGAACCGGTCAAACAGTACACTATGCATTTTTTTGCCAAATTCTATACGCTCGATGGGATATATTCGCCAATTGGCGAAGAATCGCCACTAAGAAAATCCCTGAAGCTCTAGGTACCTTGCATAAATAGATTATATCCCAGATGAAGCACCACCCTAAGCTAAAACATTAGGTCCCACCAAGGAGTTGCACTCTGTAGAAGCCAAAATATGAGTAAGCTCATTTTGATCCCTCTTTGAACCACCTGGCGGCCAATCAAAAGAATTCCTCCATCTATATCCAACATCAAGTCCTAGACTTTGAATTGTCTTATATTGTGCCACCTTATCCCATTTAGCAGCAAGAAAAGAATCATAGAGAGTTGTAGACACTTAAAAACTAGCACTTGCATTGATAGGAGGTGCAAGGGAATCATCAATAGGTATTTGAGTGGAAAGTGTAATTGAATCTTTACATTATATAAGGTAGTGTATAATAGTGTAGATCTACAAATATGCATAATTGTTAACAATAGTTTTGTACATAATTTTTGTAAACCCATGCATTTATCTAAGCCAGTGACATTTATTTGGAAAAATAACATCTATTTTGGATTGTTCAACCAAATGTTGAAATTGAACTGTAGTATGACACCCCAATTTTTTTTTTTCAAAATACTTTTGAATCCTCTTTGTTATTTTGTTTCTCAAACACATTATCATGGGTAGAGGTGACTAGATCTGGCAAAGCTTCATATGATTTATACTTTGATACATGTTTAGCTCTGTTTCCAAAGCTCCCATTTTTTACAGGCAAGGAGGAGGTTGGTAACAGTTGTAGGATTTGCCATTATAACTGCCATTTGGATTTTTAATGCCTCTTCAACAAATCCATTTTTTGGATATGTAGAAACAATAATCACTTTGACATAGTCTATTAAATAATCCACGTGTCGGGTCATTGGCATACCTACCTATCAACACAACAGTAAAAAACTTCAACATCTAACATAGCTACTTGGAAAGAGTGGTTTTGGGGGAGTTTACAAGGGGTTCCTACCTAGCAATGGGCTAGAGGTTGTTGTGAAGAGGGTTTCACATCACTCTAAACAAGGGTTGAGAGACTTTTTCTGAGAGTACAAAGACATGAATCTGGCTTTCTTAACTCAATTTTAATGTGTGAGACCTTTGAATCTTAAAAAATATTAACAATCATATAGAAAAAAAAATGGCAGTAACATTTATCCATCTTAGCATTAGATCAATGTATTGAAAGGTTTCCAAATGACTCAAGACATCAAGCCCTATAGTCAAATTCTGATAAAATTAGAAAATAAAAACTAAAAGCTATTTAGATTTTAATGTAAACAGATTTCCATATTCCATATAATTATTAGTATTAGATTTATGAATTCAATTTTGTAAGGAATTTTTGACATCAATAATACTGATATTTAGATTTTTGATGCCCATATTTTATATGAATGTATCTCAAGAACCTTACTCATCATCCACCCTCTCTTCTTTGCTTGTTTCAAACATGTCAAAACATAAAGAAAAAATAATTTGATATTGTGGCAGTTAATGTTGGCATTAATGGGAAGTATGTACTGAGAGGGGAGGGATGAATCAGTACCTCTAAAAATTTTGTATCCCTTTTATCAATTAAACTTTGTAATCAATTGTATATTCATTCAATCTGATTTATACTATCTTGATGTGAGTTATATCAATTCATATCATTAACATACATGTGAACATTCATAGAAACATTCATGAAAGTAATTTGACACATAACACAAGATATGATATCGCAGAAAACTCTTATGAGGAAGTAAAAACTGCAGTGGGGATGGCACCCACAAAATCTTCACTATCTACGGATTGGAAGGGGCCGGTTAAGGCTTACAATTTTGATCACTTCTGATGATCTACCCTATTAAGAGTATCGGTGGAGATCTGTTAAAGTCTACTCTGTTAAGAGCTTTAGCAACACTATTGAGTGTGCACTTGGTTAAGAGATTTGTTGTTGGACTGTTAAATCCACCTTCCTTGAAAGGATTTTTACACTTTGCTCCACTTGTTATAATGATAGAAAATTACAAATTGACTTGGTAAATGCAATCTCCTATTGCTGATACATATCCAATTTAGTTTACATGAAAAATATTATCACCTAATTGTGATTGAATAATACCTTTGATTCTCGGTATGCTCTTTTCTTGGTTCTTGCTAAGCAAATTCACCTTTTGTTGTTCTTATTCTTGAAACTCTCAATCTGATCCATAGATGTGCTCATTTGATTCATTCATGTTCTCCTATCTCTTCACATTGTTAATAATGAATGATTTCATCATCTATTTATAGATGGATTGACTTCATCAAGTTTCGATAAAAACAATGTTAACTCTAAGATCAGGTTTACAACTTGTACCTAGATCTCCTAGTATATGTGTTTTAAATCAGTTAGACTGATTAAAGCACTTACATTCATGTATCTTGTCCCTAAAGAAATGGATTTAAAATAAATAAATATCATATAAATAGAATACACTTGCTTTATCTGACATGGAAGTCAGATCCACTTTTTGTGGGCTGCAACTGACTTTCGGTTCTATCTGTCGATCCCTTCAGTTTTGTTATGTCGGTTGCACGTTAATTGTCTTGTCGGTTTGCATTGTATCTTGCATATCAGGTTCCTCTGTTGGGTTCCACTTTATCCCTCTATTTTGCAATTTCAGTTCTCTTTACACTTAGTCATCTTCGATTTGCTTTGTCCTGTCTTTCAATGTATGCTTACCGAAAGTGTTGTTTGCATACTAATGGAAAATTAATGTCATCAATCTCCCCCTTTGACATTAGTATCAAAAACTGATATGTGCAAAATACTAACAAAATGTTATGTACAACATATATAATCCTTAGTCATTTAATGACTCCCCTTATGTATATGCCGGTATAACTGTACATGTGATGTCTTGCCTTATACATATCATCTTTCCCATATCAATATAAATATATATATCTACAAGTTGCCCATCTAAATGAATGAATGAATACATATCATTTTCTCTTTTTGTATTTTGTACTCATATCATTTCCCCCTTTTTTATATTAAAGGCAAAGGTCTTTAGCTTTAGAGCTTATCAAAAATGTGGGAGTGTGAAGACTTCATGTCTTCCATCATTTTCTCCCAATGTTCTTTGAGGTTCTCCAGAGCCATGTGCTCAAGTGTGATCTTTGAGTGCATGTCATAGATGTTGTCTTCTACAGACATCTCGGGAGTTGCTATCAGTTGCCTTGCTGAACTGATATGTTGTTGGAGCAGTGTAAGGTTTGGCAGAAGTTGAGCTTGGAGCTCGATTACTTCTTCCCTGAAGTGTGTTTCTGCCTCCCACTATTCCTGCCTTAACTATTTTATCTCTATTATCTTTTCATAATGCAACTTAACTGCATTGTCTCCATCAGTGGTTAAGCTTTGTGCACTGTTTGTTAGATCTGTATCCATCTTTGCAATGTTTTTACTATTTTCTTTAGTGAACTTTTCTATTGTGCTCAGTTTTTGAATTAAGGCTATAGCTTCAGATATGATTGGATCTAATTCAGTGAAAATTTTGATACCTTTACCTTATTTACCACCACACTTGGCTGATGTTCTCAATGAGCTTTTGTTGGTACTTCATCTCGACTCTCTCCTTTATTTCCTTCTCAGCATCAATATTCTGAGTTGTGATTGCATCGGTGAGGGTGGCTAATTGATCAAGTATGGGCTTTTTCTGATCAATATCAACATCGTGTACAATTTGATGCAAAATGTCTCATGTTGTCTCCAGTACCATGGAGTCCCTGTGTTGTTTCTTCATCTTCTCCTGTAATGCCTTCCTTTGGCCAATTTCTCCATATTCTTGTAATGCTTCAAAGTCAAGTATAGATGGGTCACACTTAGTTATTTCAATGAGCTCATCAAGGGTGACCTCTAACTTGTTCTTCTTTGATTTTTTCTTCTTTTTCTGTGAGTCACTAGAATGTAGAACCATTGCTAATTTCTCATCTTTCTCTGTTGGGCTCGATGAAGTGACCTATTGTGCTTCTTTTTGCTACTTGGCACCGGTTTCAGCTTGTCAGGTGTCTGTAGACGTCTCAACATTCACCTTAAAATCATTGGTAGCATGCTTGTTGGTTTCCTCAGGAGTACCATCTTTAGGTTTGTCTGCATCATTGGTGTCCTTAGATTCATCAGTCTTGGTTTCTACATTCTTGTCTTGTGTATCTGCGTCCTTTTCTTTATCTCCTCTAATAACCTTATCAGTGTCGGTTATATCTTGAGTATCTCCGATGTCTTGCTGACAATCAGTGTTGTCTTTGTTTACTTCTTCCCTTGCATCCTTGGGAGTATCCTTCTCATGTGACTTGCTTGATTCTTGTAGGATATTGATAGCTTGTATCAGTATTGCCATGTTGTCTGGAATATTCACTTGTGCAGTATCAACTGTTGTGTCCTACTCATCAGTTTTGTCCTTTGCAATAGGACATCTTCATCTTTATTCACTTCCTCTGCTAGGTCATCGGTAATGTCAATGACATTAGTGTCCACAATGTTGTCATTTGTGGTATCTGGCCATGATTCATCTGCAACATCTGCAGTCTTTTTGCCGGTTATATCATCTTCTTCTTTGTCTAACTCAATAGATGTGTCATCTTGAGTTGCCTTATCAACATCTTGTTGTTGAAGGTATTTTTCAGGGCTTTCCTCCTCAGTAGATCTATTCATTATCTTACACCATTTCTTATGGCTGTCTTGCTCAAGCTCTATAAGCTTTCCTTCAAGGAATTTGTATACTCTCAACTTCGGTGAGGACTCCTTTTTGTACTTCTCCATTATTTCATCTATTTCTAACTTCTTTGATTCAGGTGGCACAAGAGAAACAAGTACTTTCTTATTTCTTTCTCATTCTTCAAAGAAAATGTCCAATGAGAGTATAGTCTATCCAAGAGTTCTCTTGGTACATAACTACCTTCAAACTGAATTGGTACATATTTTAACTTGTACATTTTAGCTATGATGGTGTCCTCTACTTTATTCTAATCTTCTGGATCTAATTTCAACCATCTTCTGATCTTTGAATCTGATATAGATGTAGAGTTTGCAATAGATTTTCATATGTCACCAATAGATTCAGGAGGTGTTACCTTGACACTTTCTGCTTCTATAGCTTCATCCTGCTTGGTGTCTTCTATATCCTCTCGGGTTCTTATGAATTTCCTTCCTCTTTTGTTTTGCCCTCTCTTCAGTGCGGCAACTTTCTTTTTGTATGTCCTGACCTTTCCTTTCTTTAAGCGTGAAGGAGTAGAATCCTTTGATGTTTGGCTTCTTGTCCTAGAAGCATTTATTGTCCTTGGCTTTTTAGTTAGTGGAGGAGGTGGTGAATCTGACTCTATTTCCTTTGAGTCGTCCTTTCCTTCATCTTTATCAACAGATAACTGTTCTTCGGTTTCTTCCTCCTGTTCAACTTCTTCATCCTGTTCAACTTCTTCATCCTGTTCAACTTCTTCATCCTGTTCAGCTTCATCCTCGGTTGTCGACAGTATCTTCTTGAGATTTTTCACTATTTTTCCTTCTTTCTAACAATTTTCTTAACAACTAGGCCAGATTTTATTCTTGTATGGGCCTCTTCTTGTGTTCCAAATTTCGGTTGTTTCTTATCCAATGGTTCATTGATCAAGGCATGAATTGCCTTAGTTGCAAGATCAATGTTGATCTCATACTCTAATGCTTCTAACCATGTTGTCCTCGGTACAGAAGGCTTAATGTATGTATTGTCTATATCAACCATGAAGCATATCTCATCCTTATACTTTTCAATGAGTTGCTCGAGGATTCTTACCCTCTTTTGCATTCAGTCTTTGAATACATTGAAGCATTCATCCATGACTGTCTAAAAGTTATCTCCCAGTGTAGCTATGTGCTCACTGATTTGCATGGTGACCAGTTTGGTGCTATCCCATTTCACATCTCCTAATGATGGGAATGTTTCTTGAAAGTAAAAGAAGATACACATTATTAGTGAGCCAAACTTACATGTGTTTGACTTTGCATTCCTGATAGTCTTTAAGTCATTCTTCAATTGATTCAGGAGTAGTTCTGATAAGTCTTATTGTGTTGCCTTCTTCACAATTTTGAATGTTGTGTCCACTGCACCTGATGCTATGTTGTTCATTTTGCTTGCTTGGAATAATTTGTATCCTAGAACGCATGCACCGAACGTGATCTCATCATCGATTATTGTTGTAACTTTTAGTCCTCTAGCATCCCATTTGGCTACTGTCATTTTCTCAGTCTTGGCCTTTGGTGGATGCTTTAGTGCCATAACTTTCTCATTTATAGGGTAATTGGTGACCGCATGAATGACATCTCGAGTTATCACCTTCGGTTCATCAAGCCATAGCTTGTTGTTATGCATTCGGCTTAGCACTAACCAGATCCATTTGGTTTTGAAAACCTTCAAGAACATTAGGGCATTGGTGAGCCCTTTTACTTTAATATGCTTATGTTTGTCTTTTAGTGTTCCATCTTCATTGCACAACTTCTTATAAGCTTCTTCAACCTCTGAAGTTCCTATCTCTGCAATCTTGCAGTGTATGAAAGATCAAACATCTTCCACGAGTAAAACCCTAGCTAGTATGCGTAAAAAATGCTCCAGTGTCATCGGCTTGTGAGGCAACCTTGTGATGGATCTTGTAGTTAGGTTCCTCACATGTCAAATTCTTGATGAGCTTGAACTCATCCTTCTTTGCGTTCTTGGATTTCACGGTTCTTGATGTCGATGTCATTTTCAATTTTAGGGCTTCCTGCGTAATGCATAAAAAATAGATTTGTCAGTCTATTGAACTTACTGTATACTCTTACAATTATTCCTAATATGCTTGGGAGTGTTGTGTGTTGAGTCGTGGTCGCTTTGTGACTCAGTTTCTCTTTGCTCAAAAATTGCCTTGGTCTCTCTGCTCTGGTTGTTGTGACAAATGAGTTGTTATGTTGCCCTATTTATAGGTGTTGCCCTAAAATGTGTGCCATAAATGCATACCAACTCCTTAGTGTATGAAGACGGAGTTTTTTTATGAAGACTTTACTTTCCTTTAGTGACACCATAACGTTTCGAAGCAGTTGTTAATTCACTTGCTTTTAACGACAGGTTTCAGTGTCGAAGACAACTTGTTCACTTTGCTTGTTTACCGATGAGGCTCGATTTATACTTAGCTACTTTTCTTTTAACTGACGCTTCTCGGTAAGTGTAGGCAGTCTCAGTTTTGAGTGTATACCAATGGGTTTCAGTATATATGCCCAAAAGCATAGCTATCACAAATTTTAACAAGTAATACCATAATGCATCTTTGCTTATGCTAATTTGGCATTCTATCAAAATATTATGGAATTGATGTAAGATAATAACTTGGGGTAATGTAGTTCCATACTTACTTGTTCTACTTAGGTGGGGATGGTGATGTCACTGGATCCATTGGATGGGGTGTCACCATTTGCATTTCTCGTTCCAGCTTCATCATGGCTTGAAGCTCTTCTCCACATTTTGTCTCTATCTCTCTGGATGTCTTCAATGGTGTTTCCATTGGGATATGTGCTTGTCTTTGTCATTCGGTCTTTGTTGTCTTTCTTGAGATGACTAACTTTATGACAGTGTAAGCATGCCATTTTGGGGTTATTCCAGCCTCTAGACTTTCTAGTCCATTGTCTCATACAGTTTGCAACAATGTGACCATATCTTTCACATGCTGTGCAATTTGTCCAAGTATTGCAGTCCCATACATACTGATTATCGACTCTCTTCGGTTGATAGGGAATTTCTTGACCTTTAGACTTCCATGCTTGCCTTTTCTTTTTCCATCATTCAAGAGTTGTGTACCCATTCATTTTGCAAGTAGGACAATTCTTGTCTATGTAGGTTTTCTTCTTTGGTTGTTTCATCTCATACTTACATTCATATGCTTTATGTCATTTCTTGTTGCATTTATAACAGAATCCTATGAATGAAGATGTAGATTTAGGAATACCTTTCATTTTACCTTTGCATACATTTGATGTATGGCCTTGCTTTCCACAGTGATTGCATGTAAGCTTTCTTTGTCTTGAATTTGTATAAACATTCTTTGGATCAGTTTGATTTGATGATTCTCCATTCTCAATAAAACCTAGACCGGTATTGTTGTTGACTCTTCGTTGTCCTTCAAGAAAATCATCCATTCTTTTATTGCTTTCTTCAACTTTTTTTATAATTTCATTACGCTATTGTTGAATTCTTATTTCGTGTTTCAACTTTTTATTCTCATCCCTCAATTCACCGATAGCTTCTATTCTTTCAATGAGTTCAACATTTAATTTGTTTGCCTCTTGACTCATAAGTATAATCTGATTTGTAATCTCATGGTGATGCTCTGTAAGTATTTGTATTTCGGACTCTTTTTCTTGTAGCTTTGTTGTGATATTTCTTCTATCATCAATAGCTAGTGTTCTTTCTTGTTCATCTTGTCTAGCATTGTTCGTGACATCAATCAATCCTTACCATATGTGTCTCTTGACCAATTTGTAGAGATTTAACTTGTCCATCCAGATGTAGATTGATTTTAGTTAGGCTTGTGATGCTTTCTTCTAATGTATCTGATGCTTTGCTTGTAGTTGATCCTGAAGACTCAAAGAAATCTGGTATCTCTTCCTCATGATAATCTATCTCATTAAAACAAGATGCCATATTCTTTCTTTCATCTAGCAGTTGTCTCATGTTGATTCTAGCTTCTTTATACTGTTCAAAGAACATCTGAATTTCAAGCTTCTTATTCTCAATATTTTTATCAAGTTTGTACTTCTCCATTGTATGATATTTTCTCTTAAGCCTTTAAGATTTCCAAGAAGATACTTAGCTCTAATACCAATTGTTGGGATTAATGGGAAGTATGTACTAAGAGGGGAGGGGCGAATTAGTACCTCTAAAACTTTTGTATCCCTTTTATCAATTAACCTTTGTAATCAATTGTATATCCATTCAATATGATTTATACTATCTTGATGTGAGTTATATCAATTCATAACATTAACATACACGTGAACATTCATAGAAACATTCATGAAAGTAATTTGACACATAACACAAGGTATGATATCACAGAAAACTCCTGTGAGGAAGTAAAAACTGCGGTGGGGATGACACCCACAAAATCTTCACTATCTGCAGATTGGAAGGGGCCAGTTAAGGATTACAATTTTGATCACTTCTGATGATCTACCCTATTAAGAGTATCGATGGATACCTGTTAAAGTCTACTTTGTTAAGAGCGTTAGAAACACTCTTGAGTGTGCACTCGGTTAAGAGATTTGTTGCTGGACTGTTAAATCCACCTTCCTTGAAAGGATTTTTACACTTTGCTCCGCTTGTTAGAATGATAGAAAATTACAAATTGAATTGGTAAATGCAATCTCCTATTGCTGATACAGATCCAATTTAGTTTACATGAAAAATATTATCACGTAATTGTGATTGAATAATACCTCTTATTCTCGGTATGCTCTGTTCTTGGTTCTTGCTAACCAAATTCACCTTTTGTTGTTCTTGTTCTTGAAACTCTCAATCTGATCCATAGATGTGATTGTTTGATTCATTCATGTTCCCCTCTCTCTTCACATCGTTAATAATGAATGATTGCATCATCTATTTATAGATGGATTGACCTCATCAAGATTCGATAAAAAAATAGTGTTAACTCTAAGAACAGGTTTACAACTTGTACCTAGATCTCCTAGTCTATGTGTTTTAAATTAGTTAGACTGATTAAAGCACTTACATTCATGTATCTTGTCCCTAAAGAAATTGATTTAAAACAAATAAATATCCTATAAATATAATACACTTGCTTTATCTGACGTGTAATTCAGATTCACTTTTTGCGGGCTGCAACTGACTTTCGATTCTATTTGTTGGTCATGCTTGACTCTCTTTCGGTTTTGTTATGTCAGTTGCACTTTAACTGTCTTGTCGGTCTACACTATATCTTTCATATCGGGTTCCTCTGTCGGGTTCCACTTTATCCTTCTATTTTGCAATTTCGGTTCTCTTTACACTTAGTCATCTTCAGTTTTCTTTGTCCTGTCTTTCGATGTATGCTTACTAAAAGTTTTATTTGCATACTAATGGAAAATTAATGTCATCAGTTAAATGTAAGTGAAACTAGTAATCAAGGTTTCACATATGTTGAGAATTTAAGCAAATACGTAATGTGACACTATCGTTGCTCAAAACCTTACTAAATTTTCAAGTAAATTACAGTCACTGACACCTTGGAATACTATAATAGGATGGAAAATTAGTTTATGAATTTGATATTGCAGATGCAGGATCCTTAGGATTTGTGGCCTTAGTTGCAACTTAGGCGTGAATAGTATGTGCCACGTAAGGTTTTAACTAAAAAATTACATGATAAATAATCAGTTAAAGTTGATTTCCAATTGCACACAAATAATTGCAAGTTCATGATCACTTTAAAAAACTAAAAAAGGAATGCAATAACTTTTGAACCAATTACAAAGCATATCAAGGATTACCACTATACTCATTTTCCATACTTCCAATTCAAAATGCATGTCATCCCTCTACATCTAAATACGAAATGTTTGGTGAGGCAAGCATATAATGTTCCACTATACTTCGCCATCATATGAACAAAGAAATGATTTCTTTGATCCATTATATTTATTGATGTGCAAGTTCATTGAGGCATTGGTAGCAATTCACCACCTTCCCAGAATCTAGATTAGCATGGTAATGAACTAGACCATATTTGATAAACTTTTCTAAAAAAATAATGTTGTTATTAGTAGTCTAGAATTTCAAGAAAAAATCAGCCACCAAAGAAAAGTGTTAATGTACATATAAACATGTACCTGTAACCAGAGAAAAAATAGTAATTTTGTAACGACACACTAGCAACTTAGGAAATAAATGAAGGAAGATGTGGAGTGTTCAAATAATTATTTCAAGTACCTAGATCATGGCAGCTGGCAACATTAATTTGCAGTTTCAATCATGCTGGAATCATATAAAGACATTTTTTTGAGAGAATTATTTTCTGAAATTTCAAGCATTGGGAGGCTTCGACATCAAAATGTTGTTTAGTTGCAGGGCTGGTGCAGATAGAAGGGGGGATTGTTTCTTGTTTATGACTATATGCCAAATGGTAGACTTGATTAATTTTTTATTTAGAGATAAGAAAAATATTCTAAGTTGGGAACAAAGATACATGATTTTGAGGGTGTTGCCTCTAAGGGTGAAGGGAACATAGATGCATGATTTACTTTCAAGATGCATTCCCTATTGAGTGTTTCACATTATATAAGTTAATTTTTTTCATGAAAATGCCAGTTCACATGTTTGTAATCCATCATCAAGCTAAAGAAACCAAGAGAAAGAAAAATAAAAGTTCAATTAAAGTCATTGAAATATTTAAGAAACAAAGACTAGAGAGAAATGAAGGGGGGAAAAGCATATTCACTGAGCGATATGAAGTACAATAGATATTTGTTTAGGCTATGATTAAGAGTAATATCTCGGATCTATAAAGGACTCATGATCTGGTTAAGAAATATACAAAGATGTCATGGATGCGACACAAGAAATAGATTACATTCAAATATAATTAGATGACAATTATTTATGGAAATATTTACCAATAACATTGAAATGTGATAGTGAGAACACAATCAGTAGGCCCAGAATCCAATCAGTGCTTATTTCATGCCTTGAATACCCATTGGCCTGATTTCAATGGACCGAGATTAAAATTTTTATCACTTCTTATGAAGTAGAAAGCAACTCAAAGTGAGTACAACATAATTTTAGAAAGAAAAAGCATTTAGGAAACCTCACCTTTTAAGAAAAAATAAAAATTAAATGATACAATACAAGATTGGATGGGAAAAGGCCACATTCCCAATGGAAAGTAAGTTGTATGATTTACAAGAAAAATGTACTTATAACATAGTAAATGGAAGTATTTTGAAGTTTCATTTTACAAGCATGCTTCTGTTGGCAAGTTGAAACTAAGGGTGTATATGAATAATTTTGTGTTGTCATTATGGCAACAAAGTCATATGAAGTTTTGACAAGTTCACAACTTTGAAGATAAAAAATTGGCTAAGTACAGAAGACAGAACAGAACAAAGATATGCAGTTGATCATAGAACCAGCGCACGTGCGTACGATCAAATCAGACTATGTGCCTTCGTATTTAAGCTTTATGATATGTCATTAATCTTAGTCTATACATGCATGGTACGGTATGACAGTACGAAGAAGTTACAACAAGATTAAGTGTCACTAGCAATTCAGAAAACAGAGTATGAATCCGACCTCAGATTTTGGATTAGCGTATAATATTTTATTTTTTAATGGCCATGCACCTATTGTAATATGTTTATAATTGTATCTTTAACACTCATGTAAACATGCTTAAGAAAAATTGTTTGGGAGCATTGTGTATGTTGTTTTTGGGCCGACTAAGATCTTGTTTTTTGTCGCGTCTATTCAGGCATGTAAATATACTTGACATGCAATTTTGTATTGAGAAAAAGAGAAGAAAACATGCAGAGAAGATATCTAGAAGATCAAGATAAGAAAATTAGTATGAAGTAGAAGTATTCAAGAGATTAAAGCATCAGCGCATAAAAGGAATTGATCAGACAATAGTGTCATTACAACAGTTCATCTTTTGATGTAGTATATATTTATTACGTGGAGGTTGTAGCCTTCATCCTATTGGGAAGTGAGCTATAGCAGTGAGCCATTCAACTTTAACAGGGTTTTGTAAAGACTCCTAATAGGGTCATTGTACTTGCATTGTAAAGACTGCTCCTAACAGGGCAAAGGAACTCTAACAAGTTCATAAGACTAGTACAATCATTTGTGGATACTAATTCCCATCAAGGTTTTCCTCTGATAAAGGTTTCCCCATAATCATATCTTGTGTTATGTGTTATTGTGTTATGCTTCATTTGTTATCTATTTGATTTAAGTTTCAAGTTCCTGAAATAAAGATAATTGACAAACACTGATTCACCTCCCCCCTCTTAGTGTTTCTAATAATAGGTATTAGAGCTCTGGTCCTTTGAAAGAAAGTTTAACCACTTGAGGAGATCATGGATTCAGCAGAAGAGAAACATCTAAAAAAAATCTTGAAGCAGCCCTTGATGATCTTGACAGATCTGAAAAATAAAATGAAGAACTTAAAGTAAAAGTTGATGGCTCCCAAATTCTTATCAAAAAATTAAGAAAAGATCTGAAAGATTGCTCTACAAATGATTTGGGAAAAATGGTCAAAATTCTTAATGAAGAAAACATATCTCTGAAGGACGAGATTGAAGATCTGAATGAACAGCTTATAGATAAATCGATCAGATTTCCACAATCCATTGAATTAGAGCTGAGTTTCTGGTTTTGATTGTGTGTTTTTTAGCATCAAAACCAGAAATTCAGCTCTAAAATAAGCTTATAGATAGCCTAACAACTATTGAAGAAAGGACCAAAGAAAGTAAACAATTAGATGAAGAACTCATGCTTGAGAAAATATGAAGATCTTGGAGTTGGAAAACATCAAGAAAAAGATAGAATCTGAATTGACAGAAGCAAAGAATCATATTGAAAAACTTCACTCAAGTTCTGATCTAATTAATTCACAACTCTATGCACAAAAGATAAGAGGAGATACTACTGGTGTTGGATGCAGTATAGCACAAAATGAAACCAATACAATGCAAGAAAGGAATAAAGTACAAGATAAATCTACAGAAGTAAAGGGTACTAAGAATCTTTCAGAAACTAGAGCAGAAAAATCTAAAGATGAACACAAGATAGTTAACTGAACTTGTTATGCATGTAACAAGCATGGATATTTGGCAAGAGATTTTAGAGAGGTAAGACCATTCAATGGATATTGTTATTCTTGTAATAATTATGGTCATAGGGCTATACATTGCAGAACAAGTCAAAGAAATCAGTCACAGCAGAACCAAAGAAATATGACTCAATATAATCATAGAAATCAACCTCAGAGAAACTATCAGAACATTACATGTCAGAAATGTAATTATAATGGACACACAGCCAAGCAGTGTAGCATGATAAACAATATCAATATACATCCAATCATTGTCACTCATGTAACAAAGCAGGACATATCTCAAGGTTTTGCACGTCCAGAACACAAAAACAAGAAAAGCCTAAAGAATAATTGTTTGAATAATCTGGAGAAGTCAAGTTTGTAAAAGCTACAGAAGATTCAGGTAAAATATGGGTTGAAGTAAAGAAATATGATGATGTTAACAAGGTAGTAGATGCATCCACAATGGACACAACTTCTACTTCTGGTTAGATGACTCTCATGGTCTTAAGGGGAGCTATTCTAGCTCTAAACCCCTGCGCGGATGGTATACTCACCTCTAAGTATGTGCCTATGGATTCATGTATTTGGCCACAAATTGAGGAAGTATGCATGGATGCATAGCTTGCACTTTGACAAGACCAAAGATTTAAATTCTTAGTGTAAACAACGTTACAATATCAAGCATTAAATTCAGTAACTCTTTATAAGTCAGTGAAAGATCTTTTATCCTCACTTTTACATTTGAGATCAAAGCATTTAGAGAGCATAGGAGAATTTTGCATCAAAGCATTAAAATATAACCGTTGGTTGGTTAGCAAGGCAAATCAAAGTTGCAACGGAACCCTAGCGGACGCGTCATTTCAAAATCTCTGTGAAACCCTACGTAAGCAAGTTACAAGTAAGTAATGGCTACTCCTACAGTGTTTGACATATTTGAGAAAAAGATATATGGGTTTAAGAAGCATCCATTCAAGTCTATGCTAGATGATGTAGAAGTGGCATTCTCCAAGACTCCGCTAGAAGTTGTGCATGTTGAAGACGTACCTACTTACATTTACTGTAAGAAGGAGTCTGTTGGTGACAATAGCATAACAATGCTCATGGTATCAATGATGAAACTAGATTACTCATTCACGGATGAATACTCGCATCTCACTGATAACCCTATTTTTGAGTATACAAATGCACATGAGTTCTATGAACTAGAATGGGTTAAAATTCTACTTAGTAAGATTCATGATGATCTATTTTGGATTGGTGAAGTTCTTGTCTGCATTACTACTGACCTCATTCATGAGATGACCAGAATCTCTAAGGTTGGACGTATTCTTCCTACTGGAAAGGATGTAAAGAAACAGGTTGAGTAGGCATGCATGTCTAGAAGTGATAGGTGCGGGATGAATGTTGATCCCATTGTGGAAGAAGACATCAAACTCCTCACCATGATACTTGGTTACAAGTTTTAGCATGCAAGCAAACTAAATAGTGTATCCACAACTACATTTCTGGAAGCAATAAGGATGACAAGAGATAACACACAATACAATCTCTATGAGATATTGCACACACAACTAATTGAGAACATTAGAGCTATCAAGCATGACAGGAGCAAAATATTCAGATTTGGCTCATTGATATCTACCTATACTTCCACATTGTTGGTAAGGTCTCTAATCTTTACCTAGACAGGAGCAAACCTATTATGTCATAAATTTCACTAAAAGCTACATCAGAAAGAAGTGTAAAGGACTCTATGGATATGGAGATCAAGACGTTTAGGATCAAGATGTAGAAGATGTTTAGAATACCGGAGAAGATAGTTGAGAAATACAAGGACACGATATGCTTAATGGTAGAAACTAACTGTACTTGCATGGAAGCAATTGAGCCAAGAACCAAATGGATTCACTCACTTGGTTATGAAGTTGAAGAACATGTGTTGGAAGGATATGCACAAGTTCTTTTGTCTGCGCCTAAAGATCCAAAAGAGCCAAGATGGGGCACATATAGAGAGAAGACAAATCAAGTTGATTCTATCTTATACAGTGCATATAATAAGAGGAAGGCATCAATGATTACATCTAACATCCTAAAAGTTCATGGGGTCACACAAGAAGACCTAGATAAAGCTAGGGAAGCTAAGATTGCAAGAGAGCTCAAACAAACACCTGCAGAAGTCAAGATAGAGAAATCGGATGACATCCACAAGAAGAAAAAGAAGAATTCTGATGAAGGTACATCTACACCCTCAACTACTATTGACTTGGAATCCTCTCCACCTTTAGTACCAAGCAAATTGACTAGAAGAAGGAAGCAAGTTCCCACAGTTCACCCATCTTCGAGGACAACATGGAGCAAAGTAAAGAATACTCAAGCCCCTCCTGAGGTAGGATTAAGACCTGGTCTTAAAGTCTTAAGGAACAAAATCATTAATGAAGGAAGACTAGATTCAATTACAAATGTCTATGACAAGTGCCAAGAGATAGATAAATCAGAAATACATTCTATGATTATCTCTCATATGATCAAGTTTAAAAGGCCAGTTTTGGAACTCAAGACAATCATTCCAGACAAAGTATGGAATATACTAGACCTATTGAAAAGGAAAGTAATTGAAGAAGATATGAGGATTAGAGAAGAAACATTAGACAGTCTTCTCCCTGTTTTCTCACATCATGAGAAGGCAATACTGTTAGATTTGGTAAAAACTAATCTAAGAACCAAAACAAGAACTATTCACATTATGAACAAAGAATATGAATTGGTTGGTAAAGAGACTGAAAGGGAATTCAAGCAAGTATTTTTGGATAGACACATGTATCCATCAAATGCGCCTACAGCTAAAGTGTCTCCAGTCCCTTCCAAACAAGACAAAGAACCAAAGATTCTAAATGTACCTATGATAGGTCCACAGGATTCAACACCCAAAGTTACATCACCCTCTGATACATTCAAGGATTCAGATGAAACCATTGTGATAAATTATGTTGAGATCACCATGTCAGCCTCAGAAAATGACTTAAATAAGTTTGAGGAAGCATTTGTAAGCACTGAAGAAGCTAAGAAGGTATGAACTGATAATAATTCTTTGCAGCAAGAACAAGTTCCTATAGGAGAAACAACATGACAAGATGAAGAGAGAAAGGATGAACCTAATAAACCACCCTCTATGGAGATCCTAGTGAAAAGTGAATATATGGATAGTCAAAATGCTATATTCACTCCATCTATCAAACCATCAGTATCATTGTTGTCAAGCTTGACCCCTGACTCAACAAACCTAGATGCATGGGGAGAAGAAGACCTGATTAAAATCAATGTATTATCCATGGAGAAAGCCAAAGAGAAACAAGTTATGAGAAACCCTCTCTTTTTGGAATCAGTAAACATTCTGAATAACCTAGTGCCAACAGAAAAGAAATTGGCAAATATTCAGTTAGTTGATGATGTTGATAACATCTTGACTTGCTTCAAATCAAACTTTACAAGTTTAATAGATTCAACTACTAAACTGCAAAGGATAAGTACAAAAAGGAAAGATTAGATGAACTGATAAAGATTGGTCAAACAATTCTGAAAGAGTTAGCAGCAAAAGGCGGGAAGGTGATAGTAAATTGTATGGACAAAGGCAAATTCAGTTCTGAGCACATTAAGAAGATTGAAGAAGCAGACATCTTGGTTGAAAACATTAGTAAATCAGTTGAAACATCCTCCCAAGACATCAACATTTGCAACAACATCTATCAAGGACAGATAGACAAGATTGAAAAAGCCAAGATAGAGAATAACAAGATAAGGACCAAGCAAACCCAACTAAGAAATGCACTTGCGCCCTCCTTAGCTGTTTTGAATGAGAAAATCAAACAAATAGATACAACCATTGTCACATATGATCAAGGCCCCTGCATAGACCTGACAAAGATGGAGAAGCTCACATATGCATTGTGCACCCATCTTCAGACTATTGATGCACTCAAGGCATTCTGGCAGCAAGAGATCAAGAATATTCAGATTGCATACCTAGATGTGTACTCGGAGTAAGTACTTAGGTCTTTCATTTTTGGAACCTTTGTCATTAATGTCAAAGGGGGAGTAGTGTATATAAAGGAGTATGATATATATAGCCAAAGTTATGATGTATAGTAGACTTACAATTTTTGTTGTTTAGTAAAAGATTAAATAACTTGGCCACATTCCTTTGTTGCCATTAATGACAAAGGGGGAGATTGTTGGCAAGTTGACACTCAGGGTGTATATGACTAATTTTGTGTTGTCATTATGGCAACAAATTCATATGAAGTTTTGACAAGTAAGTTCACAACTTTAAAGATCAAAAATTGGCTAAGTACAGAAGACAGAACAAAATAGATATATGCAGTTGATCAGAGCACTAGCGCACATGCGTACGATCGAATCAGACTATGCGCCTCCATACTTAAGCTTTATGATATGTCATTAAGCTTATTCTATACACACATGGCATAGTATGATAGTACAGAGAAGTACAACAAGATTAAGTGTCACTAGCAGTTTAGAAAATAGAGTATGAAGTAGACCTCAGATTTTGGATCAGCGTATAATATTTTATTTTGTAATGGCCATGCGCCTATTGTAATATGTTTGTAATTGTGTCTTTAACACTCATGTAAACACGCTTAAGCGAAATTGTTTGGAAGTGTTGTGTATGTTGTTTTTGGGCCGACTAAGGTCTTGTTTTTGGTCGCGTCTATTCAAGCATGTATATATACTTGACATGCAATTTTGTATCAAGAAAAAGAGCATAAAACATACAGAGAAGATATCCAGAAGATCAAGATAAGAAAATCAGTATGAAGTAGAAGTCTTCAAGAGATTAAAGCATCAGTGCATAAAAGGAACTGATCAGACAACAGTGTCATTACAGTAGTTCATCTTTTGTTATAGTATATATCTATTACCTGAAGGTTGTAGCCTTCATCCTATTGGGCATTGAGCTCTGGCAGTGAGCCATTCAACTTTAACAGGGTTTTGTAAAGACTCCTAATAGGTTCATTGTACTTGCATTGTAAAGACTGCTCCTAATAGGGCAAAGGAACTCTAACAAGTTCATAAGACTAGTACAATCATTTGTGGGTACTAATTCCCACCGGGGTTTTCCTCTGATCAAGGTTTCTCCATAATCATATCTTGTGTTATGTGTTATTGTGTTATGCTTCATTTGTTATCTATTTGATTTAAGTTTCAAGTTGCTGAAATAAAGATAATTGACAAACACTGATTCACCCCCCCACCCCCCTCCCCAATGTTTCTAACAGCTTCATGGTAGAAGGAAGCATTGTATATAAGATACTTAAGCATGGAACAATTGCATGTAAAGTATAGTCATTTTGTACTTGTTGTAGGCCCTTGCAAATAAATGTGTATTGAAATGGATTGGACCACATAAAAAAATGCTCTATTTTTAGAAATCAATATTATTTGCTTCCTCTTTTTGCAGCAGCTCATATGAACCCGTAGAAGAGAAGAAGATAAAATTGTTATGAAACAATTGATAGGCTTAATTGAGGGAAGGAAAAAATGAAAGTTGGAGAATTTAAAAAGAGGGGTGAAAGTAACATCGCATACCCAAATTTAAAGTGATATCGATAGCATTCGAGATTCTTCTTTCTTTCTAATAATGGTGTACATATTCTTTTTCATTTTGCAATAGCGCTCCAAAGAGAAGGCGGGCTCAATCTGAAGGCCTTGGAGGGATTTGACTTTGGAGATCACTGTAAAGGTGAGGCCTTCTCTTTCAATTTTACCTACATCAATCGTAGATCTATCTAGTGTGAGGCCTTTTGATCTGTGTATTGTGATAGTCCATGCAATGGTTAGTGGTAGTTGTGTATGGCTTCTGCAGGTTATCGATTGTATGGGGATAGCTTTTGGGTTTTGAACATCCCAAGGTGGGCCATTGTAGTTATCAAAGTTGATTGTAACATATGTTTGTAATTCTAGGGGCTTAGAGCTAAAGGGATATACAATATCTTTGACCTCGCCAAGAGATCCATTAATAAAACCAACTTCTATCCATAGGTTTTTGGTAAGCATGACACGTTGAAATTTACAAAAAAGGACTTCTTGTGAAAGTTAGTCAGCATTATCATCTTGAGAATATTTGCGTTGTGTATTGATTACAACACAAAGTGAAATAGGTACATTTATTTGTTTGACCTTTTTTTCTTGTGGAATGCAACAAGTTCATTTGTAGAAAATAAATGTATTTCTTGGTTGAACTCTGCTTGCTCATTTGGTGGTCGTAGGTTCTTGTTTGTGCGAGTCATTAGTAACTTCCAATCATACTCTGTTGATTCTGCATTGTGCATGTTTTGTAATGCTTGACAAAATTTTACTTGAATTGGATCATCACCATCTTGTCTAAAAATTATCTGCAATGTTACAACTATAATAAATTTGTGTCATAGATTTGATGCAATTGTAAGTGATGCGTAGAGAGGTTTTTCCATTACCGGTGGAAGTTGGGCAAGGTCCCTAATTATAATTATGGAGAGACCCCCAAAATAAATATCTTGTCAGTGGGGTATTGCTTCACGTAACCTGCTATCAATTTTTAATAGTAGTTTTGGCCTATGAAACTCATCTCATTGATGAGACTGTATTGAATATTTTTCATGTCTTCTTGGAATGTTATCAATGTTTCGCCTTGTAGTGGTTTCATTTCTAGAATTGGAATCTTTAGGGCTGCATGTATGGTTGATGCATGTATATTAAATGTTGTGATTCCTATTGGTGTGAGAACAATAAGTGGATTCAATCCTTGTGGTCTATAGTACTGAAGTGTAGTTCTAATGCAACTTATTAGATATGATTTTCCAGTTCTTGTTGTTCCTTGTACAAGCATGTATAAAGGTTCCATTGAGAAATTATCTTTGGAGTGGTCTATAATGAGAGAAAGTGTTAGTTGTTTTCGAGGTGATAACCTATATTTTTGGTTGTACACATTTGTTGGGTGGTGAATATCTTGTTGACACATCTTGTTCCTACGAACAAAATGAATTGCAGTTTCATGAAATTGTGAAGGGACACTATGGTCCTCCCAAATGTTACCGGTGTCAAAATCGTGCTTTCCCAACATGTCAAGTTAATTTAATTTGATACTATTAGAAATCCCCATTTGAGACAGTAGCTTCCACTCATGCATTTGTACACTGTCTTGTCTACCTATTTCACTATCACTTTCATTTTCCTCTAGCAATACATCTTCATTTTGAGCAATGTGATCAACATTCCAAACATGATATTTTTGTGTATCCATACACTTCCAATTACTAATGATCTCTTCTTTGTAGAAGCCTATATCTCTATCCATTGCATGAAAATGTTTGTATAGAAGAAGCTTGCTCCAACAAAACAACTCAAAATTGTAAGAGTCTTCTTTTGGAATGACATAAAACCTTGGATAGACTTGGACTATTGCTTTTTCTTCTCTATAGCATCATTTTCTTCCTTTGCGATTGGTAGAATACATGTAAGATCTTGTTGATTCAATTAGTGTTACTAGTTCAAAGGGTGTTGAGTAGCCTTGTATGTAGGTAGATTGTATCTCACTTCCATCAGTTGCTTGTTTGATGCGGTGGAACACCTTTTTACCCATATTTAGTGATATAAATTGGCGATTGCAAATCACAAGAGGTATTTTATATGGCATGTTTCTTGTGTGCTTATATCTCTCTACGCAATAATCTCAACCATGAACTTTTGGTATGCTTGAATGACAAGATCTTGTTCATTTGCATTGACACTAATTATTGTGAGCATATTAACACAACTCTCAGACTTTTTTTCAGCCTTGGATACATACTTGGAAATGTACCTAAGATCAAGAAGTCACAAGGTGGTGGGTAGGAAATCAATATTATCCCTCCATGTGGAGAGCATACGTGGTTTATGGATGTTCAACCTATCATTGTTTGTTGATGGTTCATAGGATTTGTGGCCCGATTCATCGCATAGTAATTACAATTCTTCACATTCTTTCCAAGAAGCTTTATATCTACATTCTACCTTTCTACCTTTCTTGTGCAGACAAGTCCTCTTAGTACATTTCGTGTGTCTCTGCACATGATTACCAATTCTTCATAATTAACATAAGGATTCCCAACAAATATTTTAGTTGTGTTTAGGAGGCACGAATTATCAGTTGGGGTTCTATGTATCATGTTTCCAATTTTATATTTTGACAGAGGGTTCCAAGCAGTGACATATTTTTTAAAGAATTCTTTGGCTCTATTTACTTCAATAGGGTTCTCCTTGTCTAGTGTATCCATGTTTGGTGCATTTTTTATCCAAATAAAATCATGGATGTATAGGGACCCTCAACTTTTCCATTCATAGTAGTACCAGTAATTAATTGCGCCCAAGAGTTTCTCGATTACCTCTTCCTCAAAGATTGTGAATCGTTGATGTAGGTATAGTGATGTTGTGTGGGGGTTTCTAATCACATTATTTGTGTGTTGTTTGTTGGTGATGGAGAAAAATCTATCATTTGGTGAAAGGACAGTGTGAAGATCAGGCCACTTTGTATCAGTTATACTTAATGTGAAGAACAATGTCAGAGAGTCTATTTGGGTTATCATATATATTAGATTAGTGTGACACTTATTCTAGTGTGATTGTGTCCATTGCAAGGTAGAGCCAAAATGCATTAGTTCTTCTGCCAATTGATTGTCAAGGAGGTTTGTTAAGTGGGTCTGAAGGTCTTCAATAGTGATAGGTATATTGTCTTCAACTTTCCGTTTAATGAAGAGTGATGCAAGAGAGTAGCTACAGTGACACATCGTAAGGTTTAGTAGGAAGCATCTAAAGTGTGGGTGTTGACCAAATTTATTATCATGAAAGCACACAAGGTGAAAAGCAAATTAATGAAGTTGCACTTCTCTGGCTTGATCTTGCATGGGTTGTGCATTTCCATTTGGGAGAAGAGTGATAAATGTCATGTCAAATAATCCCTCAGTGGTGTACTCATTAATGGGTGTTGATCTTATGTGTGTCCACTCGATAATTGTGTGTATTTCATGTTCTAGGTGAAAAGATTTAATGATTTATAGATCATGACATTTTTTGGTAGTCATACCATAAACGATGTAGAATATTCTGGGTCACTTTCCAGTTCACTATTTATGTTTTCAAACTCAATGTTTGTTGAATTTTCTTCGACATTGTCACTTTGAAGCGTACGAAGAATTCTTGATATGTATGTAGTAGAATCAGGTAGTAGTGATAATGCAGAATCATTGATTAGAACATCATTATGGTAAGGGTCATACTTGATCTTGTATGCTAGTTCATTTTGAAAAAGACTTCTACAGACGTAGCATTCATAAGCCTTCCCATGTGTATTAATTCTATAATTATTACTACATCCAACTCTTGAATCCTATGTGACAAAGAGTTTGCAATTTATTTTATCTTGGGGGAAGTTGATTATGGGACCACTATATTTGTATTCTCCACCATGAGAATAAGTGACTTGTAATATTGGATTAACAAATGTAATGAGCATATCTTCTACTTGTGTGAGAACCCTCAGAATAGTTGGTTGTTCAAGTGGATCCATATTGTTGGCTAAAGATAAAAAATGTATTCCTTTCTCAGCAATGCATCTCCTACAAGTGAGGCTAGTATTTGTAGCGTGAACATGCATACCAAGGTAGCGCTGCTTACATATATTACATGTGTGTAAATTTGACAACGCATCTAGTCTAGTTCTAAATGTCTTAGTTGTCTCTAAAAATAAAGATGGCAAATTCATATCCATTATGGTAAGTGATAGTGGATGTGGAGCCCTTTGCTCTGGAAGATTTTTTTGAGTGGTCATGCAGGGTTGGTCATCTCGAGAGCTTTTGTAAGTTTTCAAGTATGTAGATAATGGTTGGCCAAGTGTATTGTGGGGGTTTTTCATGTGTGCATGGTTTGATGTGCACATAGTTATTCTCTATGGAAAGCATAATACAAGTGCATTCTCTTATGAGATTACAGTTGAGAAGGGCTACACTGGAACAACAGTCTTCCATAATCATGGACATGTAAAAGTGGAGTTGAAGGGTTTTGTTCAGGAAGATGTGTTTCAATGGGCATAGAGGGCAGTTGACTTTGGGAACTTGTAGAAGCTTGGAAGTGGGTATGGAGTGGTTGAATTGATGTTTTGTGGGAGCGATTTGCACACTGGATGGCACAATGTGCACTTATTTCTTCTCTATGGTGAGCATAATACAAGCAACTTCTTTCACAAGATTGAAGATCAATATGCCTAGTTTGGTTCAGTTGTCTTTCAGAATCTTGTACATTTGAGTTTATTTTATGGATTGTAAAGAAGAGGGAAAACATATGGTCACTATATTTCCACATTGATACATTATACAAGCCTAAGAATACCTATGTTAGCATCAAAATAAGATGTAGTTTTTTAGCAGCGTTTAAACAAAAATACTAAACTATGATTTGTAAACTATTTACAAGCAATATTTTGCTCACGAGTTTTTTTGGTTGTAGGTTGTAGTAGTAATATAAGTTATTGGAAATAAATAGAGTGTGCACAAGAATATACAAGTCTAAGGCCTCGAGAAAGCCATGTGTCATATAGTTATCTGTCAACTCTTAGCAAAAGAAGAAACTCGTAATGCATGGAATATAAAGTATAGATAAACCAAAACAAATTCATTCACATCACCATCTATAGCATCAATAGTGTACCTAGTAGATTTCATATGGCAACCATAAATACAAGTTTTATTTATAGGTAGAGTATGAAACAAGTTTTGAAGGGGTCTTGGAACCTTGTAGGTAGAAAGATGGCATATAGATTGAAGTAAATATAAACTAATAAGGAATGAATAATTGCAAATGATCATAAAAAATAAGTACTTGTTCTAAGGTGCTATTTTGTGGTAGGAAGGTATAGTGTAGGAATTTAATGTAACAAAAAGTTGATTCCATCTATGAAATCAAACCTATCAACTTCAACAATTGTTGTTTTCAACTATGTTTCATTGTTATATGTTTCCATTGTATTTGATAGCGTGAAGAGAAACAGGTTGCATTATATATGTTTAATAACCTCCTCAACATGTGACTCTGCTTCTCGATTGAATTGTAATATATATAGTTCTTTTGCAAACATGCCAACAAGTTTAGTTGGAGACTCGTCAAAAGAAATCACCCATATAACACCTATTGGGTCTTCAAGCTTGACTTGAAGAACATATCTATAGTTACAATCTAGAAAAGTAGCTATACTCTTTGCACAAAACCAATGTCCTTCATTGTTCTATTTGACTCTTTTTACATTATTATCCCCTGATTTCTATGGGACAAGATGGATAACAATTATTTTTGTCTTGATGAAAACCAAGGTTGATTTAACAATGCATTGTAGGGGTTTTGTTAAATCTAAAGGCTTTTATGTGATTGTGGAGATTGTCTTTCGTGTTAAAACTATAGGTTCATCTAGAAGGTTTGTTGTTGTTATGAGAAGATCAGTCCCATTATGTGCAAACCAAGACTGCAGTTGTTTTGTCTCTTCGATATCAGGGTTGATAAACAACTAGGAAGTGACAAGTTTACTTACACCCTTACCATTATATTCTGCAACACCTCCCTTTTTATCGCAGCACAATGACCTCTTTGTAGATGGTACATCTCCTGCAACTATATGTCTTCCTTTTGAGTTGCTTTTCCCCACAAAGTAACATTTATAGTGGAGGTATAAATATCTATCATTATGAGACTCCTCCTAAGTAACTCAGTTGCATCACATTTCCTTTTTATTATAGAGGAAGGATCTACGCATATGAAAATTCCAATTATATCAATAGAAGAGTTAGCATTATGAGTGAGTATGTCTCTAATGGGAGTGAAAGTGAATAGAAGTATTGGAATCAAGAGGTCATAATCACAACTATTAAGCATTGAATCATCCATTAAAGTGATTTCTATATCACTATTAAGCTTATTGTAAAACTTGTTTGCACTTTTGATGGTACCACGAGACAATGTATAGACACTTCCAGCTTGAACTTGTTAAAAATGGAGGTCTGCAATTGCATTGAAGCAAGTGACGCGAACTTCATTTCTCTCAATATCAACCATATAAAAACTAAACATCTTCCCATCTGCATTTTTGTTGTTGAAGTGGTGGATATCTTTCTTCATAGTCACATGACCCTGTATCATCCACTATGTTTGAAATGTATTCAAACTCTTGATAGGAGTAACAGTAGTAGGAAGATTTTTTTTTGTAGAGATGCATGCACTCAAAATATCAGTTTTGTATAATTGTCTTGTTGAGATGTCACAAGATCTCCTACATTTGTGCATGTGTCCAATGAAGTTCCTAGATGTTGTTGTACAAGTTTCTATGGTTGTTTGAGGAAGAAGGTGGGGTCACTAATGATATCATGATCCATGCAATAGACGTCTAATTGGAAGACTACAATCCATCTATAGAATTCGTTAGATTTATACAATTAGTATTGTGATTGAGGTGCAGAAGAAAATGAAAATGGTGTATTATAATAAAGACTTAGTAGCTATTAGCTCACCTTGCATCACAAATGGCAGGAATAGTAAATTCATTCAATTGTACTATAGAGCCTTTTTGAATTCTTCATGTTGTTATAAGGTCGTTAAAAGTGCTTAGAAAGGTAGTTTTTTTGTAAGTGGATGCCATCAGAGAGATTTAGCTTGTATCTAACTATTGAACTACTTCGTTGACCAAACGTTGTAATGGCAAATACTTGAAGAAGAGGATGTACATCTAAGTTTTCATTGTTAATAATCTTTATCACATTGTTTGTCCTTTATCACATTGTTCGTTAAAGAGTGAGACATAGCTTAAAGAAGAGGTAAGTAACCTATAAATTTCAAATTGGTGTTAAGCATTATGTGGAATAGAAGTAGAACCGAACCGTTTAAACTATGCAAGGATTATGCAAACAAAGACAATAATCAAATGATGTGATGTTATAAATCTACACTAGAATGGATGAAGTAACCCTGAGAAATGTAAAGAGATGTGTATAAATATGTTGTCATGGTAAATGTAGACCACAAATTATTTTCATTCAACATGTATTAAATATGGTTGGAACATAAAACATTTTGTAGACATGTATGGCAACTAAAACGAGTTGGGAAAAACTAAGTTGCAATGGATAAAAACATAAAATGATAAGAAGACACACCTTTATCCAAGAACAAGAGAGGATTTTTCTGTAGAACTTGTCAAGGAGAGGCGAGTGTATTCCTAGAGATGGGCAAAGAAGGAAAAAAAATGTTAGAAAACATAATTAAATATATACTCTGATAAAAGTTGGGCCCAATAAATAATTTTACTCTGTTTGTTATTAAAGGCAAAACTCTTAATTGAACAAATTTCCATTTGATTACCTAAGAGTGAGAATTAAATTTAAAAAGGTATGTGTTAATTTTTTTAGCCACAATGTAGAGACAAAATATTACAAGTATATAACATGAAAAATGTTTTACAAGTATAAAAATTTGTATAAGCATATTTTCCAAAGGAGGTGGAATAAATATTGTGGCTCTAATTTAAATCTTCCCAAATTAAGTAACAACTTAAATGAAAATTTCTATTCCACGTAACAAAGGGATCAAGCGAGAAATACAATGCGAAAGTGTGAAAAAGAGGACTTCAAAACTTTTTATAGAAACCGATATCACAAAATGAAAAGGAATAAATATTGGGTATGAAATTTAAATAGTGTGTATTATAAAAACAAATGTAATGCCATATTTTAGTACACTCAAAAGAAAGGGTTGAAAGAGCATATAAATGCAAAACTGTTGGAAGTAGACATCATGCATTTCTATTGCAAATGGAATCAAATTTGTAGAATGTTCACTTATAACATTAATTGGTGGAACATAAGAACAAAGAGTGGAAGGGTTTGTTGATTACAAGATGCCAAAAAACTGCAAAATCTCTCTTTCTAAAAGAGGGGTTAGTGCAAGTTGAAAAACAGGTAAACTACAAAGGAGTTACATCAATGTACAATGTACTATATGCGACTGAGGTGGGCTCGGAATGCATGATGAATAGTTGGAGCATTGCCTTCTCTGTAGTATTCGTCAAAATACATTTCTCTAAGGTAAGTACAAAATATAGCAAACTTCATATAGCTCGCATGCAGTGCTTGTAGTGTTTCTTCCATTTCCATTATTTCAAATTCCTTTGCATCGCATGTATGAGCGCTAAAGACTTTTAGTTGTTCAACATTCAAGTGACAAGCAAGTGAAAGACTACTTGCAAAATTTAGAATTTCTCACTGGTACATTTCGGCAAATATGTGACTACGCAACTAAAACATTTAGCCACACCACTAAAAATTTTGGTCACGTGACTAAAATTGATCATATTCTTTTTTTTTTTGCAATTTACAAGTACAGATGACTAAATAAGTGACTAATTTAGTCACCACATAAAATCACAAGGTCAACCAAAGAAAAGTGACTAAATAAACTATTAAATAAATGACTAAATAAACTACCAAATAAATAACTAAATACAAGTGACTAAATAAAATACCAAATAAATGACTAAATAAACTACCAAATAATTAGTCACCTAAACAAAAATGACTAAATAAAGGACTAAATAAATGACTAAATAGTTAGTCACTAATAATCTCATTTCACTAGTAACGCTTGTTTGCCAATAGGCTTTATATTACGTGAGAAATCCATCTACACCTATCTCATGCTAGAAATTTGACTTTCAGGTGATTTGATCAAAATTGATTGATAAACACCATTAATTTAGAAATATTGTAATAATAATCAAAAGAATAATTTGTAGCATCAAACAATTTTTTAATTATTGTTTATTGTGACAAGTTGCATTTTGAATACTTCCTCTATAGAATAGGGCTAATTGCATACCTAAAATGGAGGATAGTTAATATAGTTAACAAGACTTTTCCAAATTAAATTAAGCATGCATGTTTGTTTGAAGATTATATCATGTTATAGTGGTCCAATTAATTAAATATGTAGGGTATCTGAATCAGTGAGTTGTTTGAAGATTATAACTAATTTAGGAAGTTTGGGAGTTTTAAACCTAAAACAATGTTGGGAGGACTAGTAGATCCAGAGTTATTGTTTGAAGGAAGAAGTAAAGGTAATGTTTTGAAGCAAATAATAAGTGTTCTTATTCTATATATTTATGGATTCAACTATGTTAAATTTTTTAATTAACATTATCTTATATTAAAAATAAAGACAAAAATATTTGAAAACTAGTTGTACACATCACCTAAAATAGATTATTTATTATCTCAAATAACTAAGAAATGAATATGTGATCTTAAGTTGGAACGTAAAAATGAGGGCAACAAAGACTGAGCTATGCATCTGCATAGCTAAGATACACTCTTATGTACACAAAAGATGTCATAAGAGATTGTATAATTGACTAGATTGAGCATAGACAAATACATGTCCATACAAGACATTTAAAAGATACCTTTGCAACCTTGGAAGTGATCAAATTATAATCAATGATAGTGACTCATTCCCAAGTGCATAATTTTAATTTATAGAGACACTCATAGTCTTACAAAGATACACAAAAAGCTCTCCTTTATCAAATTATAAAAAAAGTTACAAAATAGAGCCGAAATTCGAGCTTAAATCGTTAGAAAACTTGCCCTGATTGAGATACATTATAAAGAACACTAGACTTAGAAGTTGCCTCTTGAGCCTATATAAACTCCTGGCCAAAACTATTTTAATTATTTTTATAAATTAAAAAATAATTAAGGCAAAATAAATATAGCGCCAATCTATATATAATATAGATCACCTAAAATATATTATTTATTATAAATATTAGTTAATTAAAAATTAAAATTAATTAATAAAAAACAAAATTCAATTAATTAAAAGTTAAAATGGAATGAACCTTATTAATTTAACTAATTACTAATAATCATACAATAGGGACACATAAAAATTATGATGGGGCATTTTACAACGTTTGGTAATGGCCAAAATAATATTTTGGCTTCCCGCGTGCAAGGATTGAGTGTTTGGTAATGGGAAAAACAAAATTTTGGCTTTCCATGCGTGTGGATTGAAGGGTTTTGGGTTCGGTATATGCACAAACAATATTTTCCTTTAGCTGCAACCAATAAGGATAAAAGGATTTTTGCGGCAAATAGAAGGATTCACGACATATTGCTCAGAGATTTCATTCATCTCTATTGCTTCTTCAATTCAATCTTCAAAGTAATGAATGTGTTCCCTTTTCTTTCTCAAGCACTGGTCTTTTTTTCCCTTTTCTTTCTCAAGACGGGATTGATCTTAGTTTAAATGGTTTTGTTTATAAGAAGAAAATTGATGCCCTAGGTGGGCTATACCATGCATTTTCTTATTGTTTGCGGGTCATTCCTTATGTGATTAATTCATGAATATCTGCAATTTGTAATGATTCAAGGCATTGACTATGGACTTGAAATACTTATGAGAACCTTCACATTGGATGGTAAAGGTTGTCAAGTTGATCTAAGAATGGTTTTGGGGGTATCTCAGCCCGACTGTCAATGCAAAGATAATCTTAGTAAAGTTTGTTTAATGTCACTATGGAAGTTAGCAATATATTTACCTTTATCTGATCAAGGGTTGTGAACGAGCCAAGTTAGTATTTTCTAGTCACATTGAAGAGGCTTCATATTGATCCTAATCTTTGAACAAATAAGTTTATTGTCTAAAATATAAGTGTCAAAACAACAATAATTAACATTTGTCTCCATTTAATTATCTATATGTATTGGAAGTTCATTGTCATGATCTCTTAAATTTGGTAAGATCATTTTTGTGATGTGAAGTATTCAAAGCAATGCAGGGGTATGGGTCACTCCTTCCTTGAACTTATGGTTCGGATCTATTGCTTGTCCTAACTCCATGAATCTTTTTCTCATTGAATGTGACTTTGTTCCTCTTTGCAAGAAACTTGTACTATCTGATTCCAATCATAGCTAGGGATCCCTTAAAGTCATAGAGACTATCATTGTGCTCTTTAAAATCTCCGACCTCCATGAAAATCACTATTTTTTACTCCTATAATAGCAATGACCTCATGTTCTATATTACTGTAATAACAACAATATGTCTTGCAATATAAATGCTCACTGTCTTCACATTACACCCATCATTTTGTTCTCTTCATGTTTGTTGTCCCTTGGTATCGTGCCTTCTTTGCTATGACAATACCTATACTTTCATTCTCAGTATAATACTAGTTACACTCTAAACAAAAGGATGCTTTAAAGAATTCAATGTCATTTTCTTGATGATTGATTGCTTATTTTGACATAAAAAACTTTGCATCACAAGAATAAGTTATGAACTTCAGGCACCTTGAATGGACTGCTATAGAAAAGTGAGAAAACTCAGGGCAATTTGACAAGGAAATAACATAAAAAATAGTGTTTTTTTTTTTTTAAATTCCTTCCCAAACTCCTTTGATGTTGTATCCTTGACCCAAAGAGGGGTTTAATAGATCTTAAAATCAATTCCAACTGCCTCCAACCAAGTTTCAAGTTGGTTGGACATTCAATTCCTCTATTGACAACTATTTGCACTAATTGCAAAAAAAATTGTCAAGCAAGTTTTGACATTTTTTGCAAGACAGTGCAACCTATGATCAAATGACCTTGGAATGACTTATATATCTGCTAATATTGTAAATATGATATGAAAACATGATTTCTACCATCCTTTCCACCTTTGACCACTTCTAGGACCTTTGACCAGGTTTGACCAACATAGGACCAAATTGCCTTAAGGCTTACAAAAATGGCTAAAATGGCCTTCCAAGTATAATATAATGCATGAAATTACATTATTAAATATGAAAAGAAAAGATATGGCCTCACAATGGCCTTATTACAATGTTTGACCAAATTGGTCTTCAATGGCTTTCAAGGGTTCTTGGTGCATAGGGGGATTTAATGCTTCCAATGGCTTATGCTATCTTGAGACCACAAAAAAGATGGTTGTTGGACATCTAACCCTAGAAAAACTTTTTAATAACTTATATATAGCCTAAATTACTATGAAAATCACTAATTTTGACTCCTATAATAGCAATGACCTCATGTTCTACATTATTGTCATAACAATAGAATGTCTTGCAATCTAAATACTTATTGTCTTTACATTACTTCCATCATTGTGTTCTCTTCATGTTTTTTGTCCCTTGGTACCGTGTCTTCTCTGCTATGACAATACCTATGCTTCCATTCTTAGTATAATACTGGTTGCACTCTAAACAAAAGGATGCTTTAAAGCATTCAATGTCATTTTCTTGATCTCCAAACTCCTTCAATGTTGTATCCTTGACCCAAAGAGGGGTTTAATAGATCTTAAAATTAATTCCAATTGCCTCCAACCAACTTTAAAGTTGGTTGGACGTTCAAGTCCTCTATTGACAACTATTTGCACTAATTGCAAAAAGTTGTCAAGCAAGTTTTGTCATTTTTTGCAAGATAGTGCAACCTATGATCAAATGACCTTGGAATGACTTATATATCTGCTAATATGTCAAATATTATTTCTACCATCCTTTACACTTTTGACCACTTCTAGGACCATTGACCAGGTTTGACCAACATAGGACCAAATTGCCTTAAGGCTTACAAAAATGGCACAAATGAAGTATAATATAATGCATGAGATGACATTATTAACTTTGGAAAGAAAATATATGGCCTCTCAATGGCCTTATTACAATGTTTTGACCAAATTGATCTTCAGTGGCTTTCAAGGGTTCTTGGTGCATAGGGGGATTTAATGCTTTGAATGGCTTATGCCATTCTGAGGCCACATAGAAGATGGTTGTTGGATGTCTGACCCTAGAAAAAATTGTTAAGAACTTATATATATATATATATATATATATATATATATATGCCTAAATTACAGACATTTAATCTAATGTTATAACTGGTTCTAAATAAAACCCATAATTACAAATTCTACAAACATTTGGGGTTGGAAAACTTTTTTGTTGAGCATCATGTACAACCATTCACTTCTTGCACTAGCATAATTCTCATTTGGAACATCCTGATAAAGTTTTATGAGATGACTTTCAGGTGTTAAGAAAACTTGTGTTTATTAATTTTTTTCCAATTACATCCCACTTAATGGTTGTAGTGATAGCAATTTTCTCACATAAAAAATTGATAACAACAATGCATACCTTACTTGAAGAGCAATAAGACATGCAATGCAGAGTAGAGGGAAAACTGGCATAACTCCTCTTGTTGAATACGGTACCTCTACAAATTCCAATTGCACATAGAAAATGCCTAGATGGAAAGGGTTTATCTTCCATCTATCAAAGACTAGATCAATAGATTTGCAATTTCCTTTCCTGGCATATTGCTTTTGTTAAAATAAAGATATACATGATAATGCTTGAAGAGCAAGTAAGAGTGATTTGTATGTTTATAAATATCTCACTTTTAATTTTTTTTTGCACTTTTCCCCTATGCTTCATCACTTGAACTAGTTGAAGATGCTTTGTTTTACTAAGCAAGGTAGTGAATATAGAAATTCAACAAAAGTGCTTCACATAGAAATAAAATGACTTGGTACCTGCATTGTTTAAGAACCTTTTTTTAAATCTTACTGTTTAAGAACATGTACATTTGTATGTTTATGTTCATTTCCAGATTGACGAGTTCATGGTCTTGGACTTTATTTAGATGTGTTTAGTGTTCTTCTATTTAGCTGAATAAAAACACATTTGTAATTTATTTAATCACACATTTGGTGTTTGGGGCGTGTCTTGGCTTGCACACCTTAGGTTAAGCAATTAAGAAATGCCTTTAAGGACATGTGATATAGGCACTACTTGTTTTACTTTACTCTTAGGATTGAAGCTTTTACACAAGTTTTTGAATAATGTCTCAAATAGTGATAGTTGCGGTGAGTTTATAATTGAGCCATCAATAAGAGTGATTCTATCACTGTTTTTTTACCATTGCATCTTCCTTCTTACACTATTTTTAAATAGTCACCATTCTTTTTTAAAATGCTAATTTAGTTTCTCATATCATCATTGATAGATCTTTGGCACCTCTAATGTTGTATTTTCTTTCAACATTGACTTGACACTATTTTGAACACATTGTAACAACAATGATCTATACTCTCTGTGATAGTATAACACTACACTTTTAAAACAACAACACTACACTTTTAAAACAACAACAACAGTGATAAGATCGTCTTGAGATAATTGGTTTCTACTTTATCAAGTCCATAAAATAGTTTGAGCAAGTCGATAAGCCTAAAGAGTTATGTTACCGAACATAGAGACTCTATCCATAAAGGGTTATGAAAGTTGGTCAGGACACTGAGACATTGAAGCACCGAGCAGTGCATGTTAGTCACCGAACCAAGAGTTAGTCATCAAACATAACAAATGTGAGAAACAAGGATAAGAATGCATTTAATGCAATGCTACAATGATCTGGAGGATTCCAAGAATGAAAAAGGAAGTTGGTTACAAGGTCTATGCATGGGAAATTTCAAGGAATAAATATATGGTATAGATTAAGCAGTAAAAGTAAAAATTTTGTTTCCAAGGAAAGTGCAAGTTCGAGGTGATGCCAAAGTGGCTAACCGAATTTCAAGTCCACTGAATTAGTTCATATAAGATAATCTAATAGATGAGCGTGATTGAAGGAAAACCTAATCAGGCAGATCGAGACAAAAAAATAGATTCTATTTAAAGGATGAATTCGAAGAATAAATGGCTAGCAAGTTGAAGAGTTGAAGTGCTATTCAGTGATGCAGTGAAGAGGAAAGAAGTGATAAATCTAAGTCTAAGTGAAGAGATAAATGAAGTGTTGATGCCGGTAGTCAGAGAGAGAGGAAATGGATCTGATCAAGAAAGAGGTAGTTGAAGTATTATAGATCATTTGTATATTGTTTCTTATTTGCATTTGTAACAACAAAATTTCTTAACCGAGTGGACTTAACAGTCTTTCGTAAAATCCTTGAGAAAGACGACTTTATAAAAGAGTGTTCAAATCCCTTAACTAGGCTACTCCTAACATGGTGAATATCTTAACAAGTTTGAGGTAAATCCCCTAACAAGGTCACATTTAACAAATGTGTATTGTAATCTTTAACATGATAAGCTTTCAACCGAGCATACTTCAAAAGAGTATTTTCATTTGTGGGTGACAATTCCCATGGAGGTTTTTCCCAAATTGGGTTTCCTCGTTAAATCTTTTGTCAAATGTGTTGATTCATGTGCATGTTGTTTATTATTTTATGCAAGTTACTGCTTAAGTTATTGAAGATATTTGGTGATTTAGTTGCAAATGTTGTTTATCCCACTGAGTTGAATCGGAATTCAGTTTTTAAGTATTAAGTATCATAGTTTTCTGATTCATCCCCTCTCATTAATCCAAAAATTGGTATCAGAGCTAAGTACTCCAAGAGATAAGTTTAAAAGGACTTGAGTTAAAGATCTGAAGATGTATAAGAGGGAGGCACCTAAGTTGAATAAGGATGAATTCTCTACATGGAAAAACCAAATGAGGTTGCACCTATCTGGTATTGGAGATTATGTAGTATATTATGCTGACAACGAGTATACACCGCCGGCAACTGGTCCCTTGACTGTTGAGTAGATAAGAGAAAAACAAGACCACACACAAGCAATGATTGAGATATCATCTACTCTCACTGACCTATAGTTCAATGACATTATAGGATGTGATACAACAAAGAAGATGTGAGATAGGATTGAATTGATACATGGTGGAAATCAACATGTTATGAAGGCAAAGGTTGAAAGCTTGAGAGGGAAATTTGATTTTATGAGAATGAAGGAAGGTGAAAATGTTACACTATACAACACTAGACTAAAGGAAACTGTGAATCCTATAAGAGGTGTTGGAGGTCAAATTAGTGAAGAAGATGTGACAAGCAAGTTATTGAGAACATTGTTACTTATGTATGTCATTCAAGTGTCTGCAATACAAGAACTAAGATCTATTCCTCAAATGATAGTTTCACTGGATGCTACTATTGGTAAGTTTGTTGCTTTTGAGCTTAATGATTTTGATAATAGTTTACCTGCTACTGCTAGGATTGAGTTTGTATTTAAATCATCTTTGAAGATTGGAAGTTCTAGGGAGTCTAAACCTAGTGATGGATATACAAGTAGTGCTATTGAAAGATTCTATAGCTGCAAGAGTGAGTTAGAAGAACTATATGCTGAAGATGAAGCAAATGAAATAGAATTTGAAGCTCTACTAGCTAGAAGACTAAAAATAGGTAAAGGAAAATACAAAGGTAAGATGCCCTTGAAATTTTTTAAATGTAATAAGATTGGACATGTTGCTTCTGGATGCCCTAATAATGACAGCGATGAGAAGAAAGACAACCGAGATGAGAACAAAAGAGAAAATAGATTCATAAGATTCTGAGACTACAAAAATAAAGGTAAGAAGTCTTGTCATATTTGTAATGAAGGACTAACTGACAGTGACATAGATGATGACGTTGAAGAAGAGGTTGTATATGTTGACATCAAGGACAATTTTGATGAAGAAAAGAAGGAATAAAAATCCCTAAAATCACATGTAAGTAAAAATGAAACCTAGATTATAGACAGTGGATGTTCACACCACATGATTGGTGATACACTTAAGTTCATTACTATGAAAGAACATAATGGAGTATATGTTAGATTCGGTAATGACGCTCCATATCCTATCAAAGGTAAATGTTCAATAATTCTGTTAAATAATACAAAATGTGATTATTTTTATTGGGTTGAAGGATTAAAGTACAATTTGTTGAGTGTGGCACATCTAAATAATTAAGGTCACTGACTAGAATTTTAGAATGGGAAGGTAAAAGTATTTGATCATAAAGGAAGTCTGATTGCCACTAGAGAACAATCTAAAGGTAACCTATTTTACCATAATACATCTATTAAGAGTTTTTTGTATGCTAAAGTTGAGGATGCATGGTTGTGACACAATAGATTATGTCATGTAAATTTTGACAACCTAATCAAAGTAATACAAAATAATAGAGTAAGAGGTCTACCGAGATTAGAAAAACCTGAGAATGTCACGTGTAAGGAATGTCAAGTTGGAAAAATGACTAAGTCAAGTTTTACAAGTAAGTCTTATGTTACACAAGGAATTTTGGACTTAGTGCACACTGACTTATGTGGACCGATGAGAACACAAAGTTACTATGGTGATAGATATTTCACTTTGTTTGTTGATGATTATTCTAGAATGATGTATGTCATGTTTCTGAAAGAGAAATATGAAGCTTTCCAAATGTTTAAGTGGTACAAGGAAAGAGTTGAAAAGAGATAGGAAGAAAATTGAAGTGTCTGAGATCTGACAGAGGAGGAGAGATTACTTCTGATGAGTTTGTACACTCTTCTGTAATGACATGGAATAAAGAGACAATTGTCTGCACCAAAGACATCACAATAGAACAGTATAGCTGAAATAAGAAATATATCCATTGTGGATTGTGCGAGAATATTGATGATTGAGAAGGGAATTTATCAAACCTATTGGAGAGAAGTAGTTAGCACTGTTGCTTACACACTTAACCAAGTTCAATTGAAGAAAGGTACACACAAGACACCTTATGAGATTTGGTATGATCACAAACCTAAAGTGAGTTATTTCAAAGTATTTGGTAGTAGAAGCTATATTCATAAAGATGCTAGATATGGTAAATTTGATTCTAAAGGAGATGAGGGAATATTTTTAGGATATTCTACAAAGAGAAAATCTTACAAATGTCTGAACAAATCTACTAACAAAATTGTGGAAAGTGCAAATGTGAGAATTGATGAATTTGCAGAGAGAAATGATGAGGGCAACAAGAAGGAACCTAAAGATTATCAAATATTTGTATATGATCAATCGGATGTTCCTGATACCTCACCGAATGCACAAACCGAGGAGGAATCTGAATAGAGAGTACTATCACCAAATGATGGAAATGAAGTTTCATGGATTAATGAGCCTATTCTAGCCAAGTATGTAAGGAGACACCACTCACCGAGTAAGATAATTGGAGACAAAGATGCATAAATTATGACAAGAAGCAAGGTAAGAGAGAATACATGCTTAATTTTTTAATTAGAACCAAGAAGAGTTAAAGATGCATTGGAAATTGACGACTGAGTAAAATCAATGAAAGAAGAGTTAGATCAAATTGTGAAGAATAACACATGGAATTTAGTACCGAGACCTAAAGATAAAAATGTTATTGGTACTAAATGGATTTTTAGAAATAAATTGAATGAGCATGGATATGTAGTAAGAAACAAAGAAAGATTAGTTTGCAAGGGATATGCATAAGAAGAAGGAATTGACTATGGTGAAACTTTTACACCTGTTGCTAGATTAGGAGTGAGAATTATACTAGCATATGCAGCCTACAAATAATTTAAATTCTATCAAATGGATGTTAAGTCTTCATTTCTTAATGGTATTCTTGAAGAAGAAGTTTACATAGAACAACCTGGAGGATTTGTGAGAATACTAACAAGGACATGGTATGCAAACTACACAAGGCACTATATGGTTTGAAACAAGCACTCCGAGCTTGGTATGAAAGATTCCATGCATATCTAATCAAGATTGGATTTCAAAGAGCTAGTGATAATAGTAATGTTTATCTAAAATGTGATAGTACTAACAAGATTTTGATTTCTGAGATATTTGTTGATGATATTATTTTTAGAGGCAATGACACATTATGCAAATCTTTTGCTAAAGAAACGAGAAAGGAATTTGAAATGTCCATGATCGGAGAGATTAAATTCTTTCTTGGACTATAGATTCAACAAGTAAAAGATGGGATCTATATTTCACAATCAAAGTACATCAAAGAGATCCTAAAGACTTTTGGGATGGAAGAGTCAAGACCAGTTGGAACACCGATGATCACTGATTGCAAGCTATCAAAGGAAGATGAGTCAAAGGAAGTAAATGAGACACTCTATCGATTAATAACTGGTAAGCTACAACATGGTGTTCATAGTAGACCGGATATAGCTCATGTAGTTGGCATCAATCCAAAGGATTCACATATGTCTGCAGTGAAAAGGATATTTAAATATCTAAAAGGAATTGAGGACTTTGGTCTACTGTACAAGAAAGGAGGATTTTTTGAGCTAAAATTGTACATCAATGTTGATTGGGCCATAAATATTGATGATAGAAAAAGTACAAGTGGAGGCATTTTATTTTTAGGAGAAAGACTAACTACATGGCTGAGTAAAAAGAAAATTTGTATATCACAGTCTACTGTCGAGGCTGAATATGTTGCAACAACTATGAATTGTGCAAATATTGTATGGATCAAACAAATAATATAAGGTATGTACAAGGAGATTACCGATCTAGTTACTATCTTTTGTGATAACACAAGTGCTATAAACATATCAAAGAATCCAGTAATGCATGCAATTACTTGAGAGAGAAAGTTCAAGACAAGAAGGTAATGTTGGAGTATGTGAGTTCAAAAAAGCAATTAGCTGATATATTCACTAAACCACTACCAAAGAATGCTTTTGGGTATCTTTGAGGTAAGTTAGGGGTCTTACCCCTATCCAACATTCATTAAACAAAGATGCATTTTGCATCAATTCTAGGACTCAATATAATATCTATTTTATGAGTTGATGCTAGTATTCACACTTTAGGTGTTTATTGAAGTTGTGTAAAGTAATTTTGTGTGCAAAGAGTTATCAATACATGCAAGGTATGATCCAATGTTTGACCAAGTTTTTAGGAGTATGAACCTTTTCCATTATTCTCAAAGAGGCATAATGAATAATTGACGAATACAAATATTAAGAGAGAATGAATGACTGATTAAAAGAACAAAAAGAGGAAGTGTATGCATAAAGATGTTAAGAGAGAATGAACATAGAGGGAGAACATGATCAAACAACTCAGAGGGAGTTAAGACAGATCATATATGTAAAATGAAGATGAACAGTTTTGCCATCAATGCCAAAGAGGGAGATTGTTACTCAACTGATGGAGATGATGATGAAGACCAAGATCAGAGGTATACGTGATTGTAGAAAGAATTAGATCAGTTGTTATTTTGTCATTGATTTCAAGCAATTGATTTCTGGTTCATATTGAATTGTAATATATTTCAGAGTTCGTTTAATTGGGCAATAGATAAAGATCAGACAATGATAAGATCATCTTGAGATAATTGGTTTCTACTTTATCAAGGCGATAAAGTAGATTGAGCAAGTCGATAAGGCTAAAGAGTTATGTTACTAAGCAGAGAGAGTCTTTCGGTAAAGGGTTATGAAAGTTGGTCAGGACACCGACACATTGAAGCACTGAGCACTGCATGTTAGTCACCAAACATAACATATGTGAGAAACAAGGATAAGAACGTATTTAATGCAATGCTATAGTGATATGGAGAATTACAAGAATGAAAAGGAAGTTGGTTACAAGATCTATGCACAAGAAAATTCAATGAAGAAATCTATGGTATAGATTAAGCAGTAAAATTAAAAGTTTTATTTACAAGGAAAGTGCAAGTTCTGAGGTGATGCCGAAGTGGCTAATTGAATTTCAAGTTCACTGAATTATTTTAGAAAAGATAATATAACGGTTGAGCATGATTTAAGAAAAACCCAATCAAGCAGATTAAGAGACAAAAATAGAGTCTATTTAAAGGATGAATTTGAAGAACAAATAGCTAGCAAGTTGAAGAGTTGAAGTGTTACCGAGTGATGTAGTGAAGAGAAAAGAAGTGATAAATATGAGTCTAAGTGAAGAGATAAATAAAGTGTTGATGCCAGTAGTCAGAGAGAGCATAAAGGGATATGATCAACCAAGAGGTAGTCGCAGTTTTACATATCATTTATATATTGTTGCTTATTTTCATTTGTAACAACAAAATATCTTAACCGAGTGGACTTAACAGTTTTTTGTAAAATCCTTAAGAAATGTGACATTCTAAAAGAGTGTTCAAAGCCCTCTAACCAGGCCACTCCTAATAGGGTGAAGATCTTAATAGGTCTGACCAGGGTCACATTTAACAAATGTGTATTTTAATCTTTAATAGGATAAGCTTTTAACTGAGGATACTTCAGAAGAGTATTTTCATTTGTGGGTGACAATTCCCACAGAGGTTTTTCCCAAATTGGGTTTCCTCGTTAAATCTGTTGTCAAATGTGTTGAATGATTCATGTGCATGTTTTTTACTGTTTATGCACGTTATTGCTTAAGTTATTAAATATATTTGTTGATTCGGTTGCAACTATTGTTTATCCTACCGAGTTGAATCAGAGTTAAGTTTTTAAGTATTAAGTATCATAGTTTTCTGATTCGCCCCCTCTCAGTAATCCAACATTCTTTATTTGAAATAATCCTCATCTTTTGGATCTTTGGCACAATTTTCTTATAAATGTCCTTGTAATATCATTGATGTCCTTGTAACAACAACATCCTTTTCTTCATTATTTCCCATTATCTTGATCTCATGCATATATCTTTTAACCAAGACATGAAATATACCCCTATTCGAGATGACCTCGAAGTCATTATTTTTGAAACCTTGAAAATGTCCATTGTTTTTAGCAGATAAGGCTATTGACTGGGGGAATTTTTGCTGGAAAATCATGATTTTGGACCTGACAAAATCGGACACATGTGGTCGATGGGCAAAGTGATGCAGAGATCCTATGCACTCATCAACAAATTCCACCTCTTTCCCTTGTAGGCACCCAATGATAAATCATATGGAAAAGTTGTATTCATACTCACAAGGTTTGATCTCTGATTCAAAGAGGAATGCTACCCTTGACCACTTATTAACAGTAGGGAACAAAAGGGTTCACTGATTGGATCAGTAACTTAGATAAAATTTCACCTCACATCTTGTATTATCTTCCCCAACATGGAAATTTGGGGTAATTATTTATCTCAACCCTTGATTGAACTTTGGAAAACAATCTCCTTCAACATGCATTTGTTTTGTAACAACACCTTGTAAAATTTAGGAGATCCTATCAAAGGTTCATATCATTGTCATGACTGCAAGTACATATGAGGAAATGATAATAAATGAGACTATCATTGGTTTGATAGTAAGAACATAGAACATGGATAAAACATTGACAAAGTGACATTTGGAACCCTTGGCCAATGAAAGGAAATTGACATAAGGTTAGTGATAATTTCATTCAAACTCCAAGTGATTACAAAACTCAATGGATTCACATGACAAAGTAAGACAGTTTGACTGTAACAGTCTATAACTAGGACTGTTAGGCAGAGGGAATGCAATCAGACCTTTAGGTCTATGTAGAACACTCGTGTTAGGGTTGGGAAAGTGTTATAGGCTAGGCTTGAAGCCTTCCCTTGCATGTAGATACACAAAGCTTATAATAAATGATTTGTTATGAAGAAGCATTATAGACTATCCTTGTCACAGTCAAGAACAAATTAGGCAATATTAGAAGGAATTAAACCTTCAACATTAAAGGACCCTTAGAAAACATGGAACATACTTATGAAAACTTATTTTAAACCCCTTCAAAGTCTGTGGATAAAAAATGACTTGAATTCAAAACCAAGTAACCAAAAAAATCCCCTTCTTGCATATACTAATTTTGAATGGCTTTGTTTCTTGAACATGTTAAGATGTTCAAAGAATAATTTGGATTTGATGGTGCCTTCAATTACAAGTCTAAGACAGATTTGGATGCAATACTATCTAAGTAAGTTTGTTTTTTTTTTTTTTTTTTAAATCAAATGGTTTTTGCATATGGTATATAGTTTAATATAGGTTATATATTTAGTAGAGTTTTGTTTAATTATGCAGATGAAGAAAATAAGAGACATGGGATGAAAAACAAACTATACAATTTATATAAATATTATTCCATTTGATTAAGAACCCTTCAAATGCATTGCACTAGATTACTAAATAGTAGTGAAGCATGTAAGTAGCCCTCATGCATTGAAGCATAATTCAATGCTGGATGATTTTTGAGTCCCGAAAAACTACTTTAGGAGTGTTGTTAGATGAAGAAGCACAAGCGATAGCCAAAATTCCACAACTTGTGCCAACATCCTCCCTGCTTGTGCCAAAATAGGATATTTAGAATAGGATATGGACATCCATCAAAGCATAATAGACAGGGGACTTTTGTCGGGTGTTCTTTGACATAATGACTCAAATAAATGTACATTGATTTAATTAATTACAACAACAGTTTCAACACTAAGATGAACTATTTTGTTTATAAACATTACTATGACATCTTTTTTAATTATAATTGTTCTAAAAATTTATATATTTTAGGGTTCAGTGAAAAAAACATATATTTTTATTTATGTTTTATCAAAAATTGTAAAAATTGTACAAAACTTACAATTTTGCAACTTTGCAACAGTTGCAATTTAAAGGATGCAAAAGGTAGAGGACCAATCATAGAGGTGGTTTAAATAGTTAGAGAAGTTTTTGAAGTTGTGAAGGCTTAAAATATCATGTTTGGTTGAGGAACAAAGGGGTGGACAGGTTTGGAAGGCCATTTGCAAAAGGAAGATCCAAGAAACTCCAAAATGTCACAAGTTTTAATGGGTCTATGACTACTTAAAGGGTTATCCATGCCCAAATATTATGTAATTACAATATGTATTTGTTCTTGGAGGATAGGATAATGTAAAGGATTTCATTTGAATCCATTGGAAAGAATTATTATGAAGTTTTGTTAAGGGTTTAGAGGTTTTTTTTATAAACAGTCTAAATCCTCTGTTAGGGTAAGCAAAGAACAATAAAAAAAATCCATATCTTCTAACCTAATTGGTGGAAAAATATAAAAAATGGTAAAATAACTCATCTTTACATGTATTTCCTTGATCCAAAGTGTCAAGATGATTTGCAATGGTTTGACATAGTTTCATGCGAGCCTAGGTCTGCAGTATGAAATATTTCCTAGGACTAACAGGTACAGTCCAAGATTTCATGCATTTTTTCATTAAAACTCAATTTATTTGGATGTTAAGATTTGGAAAATGTTTTCTAATGGTCATTGAAACCTTTTCATAGAATTGGGCTACAAAGGAATGGAGTGATAAGTCTTATTTGTTCACTGTCCTGTCACAGTAAATATAGAACAATCAATGACAGTTCAATGCTCCTTTATGCTTTGAATATCCAATCTCACTAATAATATTTGTGGATAATACATAAGTATTCCATTCCTTTAGAATGTTTCAAATCATTTCTAATAGGAGCTATCAAGAATGCTGATAGAATAACAAACAGTGGTATAAATTTGTTGTACTGTTACATGACATTCATCTAAGAAATGTTTATTATATGGGATAAAATATTAATGTTGAGTCTTCCTTGATGAGACAATGATTGAGGTGAAAGAGATTTTCTTGTCTATTTTCAATATATCCAGAAGAGATAAATTTGCTAAAAGATGATGATGATCAAACAATATATGTAAGGTAGTTTATGGATAGTCCATTGATGATTGTAGTTGGATTTACCGTGATTAGTAAATGATGATGACGATCAAACAATATATGTAAGGTAGCTTATGGATAGTTCACTGATGAGTGTAGTTGGCTTTTGATGATTGAGCCTGCTCACTCGAGATGGAATACTAAAGTCTTGGATCATTTTATGAGACAATGCAGGAAAAGAGTGGAACTAGAGAACCCTTTTGAAAGTTTTAATTCATGGAGGGTCTTAAAGTGATTTGTGTATCCAGAAAATAAGGTAAAGTGTAAAATTGAGTCAAAAAAGAGATCAGTTCTGAAAGCCGCATACCATCTTGCATTACAAGTGGATAATTGGAAGTGCTAAGATTAATAAACCAATCCCACACATAGCCTTTCCTCAAAAGAATTGTTGTGGCATGCAGTGTGTTGGAAACTATGGTAGGATATCTATAAGTAATCAAGTTAGCCTTAGTAATCATGTGCACAATTGCCACTTCTATAAAAATGGGATCTAACTTAATATAAGTGGAAAGATCAACCCTCTATTTAGACAATGCTTCAAGGTCCAAGTGAACCACGTACTGGTCCCAGGGATGGTGCAGTGTCTACAATGTCCTCTTCAACTTCTCACCATCCCCTTTTGAACCTAAAATCAAATAAGCCCACCTAGGAGGAGGAGGCAGAGCTGAAATAAAATGAGAGGGTATTTTGGACTCCACAAAAATAGACTTTGTAAACTCATTACTCCCTCCCTTAGAGGGTTCCAACACAGGAAATACACCATTGTTTGAGGCTGACTATGTGGTGTAGGTGCACTAATTCTACCATGGCCATGATTGGTCAAGACTGATGTAATAAGGCAAGGAGAAGGCCATTTATTTTGTTCATTTGGATCCATGATGCTTAGAAGTCAGTGTGAGTCATTTTTGTAAGGTCATTAGACCATCTGTTTATATTTTGACAATCAGGACATGAATAGTCAATCTAGGTCAAAGGGGGTCAAAGAAGTCAAAGGTGATTGAAATTATGTCATTGATTCATATTTGGTCTAATATAATAAAGTTCAAATGGTTTTAAAATCACTTGAGTTATTTTGTGCAAAAAAGTATAAAATGTTGTCAAAGTTGCACAATGCAACTTGACAACTTTTAAAAATTAAGTGTTCCCAATGTCCATTTTGTTCAAAAATCAATTGGACAGTTGGGGGAAGGTTTGAAATAATCTATAAGACCCCGAGGCATGCACTTTTTATGGTTGTTCATGGAAATCAATAAAAAATTATCTCTTTTTTCCTAGCAAAAACTCTGTAGAACAATGTATCAATTGTTTACTTTTTTTTTTGTACATATTCATTGCAACTTGTAATGTTCACGAAACCTTAGTAAATTTAAGTGCCTTTCATTCAAACTTGGTTTGGTGAGATTTCATTTAGTTTGATGCAAGTTAGAGCAAGTTTTGTCTTCTCGGGTCTGAAAGAATCCCTACCTAGGGTTTTGAAGAAAAAATGATGAAAATTTGACCTCCCCCAAGCCAAAATTCAAATTCCTTTGGGAAAATTCAATTATAGGAATTTATTTTAATATTTTCGTGCTTACAAAAGTTGACATGAAATATTCATTTAGTTTGATGAAGTTTTATGACTAGCAGTGTTGTGTGTAGGGTTACTAACAGGCTGAGATTTTAAATCTGGATTGTGTTGACAGGTTTTGACCCCAACCCAAGGGTACATTTAGTAGTTTGAATACATCCCATAAATTTTCCAAGTGGTGTTATTGTCCTGTGATAAATTTGTTAAGTACTTTCTTTGTAAAATAGGCCTAGCAAGGGTTCTAGTCCTAGTAGTTCATGTGAGAGTTCTTGATGAAAGTATTAAACATCCACATGTGGGTTTGACATATGTTTTTTGCCTTGGAAAATGGAGAATTTCCAAGTAAACAACTATAATGGTAATCCTTGGTAAGTTGGAGTTTTAGTGAATGCTTACATTAAGGGCTATTAGGCCTTATAGAAGCCAGGGCATGCAGTCTGTATTGTGGTGTTTGGAACCAGTTTGGTGAGTCATTTGGGGGTATTTAGAGTATGATAAAACTTGTTTGAATTCTTCTTATCATATGTTCTTTGGTTCCATGGAAGATGGGTTGTTGTATTTCGAGTAACAAACCTTGATGTATTGCCTAATCAAGGCATTCCTTCACGGTTGATCATGTTCACATGTACTCTAAGACATTTCTAAAGGGGGATCATTTTTCTAATGTCCCTTGTGTCCAAGGTGTTGGAAGTTTTTAGAGTTCAAGGTATTTTCCTCTATTCCATTTGACAAGAAGAATTTTTTTTTGTGGACCTTGTGATGGGTGTTGTTACAAAACTAGAGAAAATGGAGACATGGTGTTGTGTGGGGTGTGTGGGTCCTAGATGCTCTGCATCACTACATCATTGAACATTTATCATGATTCTTTCTCATGCTATGCCATTTTTTATTAACTCCTATTGCTACAAACTATTTTGTTGGAGGAAAGTAGCCTTATCAAGAGCAATTATATTTCTCACAATATTATTTCTATTGGGAAGGTCTTGAGTGGGTCTTATTCTCTAGGTAGAACATTCTCTCTATCAATTTTTATTTCTAGAAAGCTTAGGAATTTGCAGTGCTTTATAGGAATTGTTGTTCTATCTGTACTAATAATATTCTCCACGTAAGATATAGAATCTCTGGACTAGATTTCTTACTATTTATTTTTTTAACTCCAAGTGTCAGACACACAATTTACATAGGAAGACCTACAAGATAAACAAAACAGTGAATTGTTAAAAAACTTGGGGAACTTCATTCATCATTCCTTGAGTTTTATTGCAAAAACTTTGGGTGAGTATGCATTCTATATGCAAGATTTCTTGCACTTCGTGATTAGTAAAACACATATTTGTGATTTATATCCAGTTGCATGCAGGTCAAGGTTATCCAGATCCGTTGTTCCAGATGCTCTAAATGCTAAGATGCATAAGCTAACTACTGCTCTGGGTGAGAGAGTTGGAAAATTAGTTGAAAAATATGTTGAGGCTATGGAGAAAGTAATAAGATTTATTTGTTTTAATCAGTTGATGCATTATTTCTTCCTTTATTTTAATAAATACCAAAATTTCCTTGTAAAATTGTGCAAACACTAGAATCTTTTCACATATTCTGAATCAAGTTCATTTCTTATTTTCTCATGTATTTTATCCTGCACATAGGTTAATCTTAAACAAGGATTAAGAACAATAGTGATCATATCCATGGAAGGAAATGGTTATTTGCAAGTAATCTTCTTACCAATCTCCATTATTCTTTTGTTTCTAAATCTTTTTTTTGGTTAATATTATGCAATTAAAATTGAAAGATACATGATAGTCAATTCTTGGAACTTTACAACAAAGACCAGAAGCATGTGCCATTGTGTTGAAGACTTCAGTTGGCCTTGTACATCTGTTGGAAACTTTATTGGAGCCTTCTATGCCTTCTTTTTCATACAAGGTGAGAACTAGTCATTAACGATTCAAGGAATTTGTCACAGGCCTGTAAGCATTTTTGTGCAGGTTTGATGCTGCTTCCAATATGAGTGCTTTTCAATAATCTTTTGTTTAAATTACATAAGATGTTGCCATTATTGAATGGAACTGGAGGATTATATATTTAATACCTTTTATAACTGTTAGAATAGCTCAATCTTCTGCTTGAAACATTATCACTCTCTGACGAAAAAATGGGATATTGAGAAGGCCAAAAGGCCTTGGGAAATTATTCCCTCTAGTCACACTATTGGAAATCTACAACCACTATTTTTACAAATTATATTATTATATTGTAACATATAAAAATAATGATGATGTGTAGATTATTTTGTTTATTAAGAATTGATTATGTTACTAAAAATGATTGATTGGGACGTGATTGATTATCTTGAAATGTAAGGTGTTGATATGTAAATTGTCCTTTAAGTTGCCTAGAATGTATTGAATTCCTTAACCCTAATTTAATTGTATTGATTAAGTATTGCAATTGTGATTAAGGACAAGATAAGATGTTCCTTTTTATCCTCAAATGCACAAATGGAAGATCCAAGTTGATCAACCCCAAAGAAGGGCTAATGCACAAATGAATCAACTATTTGGAAGGGAGAATAACAAAGGAGATACCTTAAATTTTGTTAATTATATGTATAGAAATGATATATGATAGTAATTGAAGAGATAGGAAGAATGCACTAACCTTGAAATATTGCAGATCAAAGAATGTTGTTTTCTGAGGTCTATATTGAGTTTCTGGAAAAACTGACAGTTGATCCCGGACCGGAACACAGAGACAAACGAAACCCAGAAATATTTTTCTGTTCTAATGTCGTCTAATGAAAAAGGTCGACCTTGACTCACAAATGTCAACCCTGACCCAATAATGTCGACCCTGACCTGCACAAATCTGAAAGTGACTCTGTTTGCGCATCCTGGAAGTTTGCCAAAAAGGGTATCTAGATCTGGTCTCAAATCAACTGTTCTGCACCTGTACCTACAAGAAAAAGGAGATTGTTTATTGTGTGGGAGGGGTTTTCCTTAGTCAAACCCCAATTTAGGAATTAACCTTGAAATCAATAAAGTACATAATGCTAGCAAGTAGTAGAATTGAATATAATAATGAAGCTATGATACTCAAATAGATATGTAATTGAAATTCAAATGTATGCAAGTATGTAAGTATGAAAGCTTGGACTTTAGAAACCATAAAAATCCATGATTGTATGCTTGAAATACACTTTGAAGAGGTGATGAAAGAGTCTTGAAGAGGCACAAAGGATTCTTGAAGGAAGATCACACCACCATGATGGCTAGATCTAGGGTTTGAATGATGAATCTTGAATGTTTGCACCTAATCCCTTCAAAGACTTGAAAGCTTGAATCCTTGATCTTCAATGGAGAACTTGA
>MU224237.1:731219-765689 GCA_018584345.1 Thuja plicata
CTTGAAGGAAGATCACACCACCATGATGGCTAGATCTAGGGTTTGAATGATGAATCTTGAATGTTTGCACCTAATCCCTTCAAAGACTTGAAAGCTTGAATCCTTGATCTTCAATGGAGAACTTGAAAGCTTGAGAGGAAGACTTGAACACCTTGAGAGCTTGGAAATGGATGCTTGAACCTTTTTTCTTCTTGACAAAATCTTGATTAGAGCTTTTTTTGCACTTAGAAGACTTATAGGAAATGAGAGAGAGAGAGAGACTTCCTTTTATATGAAATTAGGGCACAATCTTCTAAGGAGGCCGACATAGGATATTTAAATTCTAATTAGACCCATGCCCTTATAAAAGGACCTATATTAAATATAATTTAGGATTTAATGCTTCGAAACCTGAAACAGCCGACCCAAAATCGGGAAAACTGAATTTTTGATGAGCCCCGGCAGCCGACAAGTTTCCTGATTTGAAAGGGGGACCCAGGTTAGGGTCGAGGTTGACCCTAACCCAGGGGGTCAGAACCCTTGGAAAATATGCCAGGTGGGGTAGGAGATGCCCAGAGAGGCCCAATTAGGGTCCTGAATAGGCACAGAAGTAGGAGATGATGCAGAAACGGGAGGATGATATGGTAGAGGTAAAAACCATCCTCTAAGGAGGGCTAAACGCTCTTAATATGGAAGTGCTTCCATTTTAAGATGACACATATATTACCTTTGAATTCTATCTTTGTGTTTTGTGTAAATCCTTTTATTTCCCATAAAAAATGTATTATTATATCACACTTCTTATAAGGTTAATGATTTTTAAACTGTATTTTTTATTTGTGTTGTGATCTAGAAAGATGAAGAGGTTGAATACTACAGGAAAAAGTTTGCAGGCAGTCAAGCTGATAGAATTGAGAAAGATAGTGTTGAAGCAGAAAAAGTTGCTGAGAAAATCAAAAGCACCACGATTTCAGGTGTTTTTTCAACCTTTTTTTAAGACATCATCAACAGTTTATCAAATTATTTGCCAGCTACTAATTTCTTTCCAAAATTAAATTTGATAGCACTATTTTCTCGTAGAAGTCTCACAATCTTGTCTACTTTCCTTTCTTATACGGTGTGGTATATGTGTATTGGAGGGATGTGTATTGAAGTAATGTGATAAGAACAATAAAAAAAATGTTATGTTCTTGACGAGACAAGATGCATTCACTGCATTTCCTTTTATCTGAATATATGACACTTATCTCCAAACCAATTTTATTACAAATAATTTAACAACTTAACATGAATTGCAACTAAATTTTTATTTATACTGAATAATACTAGGATTGCAAATGTGTAGGACTTCTTTCACAAAGAGATCTTAGTTTCTATCTGTGATGTTTGATAGTTTTGTAGGAAAGCTACTTGATATTCTCTGAGTAGATATCAAACCAAAATTGCTTGTTCCTGTTTGTGTACATACATGGAACCTCTTAAGTTAGATTATTGTCACAATCTTATTGAAGGAGATATGTAATAATATTTTGAGAATATCTCATTCCAACTAATAAGCTGAGAGCTTCACCTTCCCTATCTGCCTTGCAAAAACCATTACTGAGGGCACTATGTGTAACAATATTTGGTGAAAAGCTATATTTTATCACTTGAGTTACCCATACTAAAGCTTCATATTGTAGAGAGAATCAATTACGGTGTTGAAGGTAACAATAGTAGGAAAAAAAGGGCTACTCCTTATTTTTTTCCAACAGCTCTAGTGCTTCCTCAATTTTACCCTATGTACACAAAGTCTTTATGATGGTGTTGTAAGTGATGACACCAAGTTTTTTTAACTAGAATTCCATTAAATTTACTTCCATTTAATAATAAGTCTATGAAGGGCCCAAACATTCCTTAAGGCAAGAATAATGACGCTTATTAACAACATAGACACCCTTACCACAATGGCTTACATTGGATTGGTCTGTCACTGATTGTACCCCATTGAGAGTCCCTTATGTTGGATCTCCCTTTATGCCTTAGAGCCCCAAATTCTACCAATATGAAGGAAAATCTTATTACATTTCACTTAATACCCGATTCACCCAACGAATCCTCACAACAACCTCATTAAAATTTACAACCACAATTTACTGTCAAACGGTGATAGTCAAGCATTTCCTACTGAGACAATCACAAAAGAAACCTTAAGTCGTGTGCCCTTTTTCTTCTATTCACTTGAACACACTTAAGACTCACCATTACACATTTATAAATAAAAAACTTCCCCTTCAAACCTAATCCAATTAATAGACTCACTCCACGATAAAAAAACATATTGTCATTCACATTCTGTGACAATAATTTTTATCTTTCTCCATCATTTGCACGTGCAATTTGTTGCATAGTTCCCTACACATATGGAGGAATAAAATAAAGAAAATTTCCCACCATTCCACCAAGTTTAGGTCCTTGGTACATGTGGAATGATAGTGAATTAAATTTTAGAAGACCCACTAGTTTCCCTAACATAGGGTTTACAGTCTAAACAAAAACCTTGATATCTTAATTGATTCTGGAAATAAAATTGAATGGAACAAAAAAAAAATGAAGGGTTTTTAATTCCTTATCAACCCCAATAGGAGATAGAGAAAAATATTAAGATAATCATGATGAAAAACCCCAGGGATAATCCAATGTACAACATTCAAAAAGAAAATCTAGATTAAAAAAGACCTGGATTTCTAGATTCAAACCGACCAAATCAGTAACATCCTTCACACTTTTTTCTCTAGCACTAGCTTTCACTTCCTAAAACATCTTTAACTTGCCTTTTAATTCCTTGATCCTCAACATCAATATGTGTATAGATAAATTGTACCTTGATTCTTGATTAAATATTCAATGTGTTTTGAGAAATTGTAAGCATTAGATCTGGATATTAATAAAAAGAAAAAAAATGGCAATGTAAGTATGCATTGAGAATACATGTAAATTTATAAATGACATGATAGGTGAAAACCTTTATGTTTCTCATCGAAACTTGCACTTATTTTGTTTGGTAGGTACGAGCTCCATATCATATATCAAAGGCATTCACAATTGCTTCATCAAAGCTAGAGAAAATTGATTATGGTATGTTAGATATGCTTCTCTTCTTCATTTATGTATGACTTGTATATCAATGAACCAAGTTTTTCAAGAATGCATGACATTATGGTTGTATTGTTTTTTATTGTGTTTAATCAATGTAGGAAACCAATGATACTTTCTAATCACATGCCTCCATATCCAACTTTAGTTGAAATTAATGTAGCTTATAAGTGCATATTTCTGCAATAGAATTAACAAAAACATTAAGATTTTTTAACTAAATCATATCTTGGTTGGAAATTAATGAGATGGATTAGGTGCTTCTCAAAATTATCTTTAGGGTTATCCTGTCAATATTATGATCTTATTACAAAGGCACACAAAGGTGGGATGAGAATGTAAGGAGTCCAAATGTTTCTTTCCATGAAATGAATAAATAAATTTCTATGTTTTGAGATATGATTTTATAGTCATAGTCCAAAAATATCCTAAGACTATGACAGTCATAGTCCTTGAAGTTTTTTTTATATATTTAGGATGATTAAAAGGTATCGCATTCTCTTAAAGGTCTTGTGATCACTATCACAAATATCTTTTCTTTCTCCTTGATCATAGATCCCAACTATAACGTGGGTTAATTGTTCAAAGTCACTATTTAAAATTGTCAGATAGTGATAGTCACAAACCAAAGATTCTTTCCCTTTCATGGAAATTCATTTCCTAGTTGTAAACATCCCCTACAGTCCATATAGGTTGTCCTAAGTCAAATGTTGATTGTGGAGGAACTTTATTAAAGGGGTGCACTTGCTGATGTTTGTTTAAATCCTTGTACAATTGAGTGCATGGTCCTCTAAAAACATGTTAGGTATTAAGTACATACTAAATCTATTCATCACTCTCAAATTGGGGTTTATTGAGTGTATGATACAAAGGTTTATATTTTATTGTGGTCATGGGATACCCTAATGAGGGTTTTAACCAGTTTCACAAAAACTTGAATAAATTGCTTCAAACCAGATAAAATACAATGTTACAAGTGCCATATGAAAGATGAATTGATGAATTACCACTTAAGATATCTACCAAACCATTTCATTAAGTATACACCATGAAAATGGACTAACAACAGTCAGTTATGACAGAGAAACTATGAGAAATTGCAGAGAATCTTCTATTTTTATTGCCAACTTGTGAACCATGACCATTACCTTGTCTCTTGAAAATTTACATAATATATATATATAACCATATCAACCCACTTCAACTGACAAAAATCCCCTTAACTACCCAAAACTAATCGGTGCAAGAAGTTGTCAACAACTTTTGAAAAGTTGCTTGACAACTTTTAGGCAAATTTTGCAACTTTTACATATTTTTTTCTTATAGCTAATCTATTGACCCCAAATTACTAAATTGCATGTATTCACATAAAATATGACCTAAAAAATCCAAATCCACTCATGGTCTTCCATTTTTTACCATTTGACCCAATATGACAACTTTGAGCAATTGTGACAACTTTCAGGATTATCAAACCTTATGACCCTAACATCATACTAATTGGCTCTTAATGACATAAATACATTTTATTTGGTCTATGAAGACCTTATTTACATGAGAAACCATTAAACATAAATCCTCCATGTTTGACCTTTATGTAGGTCATGGGGACAATGACGTGCTCCTGCGCCACTTTATTACCCAAATTGACTCATTGTATTACTTGGTCCTTAAATTAATGTGGATAAGAGAGGTTGAAAAAGAAAAGCTAGAAAGAGAGCAACTTTTTAACTTTTATAATGATGATATCAATATTTTAGTCACCAACAAGTTTATAAAATCTCAAATCAAGATTGGTGAATTAATTGGTACACCTCGACACCCTTTCAAACATCTTTTATAGGTTTTTGCAGATGCCATGCAAACATGCCCTAAATACCTTGATTACATTACACAATTAGGTACATGAAATCTAGAATCAAGAAAATCAAATAGAGCCTAAATGAATTTGTATTAGGAATGACATATAGCATATAAAAAAAATATGCCTAAACATGGATCTCCAACATCTGTGATAATTATGATTTACACATTTATTTCAACATATTCTCCTTCTGCCATAAAGAGATCATTAATTAGGGTACCATACACAAAAGTATTAGGAGAAGTGCATGTTTTATGATCTCAACATATATAACAAAAGGTTCATCTTCTCTAACCCTTTTGCAGATTGCATCAATAAGGTTGTTGTCAATAAGAATACCGAGAGAACAATGTATACCTCATTTTGTCCAAAATTTTAAGTGCTTCCTCAATTTGATCCCCTTTACGCAAAACCTTTACGAGAATGTTATAAGTGATAAAATTTAGATGTAATGTCCATTTTTCCCATTTCAAAAAGAAGGGAGTTAATACTACAAAGGTCACTGGAGTTTACAAGGCCACCTAAAAGTACAGTGAAGGATAGTATATCAAGAGGAAGGTGTTCAGTTATGGATGGATGTAAAAGGTCCCAATCCTTGTTTTTGTTTCTCAATTTATGGAGGGAATTGATGTTTTGAGTGACTTGAACCATTTCCATCATTACAATAAATAGGGACAATGCTCTTGTGGAGATTACTGATGATGCTAAATGAAACAACCTGAAAAATAGGCTTGCACTATGATAATGTGCACCATGTCAAATATCCTGTAACAATGAAGGGACATCCATCAAAGCATAACTAATGGGGAAATTTTTTTAGACGCGGTTGCAAGTATCCTGGTAGACGTGCATACAAAGTGTGGAAGCACAAACAAGGCACACAACTGTTTCTTTTTGTATTAAACATAGAGTATCAATATTTACATGTTTACATCATATATTCTAATACGGTCCTATGAAAACCACATATGATTCTAGGATAGTATAAAATAATAGAGTTATGACTTTACATAAATATATACCTACATGTACATGCCACTTTTATTAGATATAACATAAGACAACAAAATTATCATTACAATCCTACTTTTTGCCACTAACTACTTTGTTACACGTGACATAGATTACTGTTGGAATCATATTTCCTAACATTGTAGCTATTATGTTTCCTGCTATTGTTGTTTTTATACTTTGTATATAACTCCAAGTAGCCTTTCTTGAAGGTCACATTGTTAGCTTCATTGGAGGGCCAATGTGCATAAAATTTACTCTCTCATTTGTTATCTTCTGCTATTCCATTCTTCATTAACTGGATGAATTTATCCTCAGAGACCTACATAGTCATTTTCATATGCATTGAAACATTATAAGCTACGAGTCTTCTTGAAGACTCAATGCGTGCTCTCCCTTTCCCTTGGAACTTATCTAATTTCTTAGACTTCTATACAGTTCAATAAATTTTAGTAGAAATATAAACCTGAATAAGTTAATGTTTTATCTAGTTTAGGTACAAAACCACGTAGAATCTACCTCAAGTTAATGAAATATTAGCACAAAAGATATTCCAGGCTGACCTAGCAAAAAAATACTCAAAAAATGTGTTTTGTAGAATCTAATTTTTTTTTATAGATATTTCAGATATCTAAGCTAGAAGAATTCATGTTGTAAGGTAGTTTCTATAGTATGATTGACCTACTGAAGCATGCCTTCTTTGGTTCAATCTTGTTAGACCAAAAGGACATAAAAATTAGGCCATTTCATTTCAGAGATATTCAAGTTCCAACAATCATTATTATGTTTAGCAATATAGTTAGTACCAGTTAATGTTTTATAAACACTCTTAGTTATAAATTTTAGTAGGTTTGTGCCATCAATCTATTTGAAAGAATCAATAATGTTAGTGTTATGTTCACACCCTTGGAAATTCATAGCAATACATGCCTTTTTGAGGATTGTATGTGTCTTGCAATTTGAGGGAAGTGATATTAAAGGTTGTACAAAGAGAGAGCCAGGAAGAGAATCGATGGTATAAGAGAGAATACATAGATAAATTTATGGTATAGAGTATAGAGTATAGAGAGAATGCCTTTCTAGTTGATGCTACAAGAGAGAATCGATGGTTAGCAACACTTATGACAAAATTTGGAAATGGAAGCAAGGACTTACTCATTGATATTGGTAGGATACATAGAGAAATTTTGTGGAAAGTTGCACTTTTTGAAGATTCAAAGGTAGGGATGAAGAAATATGATGGTCCTAGTATGAAGTCTCTAACAAATGATTCAAATGCACGTGCTAGTGATATAGATGAACCTATGCCCTCTTCTATTGGACAATATGTGGATCTTATTTTGAATCATAAACACATGAAGTCAACTATGTGGAATGTCGAACATCAAATTTTTATTGAGCTCACTTATTTCATGATTTTGGTCATGGTGCTAGGATTCAATGAAGATTGGACATGGATTCTTCTCATAGTCAACAAATATCTAGCTGTCAAATTTCTTCTCATTTTGATGAAGGAAAATCTAGAAGAAAAACTTAAAGCAGTAAGCCAAAGTCACTGTATTCTCTCTGTTATGAGATTTTGAGGTCATTTACATTCCACATATAAGTCATTTATTTTCACAAATTGGTAAGGACATGCATCTTCCCTCTCTACAGTGAGATGATTCTCCAACTGTTGGTCCTTCTTCAAAGAATGTTGCATCTACATTTGCAAACATATTTCTCGGAGACCTCAACTTTGCTAGGCGTATAAATATTCAACAAATAGGAATACCAATCTCAGGAAAGTGTTCTTGTCTGGGTAAGGTGATTGATTTCATATAGGCTATTATCGTGAACCTTGTCTACTCTCACTCTCCCTTTGTGGATTTTCATGGTAGGCCTCTTCACACTCGTGTAATTATGCAAGTTAAATGAAATCCCTAGAGACAACAAGACAATTATCCAATTTTTTTCTACATCGATTTCAAATTTCAAAGTATATGCATAGAGGAACATTAAAGAGTGACCTTATTTCATTAAGATTTTGTTTGTGTTAATGTATTTAATTGAGAATATTGTTTCTTAGTTCTTTTCTCAAGAAAATTAATGTTGTCTTTTGGGGCACTACTTTGCAGTGTCTAAAAGAAGGGAGCATGTACATTTTAGAAATATTCAAGGTTGTGATATAAACCTTCTTTGACATTCCAAGACAAGTAAATTTCTTTTTCATTTTGAATATTTTTCTTTGAATAAATATGGTAACAATTTTTTTTATAAATCTAGGATGTCGCGAACTCTAAACATTTTGGTATATTTATTCAACAAGTTTTGTTTCTTTATAGAAGTGTGTTAAAAATTCACGTGGATGTCAAAACACTATTTTAAAAGTTTTTTTTCTCCTTAAACTTGGGGTTGTTAGTATAAGAATCTATGGCTTTTAGTTCTATGGTAAGCAATATACTATGTTAATTGCAGTAAACCTGTGAAGTTTATGGACCAGGTGTTGTGTGTAAGTTTGTGCAAGTTTATTTTTATTAATGTTATCAAAGTGAATTTTATGTGCATACAATACTCGTACTATATAATGTAATTACACCCTTGGTATTATTTAAAAACATTTTTTGTGGTTTTTTAACTCATGAAAGAAATGAAGTTTGCATGTCAATATAAAATAATTACTTCACTGTTGAAATCACTGATTTGTTAGTTTTGAACATTGTAAATTAACATTCCTATTTCATTTCCTATCTTTTTTTGGCACTTTCTAGTGCATTAATACTATCACTATCTATAAACCATCATAGAATGGTTTGCATCCATACTCCATTGATTTTTCTTTACTCCATGTTGTTCAAAACTATGTGATGGTATGCCTTATGATAATAGAAATTGCCATCTCATGTGTTCATCATATCATTGATAGTGACCCCCTTTATGTTTAACATGTGCACAAATGACCCTTGATATTGATTGTATCTTTATCATAATTATGGTGTACCTCTACCTTCACATTGTTTCTTGACAGTGAATAGATCGTTGTTATCTTGACACATTTTTCACTGCCATTTGGCATTCTTGATACTATTTTTTCATTACCACAATGATATATTTAGACATTCCTTTATTGTTATTAGGCACTCTTTGAAATCTTCTTATCACAATCCACCTATTGATAATTCTTGTGACAATATTGTTCATTACACAACTTTAACTTTTTTGTACTAAGCATGAGAGGATTTCTCAAAACATTACAAGTATATGATCTAATCTGATATATATAGGTATAATAAGCTTGGAAATTTATAAACCTTGTAAAAACTAAATTGTGGGTTGTGATAATGTTATATTTAGATATATTGTATAACAAGCTTGGAAATTTATAAACCCCATAAACTAGTATAGAAATGCCATATCAAGTTGATGAAAATAGGGGCCTTGAGATATACAGATACTAAAACATGTTTAATAGAAAGTACTAGTATAAAGGGTACTAGCTCAATGGAAGAGCACTTGCTTTACAGGAAGGAGGATGGTGGTTTGATTCCTTCGTACTCTAATATGACTAAATTAATCACTAAATATAGGACTAAATCTGTGACTAAATTTGTGACTAAATATGTGATTAAATTTGTGACAAAATTCGCATCTAAACCTGTGACTAAATCCACAACCAAATCTGTGACTAAATTCGTGACTAAATCCATGACTAAATCCATAACTAAATTATTTAGTAGTAATTTTAGTCGCGCTATAAATGACTACAAATTAACTACTAGTAGTCATGTGACTAAGTTTAGTCATTTATATACAATTTTTAGTAATTTTTTTAGTCACATATTACTATTTTGTACTAGTGTCTGTGTCAAGAAACCCATGCAAAATGATAGACGAGTTTGAGCCAGTTGATGGGGCTGGAACACTGATTTTTGAGCTACTACCCGAGATATCAATAATATGATGTGGGTGTTGAGGATTTCCATGACCTAAAAAACAAAGGTAATTATTCTGATCAAAACCTTGAATTGAGAAAATTATAAAAATGAGGCCAGTTGTAGAAAGTTGATCCAAGATATCAAAATTCCAGCCTAGAATACATATATGAGTATTTTTTGGAATCAAATCTAAGTTAATTTTTATCATGAAAATGTCAGTCCACGTGTTTTTAATCCATCATCAACTTGAAGAAACCAAGTGGAAGAAGATTAACAGTTCATTTAAAAGTCATTGAAATATTTAAGAAACAAAGGCTAGAGAGAAATGGAGGGGGAAAGGTGAGAATATATTTGCATTGTTCAGCCAAATGTTGAAACTGAACTATAGTATGACACCCTAGATGTTCTTTTTTGAAATACTTTTCAATCCTCTTTGTTATTTTGTTTATGTATTTTAGAACGGATGTAAGACCATTGTTGCTAAAATTGACTAAACACTAATTATTTTTAAGTTTTATTAGCAGATATACAAGTATATTAGAATTTTCAAACTATGCATCTAAATATATGGCAAAAAAAAGCAAAAAAAAACCAAGCTATAAAAAGCAATGAGTATAAACTTTTATCCATTAAAAACATGCACAATATACAAAAAAGATGTTCTTAACCATAAAAATTAGAAAATAAATTTGATGCGACAATTGGTTGAAATAAATTATGGCATCTCTTGTATTAATCAGATTACAAAACAAACATTTAATCCAATATCCATCTTTCCACTAATCAATGAAACATACATTTAAATCAAATTCCATCTTTTTTTACTGATATGAAATCATCATTCCAATGAATAGGGTAACAGATTTGTACATCAATAAAAAGTAACGAGCTGTAAAAAAGTAACGAGTCTAAGCTTTTGTTGCATGTGCTGCAAGTTTCTTAAAAAAAAACACCACGAGTCTACACTACTCATTTTCTTTTATGGCTTAGATAAATTTGCCGATAATCCCTATCATATGTTCTTTTTGGTTCTACTATGCAATATAAATTTCCACAAAACAGACTAGACCAGTAAAATATTGATTTACATGGTAGCTCAAATTCTATGGTTGGTTTCAACTTTCAAAATGTAGGCCATAAAGTCCAACAAATATGCTGCTATTTGAGATTAAAATAAAGTATTCATTTATTTCCCTATGCTCATTTAAGGAAAAGGTATACTAAGGTATGTCAAAGGAGCTTTTGACCCTAATTTTCTTTACTTTCAGATTAGTCTACCCTTATCTAAATGATAATAGGCAATGCCAATTTCAGAGGCATTCTAAGCCTTTTCTCTACAATCTCAGACTTTGGACACTATAGAACATTTAGAAAATTAGTTCTTATCTCCCTCCCACGCTCACAAAGAAAGTGCTTCTCACTAAAGCCATGAGGTAGTAAAGGCAAAAAAATTCAGAGTTTGAAAATGTGTCCTTAAAAACACAATGCAACGTGGGGTTAAATAACCAACACTTCAATACCATGAAAACATAAACACAGTAACCATAATTCCTGGGCATCAAGACAAGATCTAAAAAATAAAACCTCTTTTCAATCTGTACTTTTAAGGTTGGAGAGAGTAGTTGTCAAGCATTGGCCCCTCATACATGGCACATTACTTTGCCCAACTAGGTAGAAGTCATTGAACTCTGAACGATAAGAGCCCCCCACATTCACTAATAAAATGAGTGTGAAAAAGGCCTAGCAATATACGCTCTTCCTCGTGGCATCCATGAAAGAAAGTAATCAATTTGATGGTGGTTTTAAGGAGCCCATACCCTACAATTTGTACATAAACACACCTGGTACAATGTGTGTTTTTACCCGATGGGTGTCTTTAACATAAACATAAACATAAACATAAACACACGAAATGTTTGGAGTTAACTTAATTCACTGTACCTAGTAATTTTCATTTCTTCCTCAAACATATTGTATAGATGACCCAAAATAGAAAAGGGCATAAAATTGCCCAACATTATAAGGTGGTGATAAATCATGATAAAGCAAAAAGTTCATGTGGGTACTACTCATATTGAAAAATGAACATTACCTCCCAAAATCCATTTGGTTGCGTTGGGAATACTAAATTCTCCAATATTTGAACACTAAATTAACTATAATTAACCTGCCAAATGTGAAGGGACTTTTGTATGGCCATTTTTGCAAATTCAAGTTGCAAATTAAATGTAACTACATATTAGAATTTTGTCTCGCCTTTTTTGCAAATTCCATGCACACCAATCAGTCGTTATCATCTAGACTTACTAGAATTAAATGATGATGAATAAATTATCATTTTAGAATTTACCATACAAACTTTGTGGACTTTGCAGAAATGGCTAGAGAAAATTCTAATATGTACGTGGGCAGTCCTGAATGCAGGTTCATTTGCAATATTTATCTTTAGATATATCTCTGTCATCAACTCAACTAATAACTAGAGTATGGGTCCCAATACACAGGGAACTATGGTATATTTTGTTGTGGAATGCCAATCTCCCAAAACAAAATTGGCTTTATTGGGTGATAATGTAGAAATATCTTCAACGCAGTTGGAGGAGGGTAAATGGGCATGAATAGGTCTGTTCTCACATGGTTCCAGGAGAAACTATGGATTTGATGACTAGCGCCACAACCAGTCTACACTATTTTAAAAGGAAATTAGTTTGTTCAACATATAGATAGAGATGTTATCAATAATAATAGGCAAAAATAAAATGAAAGGCCATTGAAACACATCGCAACATTCATTGGAGTACAAACTACCACTCATAGTAGACTTAAAATGAAGTGGGTCCTTAAAAATAATTGCAATGAGCAGTAAAAATGAAACAACATGTACTGGTAAGCTATAAAAACTGAGTTACATGTAGAGAGAGAGAGATACCAAAAGCATAAAAGAAGAAGGGAAAGCCTAATCGAAGAGATCCTATGTACTTAGCTAGATAAAGGTGAAAATTTGACCAAATCTTCCTTCCCTCAATACATTCCCAAGTGCACAAGTGTAGTGATGGATTGATTGTTCCAATTTAAGCATTTTTGAAAGGGCCAACAACAGGTGAAAAGTAAATGTGGCGGGTCAAGAGAAGCAAGTAGCCTAATGACTTAAAGACCATTGGGTATAGTTGGTTGAAGGTTGGCATCGAAAAATGCAAAAGTAAACTAAAAATAAACATGGGCAGGGGAAGTTTACAACATATTGCATGACCTGCATTGAGAGTTCACATCTGAATAGGACATGGGAATGATCAAACGAGCAGAGGTATGAGAGACCCCACTGAGAAAATAATGCAAATGAAGTGCACATAAAATGACAGACATAAAATTATGAAATCAAAGTTCCCATTCAAAGATTTGATCCAGCACATCACGATAAATCTTCTCTATGAGCTATCTGTGTAGGTGTGTTTGCGGGTTTCCCCAAACCGCTTGAGAAAACTGGGTTTAGAGTTATTTGCGTGAGAATAGGATTAGACATGAGACAATAAATGCTATGTATGATCGTAGACATGCTCAAGAGGAAAGCCTATCAGCTTAATGACATGTCACTTTAACGCAACAACATCACTAACATTCCTCTTATTTTATTAAATAATCTTTAATTTAATTAAAATGTGTCCTACTATATCTTAAATTTAATTTCACAATTTCACTTTAATTTCATAATTAAGTAATTTTAATTAATTACTTAATTATTGAAATCAATATTCATCAATTATTCCTCTATAAAGTAATTAAATAAAAAATATTATTTAATTATTCTCTGTAACATATTCATTAATTAAAACTACATTATTTAATTAAATACCCTCTTTATTATTACATTTATGTAATAATTAAATCAAATCTTCACTCATAATTAAATAAACGATATTTATTTAATTAAACTAATTATTCAGGTCTAATAAATGAACAAGTTTAATTATTTATTTATATTCCTCCATGTACAAGTAAATAAATTCATTTATTTATTTAATTATATTTATTTTCTCACTTCTTACTAATACTAAGTTTTAGTTAACTTCTCAATCAACTTTCCCTCACTGATCAATCAATATACTTATCAACTCAATCTATCCAACCTTCTAATCCATCTACTTAGTCTTCTCTTCGATCAATATTGTAAACTCTTCAATCTATTCTCTTAACAGATCAATCTATTCTATTGACAAGGCAATCAAGTAAGCTGAACTCCCAATCAGTCTGAGTTCACTCTTCAATCATAGATAATTAGTCCCACCAACAATGGAATCTTGATTGAAACCCCAAGATTCTTATAAATAGAGAGTTTGTTCTTGTATTTGGTAACCAAACACGCTTTGAACTCTTATGCTATCACAATGAGCACTCATTCTAAGAGCCCACATTGCAATAAGAAGGCGAACAAAATTTATCCATATTATTGATTGTTCATGCTTTTTGTTTATGTTACTTCCTCTTTTTATATTAGGGTACTAACTTCTTAACAAATCTTCTTGTGATTACAATTTTGATGTTATTGCAGGCTTTTTACACATCCAAATTACCCCGATTACAAGAGCTTGCAGATACGGGTACATGGATAGAAGAGGAGGATTTACGTCCCGAGTCACTCCAAAAAAGAGCCTTAGAGCCTCTATTGCATATCCCCCTCTTAACCAATTGAGCACCAATATTTAAAGTATGTTAAACCATAGAACCACTTCCCTCCAGAGGTAACCAAGAAACATGCAAAGGGTCAACTCCCAGTAAATACTTATGTGTGAGAATATAGGCTCAAAGTTGATTATGATAGGAACACCAATGCCAATATAGCCTGGTTGCAAGGGATTGACCACTCAAGATAGCACAAAAAAGGCCAAGACCTCCCTCCTTAGCCTATAGATATAATCCCACTTAATTAGACTCCAATTAGAATTTTGCAAATTACCACTCCAAAGAAACTGTCACGAGAGAGTATCAAAATCCTCAAGGAAATACATAGAATCCGCCTGAACTATGCTTCTATAAATAGGAAGAGCATAAATCACAGATTGCAGAAGAGTCACTCGGGCAGCTGTAGAAAGCTATCTATAAGTCCAATTATTAACCTTTGTCGCAACTTATCAAGCCAGTTTTTCCAAAAGAGCCTAGGATGCCTACCCACAACAATAAGAATGCCCAGATAAATTAGAGGGAGAAACACAATTTGAAATCTCAAGATGTTAGCTATCCTTCACTGAATAGGCTCCAGAGAATTGAAAAAAATAAAGAGGATTTATGTTCATTGACTTCCTGACCCAACGAAACCAAATGAATGTCCAAGATTTGCCTAAAGGACTCAGCTTCCTAAATCTGAGCAATTCCCATAGGAGTAGTGTCATCTACAAAGTGAAGACGAGAAAGTGTAGGCTGTAATACCCACCCATAGTTTGCTCTTTAGTTTTGTTGCCACACTCCTTTAGGCCACATTTCATGTGTGCATTGGTTATTTCAATTGGTTTTGGTTATGGTGACGCTCATATGTATGACACTATTTCATGGTTTTTATATATGAGACATCAGATTTTGTGTGATATCATGTGTTAATTTTAGACAATTATGGTTATTTTTATGATGATTATTGATGTTATCTATATTTATGAATTTACTGACATATTGACCCCATATATGTATTTACATGGATTACGAGTATGTTTTATATTCTATTTGACGTGCTTGATATGGTGAGGGACGAATTCGTAGTTACTTAATTGTGAGATCCACATGATGTAATGATCCTTACCATTTCCTGTTATATTTATATGCATGTACATGTTTGGCTTTGTGATGACAGGTTTACAAGTATCAGACATCATCTTCCCTAAATTGGTAGGAGCGAGCGTGCCCTTACATATGTCTTAATGGTAAAATAGGGGAGATAACATTTAGGCCTAAAACCTTATCCTAAACCTATATTTTATCCTATGAATGAACAAGTATCTGACTGACTATCCTATTCGAATTCGTCAAGATGACATGAATTTGTGAGCCCTATTGAGCATGCTTGTTGCTTTTGTTTTAGTTGATTTTTTTTGTTTGGATGCTTTCATTTAGATTGTTTTGAAAAATGATTATTTAAGGTAATTATTAATGTTAAATAATTACACCTTTAATAGTGTTAAAATATATATTTGGTTATTTAATTATTAGTATTAATTAAATGCCTATATTTGATTAAGTGATTTAATTATCAAGTCCTAAATAATAATTAGGATTTAATTAATATTAAATCCAAAATTGAAATTAAATTACATAATTGAGTTAGTAATATTATTTTAAATATTATTGTATAATTTAAATGCACTTTTAAAATAAATTATAAGTAACTTTATTTTATAAAGCTAAGTTGTGCAACTTAATTTAAGTGAAAATTGGAATTTAAGTGATTTAATTACCAAGTCCTAAATAATAATTGGGATTTAATTAATATTAAATCTAAAATTGAAATTAAATTGCATAATTGAATTAGTAATATTATTTTAAATATTATTGTACAATTTAAATGTAATTTTTAAATAAATTATAAGTAACTTTATTTTATAAAGCTAACTTGTGCAACTTAATTTAAGTGAAAATTGAAATTTAAGCAATTTTCTTCTAATTTTAAAATTAAATTTTAATTCATAATTAGGGCTGCACTTTTCAAACCCTAACTTAATTAGGTTTTCTTTATTAGAGGTTATTTGGTCATTTTAGAGATACGTTTATCAGGTTGCAAGTTGGTCTAGATCTAGTGGGTGATTAAAGTATTTGATTGAAAACTTTGGATTACAAATTTGTGAATTGGTCTCCATTGTTGCAAGTCTACTTTGAGAATTAAGGTAGGGTTTTAATCCTTTGCAATTTTCTCTTGGAAAGATTATCTTCTTCGTGTTTGCCAGATTGTTTGAAAAAATTGAGTGTTTGTAATAAGATTCTTCTTAATTTGAGAATTTATAAAAAAAATGTTATTAGGGTTTTCTTGTGAAGAAAAAAATTGTGTTAATATTAAATCTAGTAACCATAGAATTCATTTTGAAATTTTTTTAGGTAGAAGGATTATGAAAACATAAAGATTTTCTCAATCAGGGATTTTGCCAAATATGGTAGTTTTTCCCTTGAAAATAATTGCATAGTTATGTTAGATTAATGAATGCATACATTATATATGAATCTCGGTATGAATTATATATGTCACAATTGAGGGTTTTAGTATAGGTCTTTATATCGGTATTAGGATAAAATATTGCATGTGTTTTCATAATCATTGCATGTAAATTAAATTATCTATTTAATTGCATGTTCTATTCATATAGTTATTGAAAAATAATTAGAGTTAAATGCATGTCCTTTCCTTAAAAGGAATATATATATATATATATATAAAATGCATGTCCTTTCTTTAAAAATAAAATATATGAAAAAAAAGAAAAAAGAAAAAATAAAAATAAACAAATAATATTTTGCACGTGTTGTTTATATATATATATTAAAAAAAATTAAATTGTAAAAAAATAAATTGATGTGGTGGGGGCCACTACCTCCCCCACCACACCGCGACACCCAGCGGTCACCGCAGCGACCCCGCGGGAACCACGAAGTCCACTGCGAGCCGCAGGGGGACACACAACCTGCAAGATCCACAAAGGGCCCGCAGGGGGAGCCCGTGGGACCCTTGTTATAATTTTTCAAAAAATATAAATTTCTTTATTTTTATAAATTTTAATTTTAATTTATTTAATTAATAGTTCTCTTTTAATTTTATTTTTTAATTATTAAATATTTTAGTATTTTTTAATTAATTAGTACTATTTGTTAGTTTAATATATGTGTGTGTGTGTGTGTTAATTTTGTCTAGCTTTTATTGCTCGAATCAAATTGGAATATGAATTAATTGCATGGTTTATATTTCAAAGTAATTTGGCTGAATTTTTCAATTAATTGAACTATAACTCAAGCTTTTGGTATGCACTTTTATGTTGTCTTTTCGTTGTGTTTTTGGGGGTTTTAGGTTGACTTAAGGGTTTATTTTACTATAGGCTTGGGATTGGTTTATTATCACATGTATGTTTTCAGTTGCATGTTGTATGTGAGTTATTACCATCTCGACCTATATTGTCTGATTTTATTTTCTGCGTTTAGTTCATATGTATTTGTGATGGTTTTGAGAGTACATTTATGAGGTTATGACTATTTGAGAATATCACGATTCCTTTTATGATAAGAAACATGTTTGAAGATTGTGTTTACCATTATGTTGTATTTGATTTGTGAGCCTAGGACAGGTTATCTGGGTGTATAGAGGGGAGGTGGCTTGCAATGGGGGTCGGGGCCCTAAAGTGGTTGCCAGGGTAACTCATTGTAAGTAGTTTAATAAGTGATAACTTAATACATTAATGGGGTTTTTAAAAATGAATTAATAAGATGTTATGTGTTCCTCGCCCATGCCTTGAGTGCTAGTATAGGATAGTATGGAGTGTGAGATATGCTTTCCCATCCAAAGCGATGTTGAGGTTTGGCATAGTTAGTATCCTTGTCTGTATGATAGGTTTACTCATACCACAAATGGTCAGTTGGGGGCTAGGGTCCAAAGAGACTAGCATGGTAACTCAAGGGTTAGACGTATGTGATGACATTTCCCTATATGCATCTTAGGTTTCTTACTTATGTCTGGTGCCTTAGGTAGTGTGTAGAAGCTTACTATGATAGTGGGCTTTGAGGATCTTCATGTCCACACCTATTTGACGACCTTGTGTAATTTGTATTGTTCATTCTTTCTTTTATATACCTGTTTGTGTGAGCCTAGTGTTTATCTCCTCAACACGCTGGGGTGGACCTCAGGGTTCCACGTGGAAAGGTGGTAGTGATCTATGACCATCAAGATCCGACGTTCGTGATTATATGCTTGTATGATCATTGTTGTTATTCTATCTTTTTATTCTTTGTTGGAGACTTATTCATTGTCATATGAGATGTATATTTGTATCTTAACTATATATTCGTTTGACATCGATTTAGGAGATGTTATGTATTATTGCATACCCTGTGACTTGTGCAGTGGATGATGACTTGTTATATCATGTGTATCAGTTGTATCTTTGATCTTGTTATATGAAATGTATCTTATGACTTTAGTTGTAGTATATTTTCATGTTAGTTTACTTTTTGGTTGTTCTTCGTAGATTAGCTAACTTAAAAGTAATTGTACATCATGGAAGCCTTAAGATTGTTAACTGTATTTATTTACTTTATTAATATGTTTATCTTGTGTTGTTCTTGCTTCAGCATTTGTGTTGTGTAAATTTAATTTTTATTATTATTTTGTCAACTTAGTATTATGTTTAGGTTATATTCTCTAGCAAGGCATTACATAGGCAACTCATTACCCCACAACCATCCATGAACTAATTCTTAAGAGAATCGAGATTTAATAAATCTACCAAGGCCCTCTGCCGTAATAATAAATAGATAGGGAGAGAGAGGGTCTCCTTGGAAAAGACCCCTAGAGGCCCGAAATAACTCAAAAGGCTCACCATTAAGAATAATAGAGAAGGAAGAAGAAGTAACACAACTCATAGCCCGACTCACCCACTCTAGACTAAAGCCAAAGTCAAGATTAATTTTCTGCAGAAAGCCCCACTTAACTCTATCATTAGCCTTATCCATATCAAGTTTTATGAACATAGATCTCTCCATAGAGACAACCATAGAATGGATGAACTTAGTAGCAATAACCACCCCGTCTAGAATTTATTTTCCCACCACAAAACCTCCTTGATCATCTGAGATAATAATGCGAAGCCATAGTTTAAGTCTCTTAGAGATCAACTTAATAGTAACTTTGTAGACCACATTATAGAAAGCAATATGCTGAAAGAAATCTAGTTGATTATCTGTTTCCATTTTTGGAATAAGAACTAGGAATTTAGAGTTTAAGGCCCGAAGCATCTATTTGCTAGCAAACGATTCTCAAACCACATCTAACAAATATTGATTAATAATATCCCAAAATTCTTGAAAACTTTCTATTAGAAATTCGTCAAGACCAAGAACATTTCCCTTACACATTCCAAAAACAACCTCCTATAGTTCAGACATATATATCAACCTCATAAGAGAATCATTCATTGTATTGGTAACTAGAGAGGGAATACAAGAAATTATAATATTATCCTCATTGTTAGCAGGAGGCAAATCATCAGAAAAGAGAGTAGAATAGAACCATATAGCTTTCTGGGACAAAGGTGGAAAATAAATCAACTAAAGTCCATCAGAATTAACGAAAGAGGAAATATAACTCCTATTTCGACGAGCTTACAAAAAATTATAGAAAAAGGTGGTGTTCCTATCCCCTTCGTGAAGCCAATCAATGATGACCTCCTTCTTCCAATAAATTTCCTCCCTAAGTTCCAATTCTTCTAAATCTCTAGAAGCCTGTGACTCCGCTCTACCCAAAACCTCAGAAAAACCAAGATCTCGAAAGGGGCACAAGCTCTAACATACTTTATAGGAGACCAAAGACGTATCTTGCTAGGGAGATCAACAAGAGCATACACATTAGATCACAATTATCTCACTAGTGTCCAAAAGAGAGCTAAGCCTCCAGAGCTCCCCATAGATCCAATACACTGATATTACCCATAATAACAAATACTAGAAGCACAATGGGACATGGAATCCACTGAAATCTTAGTCTCCTAAATACAAAAGATATTTAGAGAGTGAGAAACCACCAACTCATGAATAGCTTTTTGTCTGGGGATGCTATTCACCCCCCTAACATTCCATGAAATAATAATCATTAAATTGAGTGAGGGAAATGAGCTTCACTGAGCTTGACAACCCTATACCCCACCAACAAATCTCCTGTTGTTTTGATTTTCTCCTGGTCCTTTTTGCATCCACCTTTTGAAGGAGTGACAAAATAAACTTTCTTAAGGGCTCTTTGCATCAAACACGATGCTGAAGAAGACCACTTTCCTTTACCCGAGTCATGCACCTCCTTAACCAAGTCTGCCAAGACAATATCACCAGTCTGTAACACAACAAGAGCAACAAGAGCTTCAAACTTGGGACCAATTGGGGCCTCACTCTGTCGCTGGACTACACCCTGGTTCAAAAGAAGAGAGTCATGTTGTGGAATCCCCCATTTGAACTTGTTGCACCAGAAGAAACATATGGAGGAATCCCTTCCTCTAATGCCATACTATCACTAGTACAAAAACAACAATATGCGACTACGAGACTACAACTTTTAGTCCTGTGACTAAAATGTTTAGTTACGTGACTAAAACTGATCAAATTCTACTAATTTTTTGCACTTCACAAGTATAAATGACTAATTTGGTCATCGAGTAAAATCACAAGGCCAAACAAATTAAAATGACTAAATAATTAATCACAAAAATACTAAATAAATGACTAAATAATTAGTCACCCAAACAAAAATGACTAAATGAATGATTATTACTCCTTTATAAAACATTTGATAATATAAAAATCAAAGTTTTACGTCAAGAACAATAACTGCCAAGAAGGTGCAGTCCTCATGAAAGAGAACATTAGTGTTCAGACAATGGAATTTAGATGCAAAAATTGAGTGTGACTTGAAATGATGATGCACAAATATTCAACATAATCTAATCCAAAAATTGCATCTTATTAATTGTGTAGTTTTTGAGTCAAATGTATTTAGTGGAAGCATTGAGAATGGTCATTTTTCAGTCAAATTTATTGCATGTAGGTTAAACACACTTAGCTTGCCACTTTATTTGCAAAACCTTTAGCATGTGTTGTGCCTTATGACCATTCGTTATAACTTTTATTTCCTCTTCTACCATAATTCCTTTCTAACATTGAATTACATTCACTAATTACAATCTGAAAATTAAATATTATTAAATAAAAAATACTTAAATACTAAATATTATTAAATATTTTTTCTTAAATACTTAAATTATTATTTTAGTTGTTTTAAATAAATATTATAACTATTTCAATTGTCTAAAATTAATAAATTAATACAAAAGAAACATTATATTTTTGATAGGCGACAAGAAACAGAGGAATGGCAGGAAGTGATCCAAAACCCCAATTGCTTTGGCTCCATAATATGTTCTTCAATATGCGAGTGATCGAGTTAAGTGCATGAGACGGCGGCGACCAGCAGAGTAGAGGAGATCGATTGGTGAGGTAGGCACGTGGAATATGAATGATCCAACTCGACAGAGAAGATTCAAGGCTGTTCACATAGGCCTGTGAGCCGTCGAGGTGGCCAAAATAGTGTAGCATCGACTCATGTCAAGGGATTTCGCTTCTCCACAGGCTTCCTTCACTCCACTAAAGAGTTCATCAGAGAGATCTACGAGACAATTCTCCTTGTTTAGGTTTTGTTTCTACTTCTGTACAGGTAACACAGGTACTATGTTTGAATCCCCTTCATGTCCACTTGCAAATCCCAATGCTAAATATTTAATTAGAGTTATCTGTATTAAAGATTTAAAATCATCAAATGTTTTTGGTACAGACTCACCTAGATATTGAACTTATCTACTAAACTACTGTGTTGAATTCTGTTATTAATATTTTGTTTCAATGAAAGGGCCTGCTGAGGTTTAGTCCTAAAAACCTTAGGGAGTCATTCTTATAGATCAATGACCTCGATAAAGCCATTTTCATTTGATCCCAAGTTAGGAAATGTCATGATCTAGTGATTGACATGCAGGTTTGAACAAATGCTTGGGTTGCTTGTGTTATAAGCACAACATTTGTCTGTGATAGGTGAAGCTCTAGTTGACAGTGATGAAGTTTTTGTCTGAGCCCCGTCAGAGTACTCTCTCAAAGCTGGTGAAGCTCACTATCTAAGGGGATCTGATCAAATGCTAGGGTCAACTATGTTAATTTCAAGAACCCCTCTGCTAAAGATTAAGCTAAATTGACAGAGAGTAACTTTCACTATGGAAGTGAAAGCTAAGGAATCAAATAGTACGACCAGTTCAAACAAGCCAATGCCCCCAAGAAAATCAAATCAACGAATGTTCTCGAGCATGATTCTCATTTAGCTCTAAACAGAATATTAATAATATCAATAGAGAGCTTCAACATATAGCAATAGAGAGCTTCAACAAATCAATGATTTGAGTTGAGGAGCCAAAAATATATTCTGGGAAGTACATCACGGGGACACAAAAATACGTATGACAGGGTACAACCATGACCATTTACCATGAGTATAAAAAATGACTAGTCCCACAAGAAATAAATGTTATTCATCATAATATGGCAGGTGATGTAAGGATTGTCAAATAAATGATATTCAATGCTATGGTTTGTCAATCCCGTAAAGGTGCTTATATGAAGAGATATGAGGACAACGATAATTATTAGAAATATAGTAGTCGACGACCATAGAATAAAGCCATGAACCATCAAAATGTTTTCATGGAAAAGGAGTAGAAAACATGGGTAGCTATAGATATTGATGCCAGTCAAAAAGGGTCAAATTTCAAAAGGACAACTATATAAGTAATGCAATAAGTATGTGCAGCTCTCATATGCTAATGAGAGCATAAACACAGCTTACAATGTTAGGATGTGTTCCAAAATGCTTCATTAATTCAAATATTTAGAGATCTTCCTTGCGAAATCCATTGTGGACACATTCCTTGACATGACATCTCTTTGAGGCATTCAGTCAAACTGTTCAGTCCATTGTTTATGATTCCACATTTTGCATGCATGTCTACCAAAACATTTCCACTATAATATCTGACAAATATCTACCAAAATCTTGTGGAAATCACATTTTATGAGCCGACATCTCTCCGAGGCATTCTCTCAAACATTTCATATGCCTTGTTTATGCTTCCACATTCTGCATATATTTCTTCCAGAGCATTTCCAACCATAATATTTGACAGAAATCCATCTTCATTACGCTTGGATGGATGCTGGAAAAGGTTGTTGAAGCTAGCTTACACCTGCCAATTACATTTACTTGAAAGTTTCTAAGGCTTTTTCAACAAATATTTTTTGTGCATATCCTGCAATTACTGCAACTAATGAGACCAGATTGTTTTCACGAATACTGCCATGTTTTGTTTATGCTTTGATGGATGTTCACACTCTGTTCTAAAGCTCCCATTTTGGGACAGGCTGGTAGGATGTTGGTAAAGGTTGTGCAATCTCCAAGACCTTTTGAATAAAACCTTTCTGTGCATAGCTACAAACATTGCAGTCCATCAGACCAAAACTTTGTGAGGCATTTGGTTAATCAGTTCACATGCGTTATGTTTCCATTTAGTATACATGTCCACCGGGGTACTTGAAACTACAACATCCGAGAAAAAATGTCTTTCATTAATGCTTTGATGGCTGTCTATACCCATTTCTAAATCTCCCATTCTAGCACATGATGGAAGCTCGGTGAAAAAACTTTGAGAGCCTGGATATGCACCTGCCAACTGCATTTGCTTACAACATTCTAAGGCATTTGCAAAGGCCTCCGTGGATTGTTTGCTAAAATTTATTTAGTGGCAAAAGATGCAGCATGATGGGGTCCTCATGGATAGAGAAGTTAGTGACTACTATACCGAGGATATAAACCTTGACCACGAAAGCACCATACAGTGAAGAGATGATAGTCTAGAAGACTAAAAAGTATAGTTAAACACAAATGAAGAATTATTAGAAGAGATGTTTAAAAGACAATGAATTTTGGCAAGTAATCTGTTCTATGGTGATAACTAACAAGCATGGAAATTTTTTTCACAAACCTTCCATAGAAAAAAATTAATAAAGACGGTTTATAAATGATAGTCAAGAATTTGTTAGAAGCAATGAATTAAAGAAGGTTGTCACAACATTTCCCAGGCAAACATCAAATATAGCAGACTAAGGCAATATGATAAACTAGCACAGTTGTTGTCATAATGACTGTTGTTGCTACGAAGGAAAGTCATATTCCAAAATAGTTTAGTATGTATGATAGTTCTTCAAAGTTCAATGGCTAGTTAAATCTTGAACTAATCCTTATTGTTGGCATGTGTATTACATTTAGGAGACTAATCTTGGCAGTTTAGTATGCATATAACAATAGAGAGCTTCACTAAATCAAAGTTTTTAGTGGAGGACCCATACCATCATATGACGGGGTACAACCATGACCATTCACAAGAAGCTTAAAAATGAATACTCCCACAAGAAATAAATGTTATTCATCACGATATGGAAGGTCATGAAAGGATTGTTAAAAATGATAATCATCACAATGAATTTTTAATGGCATAAAGATGATTATAGGAAGAGATATGAGGAAAATGATAATTATTAGAAATGTAGTAGTTCAAAAGCATAGCATAAGGCCATGAACCATCAAAATATTTTCATAAAAAAGGAGTAGAAACCATGAGTTATCTATAGATATTGGTGGCAGTCAGAAAAGGGTCAAAATTCAGGACACCCATTGATAAACTATATATGTAATGCAATGCAATACGTTTGTACAACCCTCATCCACTAACGAGAACACACACAAAGCTTACAATGTTAGGATGTGTTCCAGAATGCTTCATTAATTTAAAGATTTAGAGAGCTTACTTGGAAAATTCATTTTGTGCACACTCCTTGACATGACATCTCTGAGGCATTCTATGAAACAGTTCAGGCATGTTGTCTATGATTCCATATTTTGCATGCATGTCCACCAGGGCGTTTCCACTATAATATCTGACAAAAATTTCCCTAAATCTTGTGACAATTGCATTCCATTAGCCACAATCCCTCTGAGGTATTTCAATAAACAGTTCATATGCCTTGTCTGCACTTCCACTTTTTGCATACATATCTACCAGAGCATTTCTAACCATAATATTTAACAGAAATCCATCTTCATTATGCTTTGATGGATGTTGGCAGAGGTTGTTTGAATCTGTCTTTACACCTGCCAATTGCATTTTCTTTGAAAGTTTCCAAGGCTTTTTCAAGAAATCATTTTTGTGAAAATCCTGCAAGCAGTGCAAGCCATGAAACCACATTTTTTTCAAGAATACTGCCATGTTTTGTTTATGGTTTGAAGGATGTTCATGCTCTGTTCTAAAGCTCCCATTTTGGGACAGGCTGGGAGGATGCTGGTAAAGGTTGTGCAGACTCTAAGGCAATGGTGATGTAGAGCACTCCTCAACAAATCAGTCAAAACACCCTTCAAAAGGACAAGGCAATAATTTTACAAGAGGTTCCCAAAACCAAGGCTTCGAGACAACTAGGCTAGTAATCTTTTATGTTTGCCCCGTAGGGTAACATGAACTATTGCATACAGACAGGAAAGCAAAGCATATAACAAAATGTAGAGAGATCTTAACAGTATTCTATTACTTCATTGATTACCATGTACAATAATATGCCAACAACCGGTTATCTCTTCTATTGAGAGAGTACACATATAAGGACCAAGGGGGTGCGAGGCGAACCGTCACACCCGTGTAATTGTCTATCCCTCAGTTATGTCAACTATCTAACTACCCATATTTCTCGACAACATCATCCCCCGGAAAAAGAAAGTCGTCTCCAGACGACAAAAAACAAAATGTCCGGAACAGATAACAACAACTGGGAATGATGATAACTATATACAAGGACATGTTAGAAATTTATGACTGAGAAGAAGAGGGGGGCATAGGAAGCGTCCCTTAAGAGGCTGGTTGTCCCATTGTAGAAGTAGCTGGCTGTAATGCTGGGGATCCCAACCGAGTTCGTAGCCCATAGACCTGTGTTGTCCTCGCCTTCAGGTCACGCTCCGCAAGCATCCTATGCTCCAAAGCTGATTTAACCATCATCGATGCCTCCAAAAGTTCCTTCTCCTTAGCATCGACCTCCTCCCTGGCTTGGGTCAGGGTAGTCTCGAAAGAATGCCTCTCAGCACCAAACTTGGCCAGTTGTTGCTCAAACAATGTTGCCTCCCTAGCGAACTTGTCCTCCACAAACACCTGTGCTGCCTTCTCGGCCTCCAACTCCTGGGTATGCTGAGCTAAGTATTGCTCGCCTGCCGCCAACCTGGTGGTCATCTCCTCTCGAGCTCTCTGTGCATCTACCAAGGCAGTCTCCCTTCCTGTTGAGACATACTTTGAGTGCCTCAAAGCGTAATACCCCTCCCGGAAGGCCTTCTCGACCTGTCAGACAAGAGTCTCCACTAAGCTCTCTATCACTAGCGTGCTGATAGCCCATGCCTGTAACATCTCCTGAGTCACCACAGATGGCCCAAACCCTTCCCCAAAACATCCTGCAAAATATGCGGGGAAACCCATGCGCACAAAGGCCAAGAGACGCTCCAAATCCTTGGTCACACTCTCCAAAGCTCGAGCCTATGCTGCAACTACCACCTGACGCCCTCGGGTAACCACGTCGGCAAGATACGCCTCAATATCCTCTCCTTGCCTCGGAGGCTTTTGAGGTGTCATGATTGTCTCTCGTCCTGGTAACTCTACTAGAACAAAGGGTACAATCCATGGAGCCTCATCCAAGTGCACAAATGTCCCCTCCTCCGCCTGGTCCTCCTCTGTGGGGGATCTCATTGGCGAGGCCTCTTTCTCCAAATCCACATTTTCTTGAGGCCTATCCCGTTGAGGTGAGAGAGGGGTCTCTCCAACCGGGGTTAAGGGCGTCATCTGGAAACACCTACTGAGCCAAGAGCTCATGGTCGCAATTGATAAGGGATTAGTTGGAGGTGGTGGATCTTCCAGCAGCTCCGCGTCTATTGTGACTACGACATCCGACCCAACCACATCCATATGCACTTGACCCTCTCGAAGCTCTTCTCTACCCTGCTCGTCCAACTCCCCTCCAGCCATATCCCTACTCTCCAACATCACATGCCTGGATTCTGCAACTACCTCTGCCACCTCGGGTGAGGATAATGTCTCCACCTGAGTTACTACTGGGGGTGTCATGGCCACACATGGTCTCAACTGCCCGAATCCTAGAATGGACGCTCCACCCATCGTCACCATGGGAGCAAGATGGGCGGATGAATCCAACAGAGGGCTAGCGAACAAGACTGTCATAGGTACTGGAGTGAATGCCACCGTGGTAGAATCCCCTGCCTCCTCCTCAACCATCCCACTCTTCCTCCTGTGTGTGATAGCTAGAACCCTCTAAGGTCTCTTCCTGGCCACTGTCGATGTCATCACGTTCGGACTCTGCAACTGCTTGCTTGTGCCTCTTCTGGCCCGTGGTCATCCCCCTGGTATCCAAATACCGCCAATAAAAGACCGGAGGCTCTTCGACTTCCAACTTATCTTGGGGCTTGAGTTCCAACTTATCAACCGGGATCTGTCTGAGTGTAGCCTCTAGAAATAGGTCAATGGCGTAGTGGGGCATGTAAAACGTACAATGTTGAAGGGTTAGAAATTCAAACATCCTCTCTGCTGACACAGACGTCTAGTCGTAGACAACTCCATTCATGAGTCTATTCATATGAACTATCTGAGCCAAAGCAACATCTGAGGCCCGACTTGTCCATGTAAGCCTACTTTTGATCACATCAAGAACACATCGCCACGGGCCCTTTGTAACAAAATCTTTTTTAATGCCTCTACCCTTCGTCACCTTCACTATGGAGTCTAACTCTGCTGGGGTAAGGGTGTGGGAAACTCTCTTAATCCAAAACTCCTTGCGGTCCCGTGGCATTTTCTGTGACTTTGTCTCGACTTTCTTCCCATTGCGTCCTGGTATGCCAAAGACTCGTGTAAAGTCGACAGCTGTGAATGAAACAGTTACCACATACTTTTGATACTAGAAGGTGTCCTTTGTGATCCTGTCAAATGAATTAATCATTATGCTCAGAGTGGCTTTGAAATTGCGAATGGAAAAAATGGGCATCTGAATAGCCCAGTGTACTCCAACCATCCATATAAATATTTTCACCTCATCACTCTCGGGGGTTTCCTGCCACCATTTTCTGCATTCTAATCCACTGAGTCCTTCAAATGGTACGGTCTGGTAGGTGGTTTGTTAATTTTGAGATCGTGCCTTCTTCTGGCTACTTGTGGTTGTATCTGGTCCTGCAACTTTTACTCTTGAGGGTAAAACCCTTGCATTCTTGTCCATGTTGGAACTGCTTCCCTGTAGTTGGGCTTTCTAGTGTCTCTTGCCAGCCGAATCCATGCTAACCGTTTTGCTCTTGTTTCCTTGTACCAAACCCCTGCCAATAATTGAATAACTGAAAACCCAAAAAGCCGTAGAGAGTTCCTGTGCTTGTGTTGTCCGCATGGTTCTAATATAGACTTGACCTTCGTTCTATTTCCTCTTCACCGCGTGATTATGTCCCGTCCTATGGCCGACACTCTTCTTTTCCTCTATGTTTCGCGTTTTGTGTTACCTTCAAATGGATGCCGCGACTTTTAAGTGCCGCATGGTGGTCCCACCCGTGGGTGGTTCCATCGACGGTGTTACCACTGCACGGTGGTTCCACCGCACGTGGGCACCGTACAGTTTCTCTTCGACTTTTTAAAATTTTTTAACTTTTTTTTTTTCTAATGTTTGAATTATGTACCGCTTGGCTGGCTGGGCCCGCTGGGGTGGACTGGGTCGTTTCACCGATCATGGTACTGTTTCAGTTTTGACCCATTCATTGCGTCCGGGGATCTCTCGGCCGTCGAGTGTCGAGAGTTTGATTGCTCCAACCTCGTGAACTTTATAGGGACCCAACCATTTCACCTTGAACTTTCCAGGCTTAATCTCAATTTTTTCCATTATACTTCAAAACTAGATGGCTTGGCGTGAACTTCACCCGATGGAGGTGTTTATCATGCCACATTTTCCTCCGTTGTAGTGCTACCTCGGTTGCCCACTGAGCCATCACCCTTTTTTTGTCCAATTTTCCTAAGGCATAGAGCCTCTCTCGCAGATTCTCCATATCACCTACCCTATTATCAATAGCTATCCGCAGACTTGGAACCAAGAATTCTACAGGTATGACTGCCTCCTGTCTGTACATTAGTTGGAAGGGCGTGTGCCCCATGGTCACTTTATATGAAGTGCGGTAAGCCCACAACACGGAGGGTAATTTCTCCTCCCAATCTTCACCCTCGACTCCGCACGAATTGTAGATGACTGCTACCAAAATTTTGTTGGTTGCCTCGACTTTTACATTCACCTGAGGGTAGTATGGGCTTGGCAGCGTGTAAATTTTTTTAAATTCTATGGTTAGCAACTTGATGATGTGGTTGACAAAATGGCCACCTCTGCGAATGGTGAGCTGAAATGGGATGCCATACCTCATTGTAATTTGTTCATAAATTAACTTTGCAGTGCTTAAGGTCGAGTTGTCTGGCAGTGCGCGTGCTTCTACCTATTTCGTTAAGTACTTAGTCGCCACTACAATATAATGACACCGTTGAGAATGACTAACCTTTAGAGGTCCGACAAAGTCCAACCCCCATCTTTCAAACAACTCCTAGGCATGGGAAGGGTTGAGCGGCATAAAATCGCGCTTGAGGAGTTTCCTAGCTCGCTGGCAAGTATCTCATCCCACCACCCACTCTCTGGCGTCATTATACAATGTTGGCCACCACAAGCCTGCCAAGAGTACTTTCCATATTGTCGTATCCGGGCGACGGGCCCATGTGTCCTCCGACCAGTCCTTCGTGGGCTTCTCGGAGCACCCCTGGAACTTCTTCCTCCATCACGCATCATCTCAACACTTGATCCGGTCCCATCTTGTACAACAACACATTAATCAATTGAAAAGTCCTGCTCCTCAGGACCAACTTTCTTCGCTCTCTTAGAGGCATGTCCCTCGGGAACTGGGAGGTGAACAAGTACTCTCCTATGCTTGTATACCACGGGGGAAGTGTGATGATCTGAAACTGATGCGTGTCCGAAAAGTCATCATTCACTCTCTCTAGTGGCTATCCCGACTTGATGTGTGACAACTGATCCGCGATCACATGGCTACGCCTGGTCGCACAATGATGGTGAATGTGAACTCTTGCAGCAACATAAGCCATTGGATGACCCTCCCTTGGATAATGGGTTTATTGACTAAGTACATGAGGGCTTGGTGGTCCACATAAAAAGTAAATGGTGTAGCCAAAAAGTAATGCCAACATTTTTGAACTGATTAGACCATCTGAGAGCTTCCCTCTCTGTGGTGCTATAATTCTTTTTAGCATTGGATAGTAGCCTACTTGCAAAATATCTCGGGTGATCCAATCCATGCGCTTCTTGAGCCAAGGTAGCCCCGATGGCATAATTGGACGCGTCCACGTGGACGTGGAATTCCTTGTCCCAATTTGGAAATGCAAGAATGGGGGCACCCAACCACCTTGATTATAATTCACCGAAGGCTTCTCCTTGTGCCTTCTCCTAGACGTACGGCTCCCCTTCCTCATGAGCCTATCGAATGGGTGTGATATCTGTGCAATTTTTTTGATGAATTGCCGATAGTACCCAATGTGGCCGAGGAAGGATTTGACCCTGGTCACATCTGTAGGTGCCTCCATTTCTACAACCACTCGTACTTTATCGGGATCCGTCTTCAGTCCTGCCTTGCAGACAATGTGCCTGAGTAATTTCCCTTGCAGCACCATAAATCGAAACTTCTTTGGGTTGAGTGCCAACCGAGCTCGCTTACGCCGTTTAATGCACTCCCCTAAAGTGGCAACATGCTTATCCTGCCCACTAAAGATCGATTAGTCATCCATAAATGCTTTAAATTTTCCTGCTGACATCTTGTCAAAGATGTGCAGGATGATCCGTTGGAAGGTTGCTGGTGCATTGTAGAGACCAAAGGGCATCCGATTATATGCGTATACACCATCCTCCACTACGAAGGTTGTTTTCAGTTTATCTTCCTCTGCAATGGATATCTGGTTGTACCTCGAGAACCCGTCCGTGAATGAATAAATCTCGTGGCCTGCTACTTCCTCCAAAATGTTGTCTATAAACGGGATTTGGAACGAGTCCTTGATAGTGACGACATTGAGGCATCAGAAATCCACACAGATGTGGATTTGATTAGCTTCCTTTTTCAACGAGATGACAATGGGGGAAACCCATTCACTCGTCTCAACTTTAAAGTTGATGTCTGCCTCCAGCATTCGTTCGATCTCCTCCGCATTTACCCTTGTTGCATAGTTCTTATTCATCCTGTACGACCTTTTTAGCACAGGTTGGGCTCCCAGGACCAGTGGAATTTGGTGTACGCACATCTCTGGAGGTACACCCTTCAAATCTTTGTACATCCAGGCAAAGATGTCTTTGTACTCTGTAAAAAATTTGAATGTCGCCGTCTTTAGTACCGGATCCCAATCATCCCCCACCAGGATATTCTTGGGGTTATTCTCATCTCCCAGATTTATCTCTGTCAACTTTGCTTCCTTGTATCTTATGGTCTCGTCCTTCAGAAATTGGTGTGGAGGTTCTTCCTCAACTCGAGCCTCCCCTTCCTTATACTCTCCGTATTCCGGAGGGAACCTATTCGACTCTTCCTCGACCTGTAGCATATTGCATGACGGATTGAAAAGTTTGTAATCAATCATTTTCCAATGAAATAAGCCGTTCATGGAGTCTGCATCATCCCCCGAGCATTCCTCCAATTCTAGTATTCCTTCGTCATTGGGCTCCATGCCTTTTGTCCCTTCGTCCTTTTCGTAGTCGGACTCCGAGTCTGAAGATGATACCATTTCCTCTCCGACTATCTGAGTTTTGAGATCAATCACGAACTTCCTTCCACCCTTCTCGAATGATAAAATATTCATCTTCCAATTATTATTAGCTTTGGCAGTCACTAGCCACCCTCTCCCGAGGATCGCATCATATCCCTTCCACTGAAGAGGAATTACCATGAAGTCCAGAGTGAATGGTTGTGTGCCGATGGTTACCTATTGTGCCATTAAGGTTTCGAGGGGCTTGATGCCACGCTGGTCAGCCCCTAAGAGGTTGAAGGTCGACGACCAAAGTGTTAGCTTCCTGAGGCTCTTTCAGGTGTCCTCAGACATAACATTCACCACTGACCCACCATCAACGATGGTGTTAGTGAGGACAGTGCCCAAAATGCCCATCTCTATTACAGCAGGGTTTCGCCCATTGTTTACTACTAGCAGCATTGGGTCTGCTATGGAACTGGCAGGAGCCTCGGTCCGTTCTGGTATACTTGTTGGGCTGGGTGTAGTGCTTAATAGTGCTGCTCTTAATTGGGACATCGTTTCAAGTAGGTCCTTGATCTTCACAGGTATTTCTATCAGCATCATTTGACTCAAGATATTTTCTTCGGTCTCCCACCGAGAAGAAGTGCCAACCGTTCCATTCATCTCCCTTCGGGTCATCATTTCCTTCTCAATCTCAGCCTTTGCCTCTAGTGCCCTTTGTTTTTCTGTGCAGGGGTCAAGATATGCGGCCTTCTTGGCCTTTGCTCGTGTGATCGCCATAATTTATTCCTCCGTGCCATTCCTTTCAACATCGATGAAGTTGTCACCAGGCTTTGGGCAATTGGGGTCCTTGTTATCTCCTAGCCCACACCACTTGCACAACTTTTGTGGGGTCTCCTTCCGGAAATCCCGCGCAAAGTACCCCCACTGATTGCAGGCTCTGCATTGTATCATTGGTCTCCCCTTCACGTCATACCTGATCCAACTGCGATTATTGGTATTATTTTTATTCCCTCAGCCTCCCTGCCAGTTGTTTCTGTAGACGCCAGATGACGTAGTATTGTTCTTTTGTTGAGTACCGGCTCCTGATGTGGATGGCTGCTCTTGTGTGAACAACACTTGTTGGTTCCTTGCCTTCATATTGTATGGGCATTCCTTAGTGGAATGTCCCATAATTTGGTAGATGTCGCAGAAAGATTTCTTTGGACAAGAACCTTTTGTGTGTCTCGCCTCCTTGCAATCCGTACACCACAGTTCTCCTTCCTCCGTTTTGTTGGATCCTCCTTTTGTTGTTTTGAGATCCTTCATCATCCTTTGGAGGTCTTTCTGTAAGGCATGTACTTTCTTATTGGATTCCTCGTCGCTACTTTCTCTGAGGACTCATCATCTAAAGACTTATTCTTCTTTTTGGAGGTCTTATATTCACTCTCCAAATCCATTGCATAGTTGTATGCGTCGTCGTATGATGTAGGAGGTACGATCTTCATCTTCTTTCGGAGGGAGGTTTTAAGTCCCTCGATGAACCATCTATTCTTCAGTCCGTTTGTTGGCTCGCTATTCATTTTCCCAACAATTCCTTCAGTCGTCGGTGTGATGACCCTATTTTTAGCAGGTTGTGGCAGCGACCGGGTCAGCTCATCATCACGACCCTCGTGAGCTGATGCAGAGTTTTGAGGGTCCCAGTTGACAGACTTACTATTTTTAGTAAGTCTGGACTTACTATTTTTAGTAAGTCAGTTGGTNAGTTTCCATTTCTGACAGGGCAGTACCGGCAGTGGTCAATTCTCTAGACGATATTCAGTTATTCAGTTTCTTGGACTGGGAACTTACTATTTATAGTAAGTCTATATTTGGCAGTTGCCATTTATGGCAGGGCAGTGATGAGCATGTTGGTCAGTCAGTA
>MU224237.1:780942-801666 GCA_018584345.1 Thuja plicata
AAATTAATTAGATTAGGCAAATAATAGTTAAAAAAAAAAAAAAGAGAAAAAATAAAGGAAAAAAAAAAAACAAAAGGAAAAAACATTAAAATGCGTACGGCATTAGGTCACCACACGGCAAAGTCCAAACACTACTTGACAACCATGGCGACAATAAAAATAACATGTACTAAAACACACCGTACGGCAAGAAGGAAAGCAGCAGCGAGGAGTCCGTACGACGACGGGAAACTGAGACGGAAGGAAGACACCGCAAGCCACGAAGGGAAATTCCACCGTACGGGCCGTACGGCCAGGAGATACTCAGTCGCATACTTGTATGACCACATGAATAGACAGTCCGTATGGCAACAATGGCCAAGCACACGAACTCAAGTATATGGTTGCCGTACGGCAGGGGAAACCAAGACACGAGATCAAGTATATAATTGCCATCCGTATGATGGGCAAGGCATCCAAAGCTCGTACGACATCCCAAAGATAAGTGCAGAGGAACCGTACAACAAAGCACTATACGGTGTAGGAGGAGGTTTAAAGTGTAAGGCCGTACGATTTCACTTACTCCTGTAGGAAGCACAGCCCGTACGGTATGGAAGGATGAACATCAAGAAGCCACCGTACTGAGGGAAGCAGGGCTCACGTTTTGAGGACTTCCGTACGGTCAGAGGAAGAGGAGAAACGAAAGGAAGGATTCGTACGGAATTTGAAAGACGGTTATTGACGGCAAGGAATGGCAACAGTGATAGGAAAAGTTATGTTAAAAAAAAAAAAACAAAAAAAAAACAAGTAAAAACAGTTTGCAGTGCATAACGTATGGTACCGAAGGGAAGGACATAACAAGGTAGTGAGGAAAACATAAGCGCTTGACAGAAAAGAGTGGGATTGGAAGAAAATCACAAAAATGGTGTGTTCCATGGACTTCTGTGTGGGTTTGAAGGTGCTGATTTGGTCTTGGCACCCTGCGGGGGCGCTGCCCCTCGACCCCGCTGGGGGCGTTGCCCTCTAGACCCCCATTGTCCTTTTGAGGAACACCACAATTGTGAGTTGGGGCATTGGGATGGCATGAGGGAATTATTGAGTTCAGTTATCAGCCTTTGGACAGTGTGACCAGTTGATGAGACCCAGAGCTGCTGCAGGCATAGAGTGTCTGCCTGCCGGAGGTGGAGAGAGCACTAGAGCAAGCCTTTGGAGAGGGGTACTAGGCTTTGCGGCGTTCAGAGGAGTAGGTGTTGGCTGGACGTGAGCCTGTCTTGGTGGATGCATAGAGAGCTCGGGAGGAGCTGACCACCCTGTTGGAGGCAGTATAGCAGCACTTGGCTCAATGTACCTGTTGAAAGCGAAGAAGGTAGCACGGGTGGCTATCAGGGTTAGATTGGCTCGGGAGCCAGTATTGGTTGAACAAGAGTTAGCGGAGGCTACAGTTGAAAAGTATGTTTTGGAGACAAGTTTGGTGCAGGCACGGGAGGAATGTGATGTGACAGAAAAAGAACAACGATGCAACATTGATAGGGAGGGCGGTACTTTAGCTTTTTCAGGGACGCCCTCGGCCCCTTCTCTTCAGTGATTTTCTTATTCTATGTAGTGTATTACATCTCCCTGTTGTTGTAAGTGGGGATGATGTTGTCGGGATATTTGGATGTACGGGTTATTATATTAATAAAGTATTATGTTAGCCTCGGTCGTTAGTGACCGAGAGGTTAGATAGTTACGTCACGACGTTTTGGTCGTGGCCCTTCGGGTAGTTTATATACCCTCTCGGAGGATGGACAGGGGAGATATTATGGTATGATCATTATGATGTAAATGTACTTGCCAGTCTGGAATGATTAATGAAAGTATTTATTATTCTATGATATATTCTGTGTTTATTATATTTCCTGTACTATGTCTGTGCAATATTAAGTTTACCCCAGCGGGCAAACATGCATTACAACATTTCTGACTGTTATATTTGTCTGCTGCTGCTAACAACAAAAATCATAATTTTATCATTGCTCTTTAGCAGAACATTTACTCGTACAACAGTGATATGCCCCCTTCACAATTTTAGTCTATTTGTTACATTTGAATACTCCTCAATCTTTTACCTCTGTGCTAAAAGGTCATTATGGATAAAAGACATATGGTAGAGGACTTTACAATGTTTTCTTGCTTTGAACTCAATTCTCTTAAAGATAAACTTAGGGATCTAAATTGACAAATGAAAGAAAACTGATCTAAATACATTGTTTAATCAAGAACATTTGATGCATGATTAATACACAAGTATGTATTCTGGATCTAAGGGGCGGATCTCTAATTTTCGTTACTTCTCCTCTTCATGAAGTGCTTCTATTTAATGAAAACTCTTTAAGAACTTGTATCTTCTCTTGAATGAATTCATTGTCTTTATGATCCAAAATCTCATGTTCACACCTTGATTGTTGTCCAAACATTAATGAGCTACTATTTGCATAGATACCCACCTTTCAATGAAAACTCAAAGCTCTTTTAAGAAGACTGCTATTCCTTATTCAAGCTTTGGCGTTCTTATTAGAAATTGCTGCTAGCAATATGATTTTCTATTGTTAATGCCAGTCTACCCTTATTCACCAAAAACTCACTGTTATTTCCATGAATACTGCTCCAGATTTATGCTACTTCCTCTTTCCTTGATTGTGCTGCTCTATTATGGAAAAAATCATGATTTTATGCATGGATCTGCTACTTCTTCCACAGAGACCTGAGATTTTCTCTATTAAAACTTGTTGTCACTCATCATGGACTGCCTTTCCAATTTCTTGAAAAGAATGTGTTGTTTGTAATGATTGAATCTGCTCCTTTTCCTTTTGTAAATACATTTTCTATGCATTAAAAAATGCTGTCTTCCCCAAACCCGCGGCTTCTCTTTGATAAACATTCACTTTTTAATTGAAATCTACTGCTCCTCTAAGAGATCTATGTGTTCTCTTTAATAATATTTTTTTTTCATTTAGTGAATCTTCTTGTGCTATGGCGACCAAACATATAAGATTAGGGCTTTGTCTCTTTCAAACTCAAGTCAGAATCCAAGTTTCTTTTGAGGTTACGTTAAGAAAAGAGGATTTGACTTTTCTTTTCATTTGTTTCCCTCCAAAAGTAAAAGATGAAACTTTGATTTGATCATGTGGATAAGCATGCTCACTCAAACCTTCATTTTATAACTTTGGAATTCTAAATGACGAACAAGATTTTTTTAAAAATTCCAACTCACTTAACAACCAGACCAAAGGAATGAGTGTCCTTAAAAACAAAATGTTTTAAAACCTCTATGTGAGACCTAGGACTCTTTGCAAGGTTATTTTTAACTCGAGGGTGTAAAAATAAGCAACATGCTTATGAAGATTTCTTAGGTTTTTGGAATTTTTTCTTGCGTGCGATAATAGATGGTAGCTCATAAATGAAAGCTCTTGTTAAAGAATCTAATTCTTCAAATTTAAGCTATTATGGTAGTGGGATGAATTAGAAGATCATTTATATGAGTGGAGTGTTTCTTGAGATATGTATTGGTACTCATTGTTCAACTATCTTTTGTAACTATTGTTCATGTTTGGCTATGGAACAATAGGAAGAATTGGTTATATTGTATTTATATTATTACCTTATCTATACCAATACATAAGTTAAAAGTCAATATGTGAGAAACTAATGTGGTATAATACAAAACTAACACATTCTTTTGAATGTGCTTTCCTGTCTCTTCATATGCTTTTGCTGATCTTCATAACATTATAAAACCAGGGCAAGATTTGTATAATATATTCTATTTTATCTGCCATGTACTCGAGTAACCACTTTGCTAAAATAAGGGAATATGCCTGTAGCTTTTAGTATTTTTTCCTAAACTTCTACTGACCAATTCTAGGTGTTCAGTTTGTGAATCTTTTGGATTTTATATTGCCTTCTCAGAACAATCTCATCCTAGTATATTGTGTCATTTTGGCCTGATGAATCAAAGAATCATAAGTTACAGTTCTTAGATCATACTTTCACCAATGCTTGACCATTTTACTGTAGTTTGTCTTGTTGTTTCTGTGGAAATACATGTTGTGCAACAACAACAAGACATATAGATTTTGGTGTTTCATGAACATGATCTTGGTCTCTACAAATATTCTTATTTTAATGCAGGAACTGTGAAGAAGCTTACCTCAACATTGCGTATAACCCATGAAAAATACTCAAAAATATATGATGTCCAGAAACGAATTCCTTTTAGAATTAAATGAAGCAGCAAAACAAAACAAGGAAATCAAAGCATTCATAAACAAAGTTCAGGATGACCTTATTCCTACTAAAGTTCTTGACCTTTTTGAAAGGATGATAGATGAGGTAGAGATAATTAATATTTTTTGGGTGATATTCTTATTATACCAATGTTGTGAAGAAAAAATGAATTAAATGGTTCATTATTGTTTAACAAGATTTGTTTGTTATGGCAGGACTGTGAAGTTTTATATCTATTTGACAGACCAGAAAAGCTTATAATTACACATGTGGCAGTTCCACCTGTAGGCATTCGTCCTTCAGTTGTCACAGATGGGCGAAGGTATGAATGTAATGTGGATTTTGTGTTATAACAAATGAATAAATGACATAATTTCATTCCTCCTTAATATGTTGATATCACTGAATCAAGGAACAACTTTGAAGCTCTTGTTTTGGATTGTTGGAAAATTTTACACATCATTGTTCCAGGATAGCTTCAACCAAGTCCCAATTTGTTAATGGCTATTCAAACTATCCTTGTTGTTTTATGTTCTCAACACTGAGAAAAACAACAATAACACTATCTTCTATATCCATCTCATGACTACTAATTTCAACCCAAGTCTTTATGTTTGACGTTGTACTTATTTACTTAGCTTGTAAGGTTAAATCAAGTTTGGCATTCACACCTATTCAGCTTTGTAGTCGACAAATTCAATTCGAAGTATAATTTTGAGGCCAAATGAGTGGCTTTTGCATGTATGCTCTCTAAATATTTTTTTATTTTTTCACTTGATTTTATATTTTGTAGAAACATATGTTCAGAGGCTGACATAGGATACATGGTATGATTTTCTTTAAAGGGTGCTAGCTCAATGGAAGAGCACCCGCTTTACAAGCAGGAAGATGGTGGTTCGATTCCATCGTGCCTTAATATGACTAAAGTAATGACCAAATATATGACTAAATTAATGATTAAATATATGACTAAAGTAATGACCAAATATATGACTAAATAAATGACTAAATATATGACTAAATTTATGATCAAATCAATGACTAAATAAATGACTAAAATATTTAATTCATAAATTTGGTCGCGTTATAAATGACGACTGCAAATAAAATACTAATAGTCACATGACTATAGTCATTTATATGCAATTTTTAGTAGTTTATTTAGTCACACATTGTTGTTTTTGTACTAGTGTATCCAACACCTCAAACCAATTAAAACTTGCATCAGGCTACCAATCCCTGTAGGATCTCTTCTGTCCCTGCTCCTTAGCCCGGGGTCTAGCAAGAATAACGCCATCCTTATTAGGGCCTGCTTCATTCATTGGGGATTTCCCCTTACCTACATTATCCATCTTTGGGCCTGTGGAAGAAGAAGACCTACCAGGACCAACAACAAAACCACCATTCTCCTTAGAAACCTAGGGGCACTGCCACTGCAAATGTCCATACTCATGGCATATCCGACAAGGAAAATGGAAGGATTCATAATCTAATTGTTACACCCATGAAGAAGAGCCTAAACAAATTTCCAAAGAGTCTAACAATGGATGACTTAAATCAATTTCAACACAAATTCGGGCATAGGAAATAACCTTTTTATCTAGGGATTGCCGAGCAATCGTGACCAGCTTCCCAAGCAAAGCAACAATCTGGTGCAAAATGACTTCCCGCTAGAACTCTAAAGGAATTCTCGACAAACCAAATTAGACAGGAACCCGCGACGATAGTTTCTTCACAGAATTGAACCCCGCATGCCAAGGTTTAACAAACAACCCCACATGATTATAAAAATATGAGCCTCCCTAAAAAGCATGATTTCAATTAGACGAGCAAGAAAAGATGAGCAAGAAATAATTATTCGTAGCCAACATAATGTCCATATCACCCTCCACCTGCCACGAATGACAAATCCAAGCTTCGAGAGCCGACAAAGAAATCTAAATTCTAAGAAACTTACAAATTAGAGCATGTTTGGTCCAATACTCAACATCCTCCATCACTGACTCCAGAGGAATGATAGGGATATGATGATCATGTGTCCTTGGAAGACAACCATTAACTTTATTTAACTTCGATGATAGGTATATGATGATCATGTCTCCTTGGAAGACAACCATTAACTTTATTTAACTTTGATCAACTCGCCCCCACATAAAATGACTCAGTACAATGCCTAATGTTTGTTGGTTATCCGTCAATGTATTAATTGTTTGTTGGTTGTCATTCCCGGGTAGTTGCAAGTGTCGATTCGTTGACAATTGTGTCTCTCTCAACAACTGTTAGGTCCTTTAAATATAGTGTACTACCAAGGAAGGAAGTAGTGTAGAATCGGATGAATTGTAATCCTTGGCCGACCATCTCTGGTCTTCATCTCTGTAATGAATTCATGAACAAATACAAATATATTTTACTCTTGTATTTGGTACACATTGCCTTCTGTTTTATTATTTCATGTATGTAATTTACCGAATATAACAGTAAACACAGCCATTCATCTTAGACAATGCATTATTACATTTTATGACTTTTATAATGACATTCATATTTCAACTACCTAATAATTAAATTTTTATTTGAATAAAATATAATAATAAATTAACATAATAATATGTTATTAAATATTATCTTTTAACCAAAGTTGTGCACTATTTTTTAAGGCCTCCTTAATGCTAACATGAACACTTTTATGCTCCTCTTCCTTCAATGAAATTTTTTTATTAAAACATCAGTTTTTACTCATAATACATCCAATTACAATATGACCTTTTATATTTATGAAGCAGCAAAGACAATCAAGATGTCCCACTATTACAAATTCTTCCTCCTTGTTGCTTGGTTTACTATTTAAATTAGTTGGCTTCATTCAAATGGATGCGGCTAAACTCCCTACAAAATGCACTATTGATCAAAATTCAAAAACTAAAAAACTAACAGATTTTCGCGAAATTTTCAGCACTTGTTCTTCATGATCTGCGTATTTTGTGGTCAACCACATTTTTTTAAAAAAAAATCATTGTATTTTCACGAATTTGAAAAAAAAAAAGTTCGACCTTTCTTTGTCTTTGGTGCGTTTTGTCTGGAGCTTAGCCCGTGCCCATTCAACTGCTATTGTAATTGTCTTCATTAGAAGCTCGATTAAAATTGGTTTCTACTCTATTTTCTTGTTAGATTCACTGCCATTTTCATGCACCGAATTCTGAATTACTTCTTTCATTACATCACGGTTTCAAGGCTCGTAGAGTACTTGATAGGACTCGCCCAGCTTGCGAGTCCTCATGGTGGCCAAGATGAGTTGACCAGGACTCCCAAGCCGAGTTTGGCTAAGTACTCGATCGAGTCCTACTCCAAGAATCTGGAGTCTTAGGCTTGGACTCCCAATTTTTGAGCCTAGACTCTTTTGGCACCTAAACACAACAGACAGAGACTGAAATTCTAAATTTTGGGAGTTGAGGGTCATATAATAGGCATAGTTTTTTAATTATGACAAATTGGTAATCAAATTAGACTTTTATGTCCTCTAAATGCTTTGATTTCTTTTTTGTGTAATTTAAATTATGAGTTTTTTTTTTCTTTTTTTTATGAGTCCTTGCAAGTCGACCTCGAGTCCAAGTTTTTAAATTTTGCTTTACATCAATATTTTAATCTTGAATTACGATTGTGTCTTAATTATTAATAGGAGGAAATTTCAAGGCAATTATCCTCCTATTTTCAAACAGATTTCATTTTAATTATCAGATTTTGTTGTCGTGAATCTCATTATTTTCTTCCTGAAAAGAGCCAAGACATTCAAAACTTAATTCTGAAATTTGACAAAATTTGAAAAATGCCCTAAAGTTAGCATCAGGCAGGCTTTCTCCCCACACCCTCGTGGAACAATGACGAGCTTTGCATTTCAGTGTTTTCTCTCATGCCAATTACTAACAATGAATTAGAATAGCTTTGACAGATTTTTTTTTCACATGCAAGGATGGAGAAATAATAAGCAGGAGCCATTCAAAGGCAGAAGATTGTATTGTTCTTTTATTCACATATATAACTAGAATAAGCACTTCGGAAATGTGGAGCATAAAAAATTCACTCCTACCGCCCACAGTCAAAATCGTTTAATGATTTTTTTATTGATGCAAAATGATTTCACTCAAACACCCCTCCCCAAAGTCAAACATAGGGGTTTACAATCAAAATCAAAATAAAATGGGGTATATTAGTATAATAAAAGAACCACAGAATTCCATTAATATTGCTGTTTTTGATATTGGAACATTTGTATTTGAAGCAATTAGGAAATAATAAAAAGTTCATTGTAAGAATGATACAATTGATGTTGCCTGTTATTACAACTGAGGTTTCAGAACCCTCCAGGTACACATATAAGAGCTATTAAATCTTTTAACAATTTTAATTGTGACAGTGCAAAAGAACCTTCCATTAAACAATGAATGAAGTTATCTAGTGCAAGTCAAAGAGGTCAATTTATATTCTGCAGAATGCCTTGCCAGTATTTCATGTCAAAAGATACTTTGGCCTTGATTCAATGAGTGAAATATGAAGGCCACAGTCAATAGGGTAAATGAGAAATACAAAGATATGGTTGATACAACTGATTTCCATTAAAATCTTACCAATTTGCAAGAGAACAACTAGATTACTCAATTCAGCTTTCCTGAATCAGATTCGGGAACAATTGAACCTTCAAATTATCAACTAGAAATGCTAGAAAACAACCTAAAGATATTGAATCTCCCTTTTCAGGTTTGAACTAAGAGTTACGATTCCTCTGCAGATGATACACACTTCATAGTCTGATCTATCAAATCTTCTTTCTCCCCTCCTATTTCTCTTGAAATAACTTCCTCTTCAGACAGAGCACACCATTTTACACCTTTCTCAGCATCATCACTATTTGCATCTTTAATAGAGTCTGTGGATGCTTGGCAACCTGAATAATGGTTATTTTCTGTGGAGCCATTCTGAGATGCAGGATGACCTTCTATTCTAGTAGCATGCTTTTCAGAAAGGGCATCACTTGTTTCAGAGTAAATCGGTGTATCCACCTTTACTTCTGAGCCAACAGAGATGGTTGACATTACAGATCCATTCTCATTCAAACCAACTAACAGGTCAGTTGCGTTTGACTGCAAAGAGCTTTTCAAGCTGATTTCATTCTGATCATTAAAGTTATCTTTGCCTGCTTTGCTTCCTGGCTCTTGAAATCCTGTAATCTTAGAAGTTTTCTCGTCTGCTGTGCTTTTCATCTCAACTTTGGTATCTGGAGTTCTCATCTGCACCTTCAAAGAATCTGTGACCTTAACCTGCATGAAACCAATATTTTACAATTCAGTGAGTCATTTATTTCTGCCCTTGTTAAATTTGAGTCCATTATTAATTGTCAGCAGATAATGACCCCAGAACAGCTTTGTGATATCCAGTTTCAATATTAACACCAGAGATTAAGGATGCCAATAAGAAAAAGAGAACGGTCCTACTCATTTCTTTGAGACAATGCAAAATGAAGGTAATATGATTTGCCATACCTGCAAAGGCCTCATTATTTCACGATCCTTTTCATCCTTTCTCTCAAATTCTTCTTGTGCTTGAAGCTCCATAGAGTCCCGCATGAGTCGGCTTAAGAAGGATACGTCATCAGACATGGCACCAAACCCCCTTAGAAGCTTTGATCCCAACTGCAAACTTGTCTACTAGCATATGCACACAGTAAACTTCAAACTTAGCCCTTCAACCACAGCAATTATGTCTGCTTACATGGAACATGACAATAATAGAAGAAAATTACAAAAGAGAAGCCACTGAAACTTGTTTCAAGCAAAACAGTACCTCAGCATGCTCCAGAATGGCATCTGTTGCTCCTGCCCTCTTCAATTCTAAAAGATGCCCAAGGTCCTCTGCCCTGGCATAGATAGGAACCTGTGGAGAACAAAATTTCATGAGCTACTCAATGGTGATCAAATCTATTTTGAAAGGAAATATGCATGAAATAGTCATGGACACCATCTATCTTTATTACAAAAAACAAAGCAAATTTCACAAGCAAAGGTGCAGGATATATCCATTATTGAAAAGTATTTGATTTCCGTACATAATAACTCATAACATTATGACCCATAATCCAACACACCAATTGATATATGTCATCTATCTTCATTCAGGCATAAGGCAGAGAATTTTATTTTTCTTCAAAAGTGGTCTTTAAATATTCCCACTGCCTACATCATACATTCATTTTTATATTTTTTGTTTTCTTCACAATTTTTTTAAAATAATAAATAGGGGACAATTTAAAATTGGGTATAACCTCAAGGCACTGCTTCTTCAGTCCCATAATAGTTGAATGCCTTTACATCAACTAAAAATTATCTATGTTCCATCAAGTTTCCAGGACAGGGACAGCATGGGACTGGACGACATGTTTCCGGGATGGATTTTTGTGATGCAATTTTAGGGGATGGCTCTAAAAAATAGGGAATTTTAAATTTTTTTTGGGAAAATTTCAAATATTTATATGATAACAGTGATGAGGCATTCATCATATACACTATATAATACTTAATACACAACCTTAAAGTTGAATTGAGAGTTCACATGAGAGTCAAACAAAATAAATGTCAAATTTGAAAATTTTATTACTTCCATAACTCATAGATGATCTAAAATTAAAAAATACAAAATGCCCAAAGGTTGCAAGTTTAAACTACAAAATGTCAAATGACAAAGTCAGAAAAAGTAGTAATATAAAGGATGAGGCTGCCCCAATCAGTATTCCCCAATCTTCCTGTATATGTGTCTGACAACAAAAAGATAATGCTCCGCTACTTTATAAGTATCTACAGCTGCCATTATTTAAGACTTTCTATCTTTAAGGTTTGCTGGACTTCTACAGATACATTCTCTATATTTCTACAGTATTTTAATTGTAATTGTAGTATTTCTTTATCAACTGCATCCATCAGGTCTTCATTGCTCTCCGCTGTGACAGGCTGCTCTGTGGCCTTCAAAATGTTTAATTCCATTTGAGGAATCTGAACCCTTCAGTAGGTTCCAGCATACTCTGTGTGCATATAGACATTGTTCTGAATGTGAAACAAATAGACACAAAAAGGGTTATGAAGAAAGTGACATCAACATAGAAACTATTTTGAATGTAGAATGAATAGAATACAAAAGGGGCTACGAAAAAACTTGCATCAAGATTGCAGTAATGATCTTCCCTAATATCTTAATTTTAGCTCCCTCCACCTCCACACCAGTAACCTGAAACTTTGCAAGAAATTCGTTCCATCTCCAAGGGCCAATCTTTCACCAACCAGGAATTCTCTGACATGTTTCTAGCCAATTTACTCTCCTTCCACCTTGCTAAGATCCAAGCAAGAACAATCTTCAAGGAAAAGTGAATGAGCTTCTCATCCTTCACTACACACAATCCCTTACACAAGTCTACTGAGTCCTTTTGTTTCTGAAGTTTCTTTTACCATTCATATCTCTCATTTTGTAATAAAACTAAAACTAGAGTTTATGACCAACTCAAATGCTCTGTTTGAAAACTGCCCCCCTTATCCGCAATGTGTTTTCTTACATAAAAACTGAAAAAAAGGACCCACCTGTTTTAAATTTTTTTAGAAATTCAGACCACAGTTTTGCGCAAAATTAAAAAACAACATCAAGTAACCAATAGTCAAAACAAATCCGCAAAGCTGAGCAAATCTTTTGGAATATATCTACTATTAAAGGAAAATTAAAAACCAACTAGGAGTAGTTCTCATGGAGAAGTGAAATTTTGTCTTCCCTCCGAACCAGAGCTTCTTTTTTCTCCTAGCTAAAATTTCATGGGTGATAATTTAAAAAAAAAAAGTGTTATTAGAAATGAAATGCATAAATGATCATATCGCTGACTAGTACTATATTCCATGCCATCTGTCATCAAGATTAGTTAAAGAGAGGCCAGGAAAAATGGAGAAAACAACATGATACTGCAGATATTCAAGAAGATTACCGAAGGATATGCAAGGCGAAGCCTTTCAACTGACTGAACAGTTTTTTTCTTTCCAGTGTACATGACCATTACAGCTTTAGGTAGACTAATACCAGCAGTCTGCAATACAATTGGCCGTGATCCATCACCATAAAGAACTGGAAATCCAAGATTCCGAGCTGCCTGACAGAATCCATGAAGACCCACACTGTCAGTACCTTAGATGAGAGAAAGGAACCATCATAGATATTCAATGATACTATCATATTTCTGGATTTCATATCTCTGTTCTGTAAGAAACGAAGAATAAAAGGAAAAGGCATTCACTACGAAATAGCATTTAGGTTCTCTGCAAACCTTTATCACTGTGGGATCCAGGTCAAATGCTACATAAGGTAAACCAGCCAGATCTCCATCTAAACCAGCAGCTAAGGGAGTGGACAAAAAGTTTGCAAGAACCTGTGACAAAATTATTTAATTACAATGAATGTATATAAACTTAGCTAATAGCTTGGCATATAGCCTGGAAAAATAAATATGGAAACAAAACTAATATGCTTACCTGACCCATTTCTCCAAATCCCAATATGACAATTGGTTCACTAGCATCAAAATTCAGGATTTCAGGAGCTTTCTGCAGAAATTAAACAATTAGGTTCCCTTTATTTCTCTTGAACATGGTGTGCCTTCTGAACATTAAAATTATCAAACTGTAGAATAAACAGTAATATGGCCATTCTTACTGACATTTACTTCATTTGCCTCAAATCTCGATTCAATAATCTCAGCGGCTTTCCTCCCAAATTCATACAGAAGAGGAGTCAAAGCCATGGAAAGAACCACTACAATTATGAGTAACCTATTCAATTCTAGAGGTAGAACTCCAACCCTGCAAAAAAGATTTCATTATAGTTCAAGTTTCCAAAAAGTAAAACAAATGGAGGAAATTGAGATAAAAATATTCTTGTTACATTTATTCTTAATTGAAATTAGCACTAGATTACTGACCTGTTTGCAAGGGAAAAGACAACAAAAGCAAATTCTCCGCCTTGTGAAAGAAGCAATCCTATTCGAACACTTTCTTGTATAGAAAGTCCAACACGAGGGCCAATGGCAGCTATGATTAATGTCTTGATAACTATCAACCCTCCCAAAAGAGAGAGAACATTAGGCCACTCTCGAATGAGGAGCTGTAATCCACACAAAAGAGGTGCAAAGGTTATTTATACAGCGATTCACAACCCAGTTTTATTACAATAATATTATATTCTATAGCATTTATTTGCTAATCCAGAATGTTTATGTACTAAACTTATGATTTTTATTAATTTTGCGGCATTCTGTCAAAAGATAAATTAGAAAAAAACCAATTGGTGAGGTGCATCTATCATCACAGCTATGGTTATTTGATCTAATATGACTTCAACCACTGTCACATATCAGTATACATGGAGCTGACATCTAGCTACAAATCAGATGATGGCAGAACTGCATTTTCCTTTCCTAAAATTTATACGTACCATGCCTTAAATAGATAATTGGAATACTATAAACTGAAAAAGTATTTGTTTTTTTCATAACCCTTAGGCATCTGGTAGCTGCAATGCTGGAAGATGACATTGCATCTTCCTATGAACTAGTCTCTGAACAAGGTATTCTTTCTTGTGTTATTTTTGTTGGTAGAATCTCCCATATACACTTGTGTGCTGTGTTGACAGCTCAGTTTGACACTCTGGGTCCCAAGGCATTCCATAGCACTTTTTGACTCCACTTGCTACACACACCCTGTGAGGATTGAAACTGGGTTTATTAGAGAACACTCAAAATCCACCATAAGGCAGGCTTATTCTCTCTAATGTTTTTACAATGCTCCCTCTTGTGTTGACATATTCAAAGTTATTGTCATCTTTCAGGATAAAACATTAAATGTTGGAAATTTGGTACTACTGCCCACTTGATAGGATGCTGTTTTTTGTTAAAATTCAGGTGGGGAGATTGATTGTTGCTAATATTTGGCCAGTAACAAATCTAATATGTGCAGGTAATACAACCCACTTTTTTATTTTAATTGCATTAGTGAAAAAAAAATTACAATATATGAGCCATGATGCCAATATTCAAGTTATCAATCAAAGTATCTAATTCTAAACAACAAGTTCAAGGACAAGCCAGAACTTTACAAAACCCTGGGTTTAGAGACAAAGTAAACTTTACATCAATATAATCATAATATAGTAATATAGTTCAGCAATAAGATCAGAGGATTTTGTATTGGACAACAGTTATTTAAAAATGTATTCAATGAGATTTCTTGTGAGAAGAGCAGTTCCTCCTTTATCTTCAATAAAATTTTAAAAGAAAAATGTGTGAAATTGTCAGACCCATCCTTGTGATCGAGGACTGTTTCAAAGAATTTCTGTTCCACTTCTCTCAAGTCTTGTTATCTTTCGAGCATTCCTCAGGTTCATTATCAGAATTTAACTTTTGTTGTTCTATGTTTAGATCTGTGCCATTATGGTTATTGTCTTCATCACTAGGTTCATCTGATCGACCACTTCTATCAACACCTGCCCACCGCACAGCATACATTTATGTGGGATTTATGTGAGGTGATGGGACCATGATCCAGTAGCTTAAAGAATTCAGCTTTAGGTATATATCTAGTATTGTATAGTACAGCCCACTTCCTTTTTCAGAGACAGTCATAGATATTTATTTCTTTTAACATGCATCTGCTACTTACTCTTTCTCAAGAGGCTTTTGCTGAGTACCCATAGGAGTTCTCCAGGGACAATTTTTTCTATGTAAATTCATGACTCACCGCTGCCAAGTTTTCCATGTTTTTCTACTGAGTTTTGCCAGCCTACTTTCTATCCTACAGTCCAAGTTGGTGGTTTAGTAGGAAATTGGGGCCTTTTGTCAACACCCCATACAAATGCTATGAATATTTTAAACATGGAAGAAAGGTTGATTTTTGTGAATGCAAAGAAATACAAAGGGATTCTAAGGCAGAAACAGATCTGATCTTACCGAAGATAAACAGTAGTAGAACAAAGGTATCTAGTAAGACTTTTTAGAGAGAAGAATAGACAGATCAAGCCGAGTATAAAGATAAAGGAAAAGGAAAGTTAATAGAAGGGTCCAATGCAACAAAATCATAAACTATAGAGAATCTTGATTCAAATTTGGGAAAAATAGAAGTGCCCATGGCAACAAAAATGGTCACGGAAAAAGAGTCTAAGGAACTCTGTAGCTCTACATCCATACCATTATTATGGTCATCGGTGTTGAAATTTGGTACTAGGTTGAAATTTGCAACACAAGCACGTCCAAGATCAAATAGCAAAACAAGAACACCTTCCACAAGGAGAGCAACAAGAAAATAATTGCTACATTTTTGAAGATGCAAAGAATACAATATTGCAAGATTACATGATTGCAAAGATTACATGATTGCAGGACTCCAGGATAAATTACAATGAAGGGACTACTATAGCACTCTACTCCCAAAAATATGCAAAAGCTAACTCAAATTAAAAATAGCAAATTAGAGTTAGATATGCAAACTAAAAGTGCATGGTATGCACAATGTGTAAACTAGAGCCCAACTAGGCTTAACTAACATAAACTTAGTTCAACTAAGTGAACTTAAGCTAGAAGATGAATGTGCAAACATGTGCTCAATTGTGCATAATAATATGCATAAGAATATTTTTGAGCATGTGCATAATTAATCAAAGCAACAAATATGCATGTTCTAACACCCCTCCTTAAGTGAAACTTAAGGAGACAAAAAAACTCTAAGCATGGAATGCATGAATGGGTCTTGGCAACAAAAGGCCTGATTAGGTACCCATGTACAATGAAAGCCTCTCCAAGTGGAGAAAAAGGAGAAAAATCACGTGGGAGAAAACTCCTCTCCAAAAATGGGAGATGCAACTATATGAAGTGCAAAAGAACATCCTCTATAACACAAGTATGGACAACTGTTGAATGATAACTTCCATAATGCTGAATGAAGAAACTCCTCTAAAACCAAGATGATGATCAAGATCAATCTGCACAAGTGCCCCTAATGACACTACTAAACAAGGAGCAGATGTCAAAGGCAAAACATCTGTCAATTGAAGATACAAAAGACAACAATCTGCATGAGTGCCCCCCAACGAGACTACTCGAACAATGAACAGATGGCAAATAAATACAAAACATATGTCAGTTGAAGATGCAGATGACATCAACACTACTCAACCATGCAAGAACAAACTGATAGTTGACAGTACATGTGCCAATAGTCTAAAGAACTGATCAATTGCGGAACCAAGGAAGTATTAGCACGAATAGTAAAAACCCCCATAATGCTGACAAAGGAGAGGCATGATAGGTTCACTGAAACTGTGTCACTAAGGAGAAGATGAAAGCAAGGCCCATGTGGAAAGAACACGACCTTTGCCTGTTTATGAAGAAGACCGAGGAGCAAAAATGTGATGTTGCAAGACATCCTCTAATGCCTCTAGTCTTGTTCAACACTTGTTGCCTGCATATCCACCTTGCCATAAAAACTGCAAAGCTCACTTGGCTTCTTCGTCTTTGTCTTGGAGGAAGACTCACCGAACAAAGGAGAACAAGATGGAGTGGAATCCCCTATACTGAATAATTGCAATAGATCCCCCCTACAAAAAGAAAACACAAACCCTCATGAGATTTCTGTAGAGGATGTTGAGAGCTTTCCAATGATGTACGGAAGTCGAAAAATAAAGTTATGGCTCCAGAAGCGCAAAAAAGGATGACTTTAGAAGCCTAGCATGAAAAATTGGTACAAGATCTGATAAAACCACCGCCATGAAAAGATCGACACTGGAATTAGCTTTCCAACGATATCTTGTTTGTGTGTTTTCGAGTTCGTACGAAAAAGTTACGAGCAAAAAAGCGACAACTTCTCTTTAAGGGCTTGGTGGTCAAATTGGTCAACTTCCAACTATGAAAAAAAACTGATGGCCATCTAACCATCATTGAATATTCCTTTCGCTAGAAAAAATTCCTCTTGCCGAAAAAAGATTCTACTCGTTGTTATATTCTCTCTAACCATCAAAATATTCCTCAAAGATTCTCTCCTTCAGCGAGCTCAAAATTTAGAAGAGTGCTAAAAATAGAGGTACCCTTAAATTTTGGAAAAGTCACTAAAAATTGCTTATGTAATGGTATGGACCAGCAAAGGATTGATTTGTGCCACAAGAATGAAAAAGTGACTTAGTGTTCTAGAAACAAAGGAGATGTATGAAAGTGGCAAGTTAAAAGAAGTTTTAGTGACCAACAAGTTGAAAAAGGAGAATGGAATACTCTAAGAACAAATCCTCAACCTACAAAACATGGAAAGAGGACATCAAGAGTTGGTCACTATAAAAGAAGAGTTAGATCAACTAAAAACAATTGAAAATAAGAACCCAATAATTGGGGGGAGGGTGGAGAAGACATGGCATAAATATAGGTGATCTAGTTAGCCTTAGTAGACATGGATATAAAAGAAAGTCACTTAAGAGACTTGATAGAATAGGCCAAATCATGGACTCAAGTGTTAAGTGGGTCATCAAATGAGCATAAAGGAATCATTGAAAAACAAGTTCAGAGACAAATAAAGGAAGAAAAAAGGCAAACAAAGCAGGGTTGCAAACGTTATAATTAAAGGTTTGAGGGACTTTGGTGAGAAGAAGAGAACTGACATCCTAGTAAGGGACTTCCTTAAAGACAAATTGAAGTGGATAGGTGGTATCCAAGGAGCAAATAGGATATTAAAAAAGATAGGTAGAGGAAGAAATAGGTATGTAAGAGTCATCTCGAGAAACATAGATGATAAGAATATGATTCTAAAAAATAAAGGGCTACTTTGAAGCACACATTTTTACCTAGAGGAAGATTTGACCCTTGCTCAACAAGAAGAATGAAGGAAAGAGTGGGAGAAAGTTACAACAAGAAATGGGGGGAAGTGGGTGTGGTTAAAGAATGGGAAAGCCCAAATCAGCAATTGCTTTTCCAACAACAAATAGGGAATAGGGACCCCAAAAACAGTTACCTGTTGTAAATTGGAATTGTAGAGGATATCCATTGGAGAAGAGGACTTGGGATTGGGGCCCATAGCAAAGGACAAAGATATTATCATTCTTACAGAAACACATGAACATGATGGCTACAATTAACGAAGTTTATACAAAAGTTTCAGTTTGTAACAAAGGGAAAGAAACCGGCAAAGGCCATGGGGGACTTACAATCTTAGTAGATGAGAAGTGGCAAGGAATTGTAAAAGTTGAAAAAGAATACCCAAATAAACAATATATATGGATGGAACTAATAGAGAATGTGGTAACTTTCAAATTAGCCACTTGTTATTTTGCTCTGAAAAATTCAAAGATCTATAGGAAGAGAAGATTAGACAACGAAGACCCATATGCCTCGCTTAAAAATATCTTTGTTTTCAGCACTCTTGGAGGCATAGTGTTCATGGGTGATTTTGATGCAAGAACAACTAGTAACCTTTCTCTCTAGCTGAGTAGTGAAGAATGAGGGGAAAACAATCCTTTACGGTTGGAGGAAGGTGGAGGTAAAAAATGGGAAAGAGCATCACATGAAGGTAATGACAATGTGAGTTAGTTTGGGGCAATAATACTTGAGCTTTGTAGTTTGTTTGACAGTTATTTGCAGTGGCATGAGAAATCGACCAAGGTTTGGGGGCATCACTTGCAAAATCTATAGTGGTCAAAGTATGGTGGACTACATGATTTTCTCCTAGGGTTTTATTTATAGATTGTTGGAGTTTGATATTGGGGATTGCCCTATTGAGATGAAATTTGATCATTTTCCTCTTCTGGTTAAGCTAGGCATCTTGCAAATCAGTCAACACAATACACAAGTTCATCACATGCAAAATAAACACTTGCCAAGGGTAAAATCCTCATAAATCAAGAAAATAGAGAAACCTTTAGTGCTGTTGCTAAGCAACATTTTCATGGAGATAAAATGCATCAGGTGTTTGTATTCACAATAGTTTGTCGATACCATTAATTCACAAGACTCTAAAGGCATGCAAAATTTGTGATCCCAAGATAAGGACTGCTAACACCTTCCCGACAAACCCATGGTATGATGAAGAATGTAAGGCAACCAAGAGATTGCTAAAAGGGAGTGGAATGGATAGTGAAAACAAGAAAAAGTATGAAAAATTGGTGCAAATAGAAAAAAGCAAACTATCTAAATGAAAGAAGGAACTAATCGCTCTTGGAAAGCATAATCTGAAATGTTTTTGAAAGGAATTATAACCAAAGAGAAAAAAAGATTGAAACCAGTATTACGGATGCCCAATGGTTAGAGTATGTGTTGTGAGGTTTTCACACCATCGCCCCATTGCAAATGGGGACCCCCTCTTTTGCAAGCAGTAGGAGTAGTGGTCTTGGGTAGTCTTTGTTGGCGACAGTTTTCGAGCCCCTTGGTCTAGCGAGTGAAGTTTGAGAATTGGTTTCGGGCAATTTTGGCCTGCTGGGAAGTCAAGTCTGTCTGGAACATGGGCAAGAGTTGTGCTAAATCTTTCAGGAATATGGGATAAAACCAAAGGATTCGTGACGAAACAAGTGTAAACCCTCTAAGAATCCTTGTTCCAGCTTCAACTTGATCTTAGAAAGTCGAAATAGATTGTGGGAGGTAGCTCTGCTGAAAGCGTGCTGAATCCTAAAATTTGGCTAAGTCCTGAAATATTTTATAAAAACCCCAAAATCTAGAATCTGCACCTTAACTCCTATGAAGCTGAAACCTATCTCAAACATCCTGGAAGGTATTTATACAAATATAACTTAAAGTATAAGAAATTAAATTAAAATAGACTTAAAAAATGACTAAGTATGGAAGTGCAAATCACTCTGTCCCATGCCTGGGCGGATTCCGACCACCTATAGGACAGGGTTTGTCCTATGACCTTCAATTTTCCGCCCCTCCTTGGTGACTTCCTTTCGGTTCCTTGGGTGGAATGGTGGTGTTTGGGGAAAGTTTTGATGGAATCCGATCTTTTGAGTGCAAGTTTTTGTGACTTCAAGTTGGGCGGAATTGTCCCATCTATAGGACAATTCCGCTAGGGAGTTACCTTGTCCTATGCACCTCAAAATTCCGCCCATGAAGACGAAGGCCAGCCTTTCCTTCTTTCCTAGGTTCCTCCCACTTGGCGTAGTAGTGATGGTTTCCAGATCTTGGAGAGCATATTTGTAGGAATGAGAGCTGAGATTTGATATTGAATTAGGGAGTGCAATGTTGAGTGATAGTGTCCTATGACTGGGCGGATTCCGCCCAGCCATAGGACAGGCTGTCCTATGTGCACCAGATTTCAGCCATGCCCTTTTGTGGGTGAATTCGAACCTATTTTGGATGTGGGACTTTAGGATTGAAGTGAAAGAGCAAGTTAGATGTGGAAAGGGAAATTTTGAGGTTTTGGGAGATTGGCAAATTTCTGATAT
>MU224237.1:804655-842620 GCA_018584345.1 Thuja plicata
TGGCAAGCTTTCATTAGGTTTGATCCCCGTCCATTTGCTAATCTTTCCATTCCATAGGAGTAGTAGTAAAGCAGTGAGTAGCTTAGTAGTGAGAGTTTGATGAGTGAAGTTGGAAGTGATATAAATTGAGGAGATAGATCCATTGAGTATACATTGCAAAGCTAAGTTCCATCATCATCATGGCAAAAATCTGATATCCTTGAATGAACAACGTAAGCCCGCCTACGTGATTAACCAACAAATCACATCAATATAACTGAGTTAGGATCCACAGGTGTAAGGAACCTTGGAGTTTTCTCATGTCCTTCATGAGTAATTACTTTTCAAGAGAGGGTTGAGTGTTTGATATCCTGTATCAAGTGTTCAATTCCTATATGTTATGTAGTGGTACAAAACTCACATCAACAGTATGCTAGGCTCCTTTATGAGCGAGTTCACAAGAGAGACCATCCACCTGTGGTTAATACATCAATGGAACGTTTCATGATGGATGATATTAAACAAGGGATAAAGAATTTGGCGAGTGGTAAAGCACAAGGCATAGATGGCTTACAGGATGAATTTTTAAAATGGGGCATTGAGACTCGTGCACCTCACATAAAAAGAATTTTAAACGATTTCAATAAAGATGGATTTCCCAGGGAATGGACAACCAGTGTGGTCATCCCTCTCTTTAAAAGTGATGATATCAATAACCCTTTTAATTAATGCACAATTATGGTCAATCCTCTCCTTGGCAAGCTTTTCGGGAGCATAACAAAACAAAGAATTAGCAGCTGGGCAGAAAATGAGGGTAAAAGGGCAAAAGGACAAGTAGGTTTTAGGCCAATGCACTCTACCTTTAATGTCCCCTACTAGGAATTGTCCGTTTAACATACCTCTTTATACAATTTCATGCAATATTATGCCTTAATATTAAGAGATAGTTACTTTGTTCATAATAAAAACCATAATTTCTATATTTAAACCCTATCTTAACTTCTTTCCTAATCGTAAAGGAGGATGGGGAATTATTGTCATAAGGCGTTGAAACCACCTCCATAATTAAGCCCACGGGTTTCATGAACATCTGTCAATACCACCTCTTGGGAGTCAATTTGTGATGGAATTACTCGCCTCTCCCTATACAAACCAACCTATCCTTCCAAAGGTATTAATGAAAGATTAATGTCCCAATGACGCACCCAGCCGTAAGGCACACACTTGCTGCACACCTCCAAAGGTAATCTCAACATACGGCCCCTCAGTCAGCCCAACTAAATTGTCTGCGCATGGAAATTGATTCCACCCGCACAACAAACAGTTCGTACGGTGATAACTCTGGCACACACAACGTCCGTACGGTAGTACAAGCCCGTACAGTGATGGTCTTTCACCCGTACGGTCGCACCAACCCACGTACGGTCAATGACCGTATGGTCAAAACACTCTCCACCATACGACAACCACCTTCAGTTTGTACGACCACTCATCTGTCGTCGGCTAGATACCCGATGCGTACGGTATTGTCCTTCACTGTCGTTTGAGCGTAGTACGAAATTCGCAGGATGTCATTAGACAAACTTTGGATTCGCTCGTACGAGTTCCACTCACGAAGCCTTAGATTGGGAGGCCAATACAGAATGTCTGCCGTGAATGACTTGTCCCCAGCGTACGACCCCTACAACATAGATGAATAACCAATCCGCATAGATGCTTGATATGTCAATAATACTAGTGATAGGAAGTAAGAAGATCAACACCACATAACTAACCGGAGTACGACGTATTACACAAAAATGAAGATTCACACAGACGAGAGGAAATAATGATAGCACTTCAGATTATATCAGATAAATCTTCAATACAACAACCTCAGACAAGTATCAGATATCGTTGTTTATTACAAATTTATCTTCTACAGAAGACTTCACAAATTTGGAGCACACAGTGAAATATCATAATGATATTTCCAACGGCACACTAGGGTGGCTGTGAACCACCGAAACTGCGATCACAGAATAGGGAGGATCTTCCACCTCCAAAACTGTGCACAAACTACCTTCAGCTTTCAGCTTCCGAAAATACAAAGAAGAGTCAAATACAATCCACGATGATTTACAATACCCAACCATCTCCTTATAAAGGCCTCCAAGAAGCGTCTAGAGATTTACAACAGGCCGACATTATTATTATTTTATTAATTGGGCTCCCCTTTATTAATTAATTAAAGGTCCTTTATAATAATATTTTAATTTTGGGACCAATTATTAATTAAAATTTAATTAAATCATTTTACTAATAATTTGGGGACATAACAATTAATGAAAGATTTAAGATTAGGCTATGCCGCTATTATGATAGCCTTTCATGTATTATAAATGTAAATGTTTGATATATATATATGTATATATATTAATGTCTTATGTATTATGTCTATATATATATATATATAAAATTTAACTTCCTCCATACCATATATGTTTTCTATCTATCTATATATATATATAAATATCTTAATTTACTATAGATATATTTATTATAATATGATAATCTCTTGTTCCCTTCTTATTCCTCCCTTCTTTTGCAAAGTAACTTGTATATATCTTATTTTCTCTAATCTTCCCCTTATTGGATGAGAGGCATAAATTCTCTTCTTATATTGTGTCCTTTAAAGTGATGCCTTTAAATGAGGTGTCCTTGACTCATTATAAGAACTTGTACTTCTTAATCGCACTCTATAACTTAATTGATTACTTCTAATCTTTTCACGTCAATTATTTCTAATTGATCAATCTTCATTAATCACTGCTTTTGATATCCGTCCCTTTAGATTAATTGCATCATTTCATATGTAACTATTAGTTGTCCTGAATCATAGTCAATTGTCAGCAATCTTATCATTACCGAGTCTTCATACATAATAATATATTTATGATTTGTCTTCACTAATTGTTGATTGGATAGTCCACATAGGGAAGGATGTTGTTTAGTATGAGTTTTATTCGATCTTGGTTAAGATGCTTGATAATCTCACTCAATGTCATTGATTGTATGCTCCTTTAAATTGTGATTACAGATAGATACTATCATTTTGCTAGTTCTGGTCCTCTATCGTTCTTAATGGGTCAGGAATTCAAATCGTAACTTGCCGCCAAAAGATATTGTTTGACCCAATATTTCACCAAGCATATGATTTATTAATCACCAATGTTTTATATCATTGGAACAAAGGAATTAATCACCAATATTTGAATCACAATAATCAGAGGAATACGATCATCAATATGGCACACGAATATATATATATATATATATATATATATATGGCAAAAACTGTAATGTCCCCAACTAGGACCTTACTCAATTTGTTCTAAAATTCTCACTTAGAGTTTGGATTCATAACATCTACTATGAAATTATTTTAAGCTTCCCTTGCTTCTTCTGATTAATATTGTAATGAATTGATCATCCTTGTTTTGATTCTCTCAAATGGATATATAAAATACCGTTGGCTTGTAAAGGAGTGAAGTAGTCAATCAATGAGATTGCCAAATATGTTTATGATGATAAGGATTGAGTTTTTTTATAGATCTTGAAATTTTGTTCTCAAACAAGAATTCTTATGTATTCGCCTATCTCTGAATGAGGGTTGTCTCATGTCTCCATGAGCCAATCCTTTCTTAATGTAAATATTATGGAGTAGATCGTAAATGTATAATGGTGTATAAAGATGGATAGAATTCCCTTTCAAATTGATTTCTATTTCCTATATATGTATATGTATATATATATATATATATATATATATATATATATATCTTATAATCTCTCCTAACCTACACTCGTTTCGATTGAGAAACTTGTATTGGGAAGTTTAGAAGTATGGGTTTTATTAACATGAATATATCCGTCTGGATGCTATTATCTGAAGTCGTCTATATATGTAGATAATTGGTCTCTTCTTATCTAGTAGATACCTTTGTATGAATCTCCTCTCGACACTTTATCAACTTGCATGAGTGATGAATTGTATTGGATTGTATGCGGAGCCAAGGCAAGTTCAAACCTTCTCCTTACGTGCTGAGTAGATCAAATAGATTGTTTCTAATTGGATTTTCAAGTTGATGCTGGCTGTGTATAAGAGTGTCGACTGAGTATCAACGCTGGTGATTAGGCTATGGGAACAATGCTCTGATTCGCCGTCTTTTTTTTCATGCCCTTCCAATCGGTGATTACTGACAGTGTAATGTCCCCAATTTAGCAGGTTCCAAGAATATGCAGAGATTAGCTCATCATCGCGAGCTTCGTGAGCTAACGACTTGATTTGAGGCTCTTAGTTAGTCGACTTACTATTTTTAGTAAGTCAGTGATGGCAGTTTCCATTTCTGGCAGACACCTAGGCGCTATATTCAATCGGTGATGATATTGACACTTTCAGTGGTATATATTGAGTTTAAGTTTATAAATTGCTTTTGGGCGCCTAGTGGGGGTATTAATTATTAATCCACATGGAATATAATCCTAAGTCTCAAAAGCAATGCTTTTAAGTGAAAAGTGTTGAAGAAGCCTTTCAAGTGAAAAGTGTTTTCATGAAGTTTTTAGCTTTGGAGTTATTTATTATTAATTCAAAGTTATTAAATGAAGGCTTCTAATTGAAAAGTGTATCGATGAAGGCTCTTTAGTGAAAAGTGTGTGAGAGAAGCTATTTGCCTTTGGTGTTTTGAAGAAGATATCTTTTATTATTATAAAAGCAATGCTTGTGCAAAAAAGAAATTCATTCTATTGTGCATTTTTTTTTGTTGATTTGGGTGAAGTGAAGAAACAAGGGTTTGAATAATTTCAGCGTGGTGGAGTTGTGAATTCTACACAGGCTTCAACACTTTGAATTGGTGAAACATCCAACTAATTGTGCAATCCAACGATGGCTTTATACAGAAGCCATGTTTGAGCTTAATTGGTGAAGTTTTGAAGATTTTGAATGAGGGTTTGAGCATGTGTTTGAAGGTTTATCAGCTGCAGATCCTAAATATATTATTGTTGCAATTATAAATCAGATTACAAGCATTTGTTGTTGAAGAATTCATCTGCTGCTGTTATTCATCCTTTCAGAGGGTTTCCAGGTATGTATTACCCGTGAGTTCATTAATTGTAACTCCTAGATTTTCTGGGTATTGTTGTTTTAGATAATAGGGGTTATTTAATGAACTGGGTTGTCATTATTTTGTGAAAATTCTGAGTCTTCAAGTAGGAATAAAAATCTGGAATTTTCAGCAGTGTAATTTCAAAGCAATTTCAGATTTGAGTTGGAACATTATTAATGAACTGGGTTGTTATTATTTTGTGAAAATTATGAGTCTTCAAGCTGGTATAAAAATCTGGAATTTTCAGCTGTGTAATTTAAATGCAATTTCAGATTTGAGTTGGAACATTTTTATTGCAATATCTTCTATTTTGCTGCATTATTGTTGTATCGAACATTGCAAATATATCAAACAAACATCAATTGCAGCATACCAAACCATAACAAATCAAACAGGAACTCAAATCAGCAAGCTTTAACATTGTTTGCTAAGTGTTTGACGAAATGTCAAGGCACTGTTAAATCGGAAAATACAGCGGTAAAGTTAAAACCAACAGGGATTTTTATAGTGGTATCAGAGATTGCAAGCAAAGTGTTTGACAAATTGTCAAACATCTGAAATTGAAACAATTCAGTGTTTGTCAAAGTTAGAACCACAGGGGGTTCTTACAGACAGTGATATACATGGGAGCTAACTCTGATATAAAACGTTAAATCTCCTCTGTTGATTCCGCCCCTCAAAAGCTGCCCCTCCCTCCTGACTGCAAACTACATATTAATATCCACGTTAATGTCTTCCAACGGATGGAGTCTCTTCCTTAACAGTCACGACCTTATGTGCCTATTTACTTTATCACTCAATACTTTATATTGAGTATTATATTCTATATTTGTATTATAGTATTATAGTTAACATAAATAATAATAATTATTGCTTATTATTAATTGTTATCACATAATCTATTATATTATTATTATATCAATAATATATTATATTAGATTATATTATTATTTATTTGTCCATTAATTTTGTTTTCTATCATTTATTGTTAAATCCTTATTTGAGAAAAGGGGACATTACAGTCCACCCTTCCCAAAATTGCTTGTCCCCAAGCAATTACCAATTCAATGTGAGTGACTTCTGTTGTGTCACTCTGTTAACATCTTGACTTGCAATCTTCAATCCAATGACCCTAAAAAGGTAATTTCAACTTGAGGTGAGAACTACAATACATTCATAAATATAAACTTATCAACTTGAAAATATTTCATCATATTATTCAATTTAAGAACAATTCAAAAAAATAAAACTTATCTTGATTTGTTGTAGCACTTATGTTCTCCGTTAAGTGTTTCTTTGCTCCAAGAATGTCTTCTTACAGTCCTCAGGGAGAATTCAAATCTGGCTTCCTAATCCTATCAAATCCTTAGTGTAAGTCTGTTAGATCAAGCTTCCTAACCCTCTAGGGAGGACCCTCTGGGTTTGGAACAATATAGAGATCAATTCTCGAGTAGTCCTCGATTATTTCCGCTATCTTCTCTGCAGTGTTTCCACTAAGGTCTTAGGATTGTTAATAATTGACATATCCTTAATCTTGGACGAAATATCCTCTATCCAAGTCTCTTTCACATATGGATTGTCAGTAATTGACATATCCCTAATCTTGGACAAGATATCCTCTATCCAATTCTCTTTCATATATGCATATGTTGACTCATCAGTATATACTGGCACTATGGAGATCATATCAATCTCAGTTATCCATTCCTATGGAGATTATATCAATCTCTCATATACTGACACTATGGATATTATATCAATCTCAGTCATCCATTTCTATGGAGATCATAGAAATCTCTCATATACTGGCACTATGGAGATTATATCAATCTCAGTCACCACCAAGCATAGCTTGGACCTCATCATTTATGAATACAAAATTCATATTTCCACAGTACTATCCATATTGTAGATCTCATAATTGATGAATGCAGAATTCATTTTTCAAAGTTATAAATATCAGTAATATCCAGATCTTAATGAGTATAGAATTCATACTTCAAAGTTATAAATATCAGTGATGAATATAGAATTCATACATCAAAGTTATAAATATCAATAATACCTAGATTGCAGATATCCTTCTAAGGATATCTGATATCTGATCTAAATAATAGCAGTAATGGTGATGTTCTAATTTATTTCTGATATCTTTAATAAGTATACAAATTATCCTGATACAAATCTAATTACTAATCAAAAGCCAATTCAATAATGGCCATACCTTGACTTCTCTGTTGGATGGTAATAAGACCAGATTTTTTGATGCATCCCCCAATCTCTGTTATCTCTGATGCTACTGAATTTTTTGTTGAAATAAATAGATCTTACTCCATGATTCCCTGTTTATCTTTTACCCTGCAGGATGGCAGGATCATGCTATAATACCACTGTAATGTCCCCAAGTAAGACTTTACTCAATTTGTTCTAAAACTCTCACTTAGAGTTTGGATTCATAATATCTATTGTGAAATTATATTAAGTTTCCCTTGCTTCTTCTGATTAATATTGTAATGAATTGATCATCCTTGTTTTGATTCTCTCAAATGGATATATACAATACCGTTGGCTTGTAAAGGAGTGAAGTAGTCAATCAATGAGATTGCTAAATATGTTTATGATGAGAAGGATTGAGTTTTTTAATCGATCCTGAAATTCTGTTCTCAAACAAGAATTCTTATGTATTCGCGTATCTCTGAATGAGGGCTGTCTCATATATCCATGAGTCAATCCTTTCTTAATGTAAATATTATGGAGTAGATCGTAAATGTATAATGGTGTATGAAGATGGATAAAATTCCCTTTCAGATTGATTTCTATTTCCTATATATGTATATATATCTTATAATCTCTCCTATCCTACACTCGTTTAGATTGAGAGACTTGTATTGGCAAGTTTGGAAGTATGGGTTTTATCAATATGAATATATCAGTCCAGATGCTATTATCTGAAATCGTCTATATATGTAGATAATTGTTCTCTTCTTATCTAGTAGATACCTTCGTATGAATCTGCTCTCGACTCTTTATTATCTTGCATGAGTGATGAATTGTATTGGACTGTATGCGGAGCCAAGGCAAGTTCAAACCTTCTCCTTACGTGCTGAGTGGATCAAATAGATTGTTTCTAATTGGATTTTTAAGTTGACGCTGGCTGTGTATAAGAGTGTCGACTGAGTATTAACGCTACTGACTGGGCTATGGGAACAATGCTCTGATTCGCCGTCTTTTTTTTCATGCCCTTCCAATTGGTGTTTACCGACAGTGATATACATGGGAGCTAACTCTGATATAAAACGTTCTGTTGATTCCGCCCCTCAAAAGGTGCCCCTCCCCCCTGATCGCAAACTACATATTAATATCCACGTTAATGTCTTTCAGAGGATGGAGTCTCTTCCTTAACAGTTGTGACCTTATGTGCTTATTTACTTTATCATTCAATACTTTATATTGAGTATTATATTTTATATTTGATTATAATATATTTTAGATTTGTATTATAGTATTCTAGTTAATTTTACTAATAATTATTGTTTCTTCATTGAATTTTAAAATACTTTTAATATTTATTATTAATTATTATATATAATATATTATTAATATATATTGTTGATTATTAATATATTAATATCAATAATATATTATTAATTGTTCTTTACTAATAACCATGTGTGGGGAAGCTAGTCTATTGTGTCTGCAGCTAGGTAAGGAATTATGATGACAAGACAATGCAGCAGAGCAATAGTCTAAGTGTCAGCCTATGAAGTGGATTCAAGGCTGAAAGCAGTGGAGGCCAGAGAATTCCTTACCCAGTTACTACAACTGGATTGAATTATGAAAATCATGTAATGCACTGATGTGCTCATTTTATTACAAGATGTAATGAGGATATTTAATTCCTCCACACCACCCCGTATAAGTAAAACGGGATGTATGGTAAAACTTTGTAACTATAGAATCTTTTGTTTTATTTTTTGGGGCAAGACCGGGGGTTTTGTCCACCCGACTCTTTCCTACCAGCGCTCCTAGTGTGAGCTGGGTTGTAAATAGGTTTAATATTAATAAAATAATTCGGCCAATGGCCTATTGCCTATATATATATATATATTATTAATTGTTATTATATAATCTATTATTTTCAAGAATCTATTATATTATTATAGCTATAATAGATTATATTATTATTTATTTGTCTATTAATTTTGGTTTTTATCATTTATTGTTAAATCCTTATTTGAGAAAAGGGGACATTACATGTACTATAGCGGTTGACAAACATGAATATTTCTCCTTTATTAATATATTACAAATACAAGGATTCACCTCTAAAAATGTAAGTTCTGTTTGGTTAATGATAATACTTCTTTCGATGTAAGACTTTATTCAAGTCGTTTTCTACAACCTTCTTACATGTTGCTTGGAACTCAGGCACTTGACTACTGAGTCGGCATGGAAGATTCTTATCAATCCTTAGTTTCTTGACATGGTCGACAAAGGCATATACATTTTGGTGATAGAGATAATGTTTGGCTATCGATGGTTTATCTTAAGTTGTTATCACTAATTAATCTATTGTAAGTGTTATTCCTCTCTTGATGAATCATCATTCATTCTCTAAGTATAATCTTTCATGCATTATCTGAATTTTTTCGCTTTAGATACTTCTTAAAATTGAGATTGTATTGTATTATAATTTATTATTTGTTTATTTATTTTTACATTTTTAATTTTATTATTATTTATTATTAAATATCATTTCCGAGAGGGGTCATTACACTACCATTGATCATTGCATCACTCTTAGGAACTTGATTGAAAAGATTTGGGACAATCAAGGTGAGGAAGCTTATTGCTGTTTTTTGGACATTAAGAAAGATTTCAACACGGTACCTAGAGACAAATTGTGGAACATGATGGAAGAGTTAGGCATCCCATATATATATATATATAATATATATATATACATATATAGCAGCTCTTCATAAATTTTATGAGAAGGTTAGAGCTGAAATCAGAACAAGTGATGGTATGTCTGAGCATATGTATGAATGTTTTGGTAGCAACATTGGGGTCAAACAGGGCTGCCCACTTTCTTCCACACTATTTGGCCTATACATTGATAAGTTAGAAGCATGGTTAAGCAAGATAGATGTGGAAGGTATCCAACTAGCAGATAATGTAGTGAAGCTACTTTTATACACTAATGATCTTATCTTAATGTCAAAAACAGCTCATGGGTTGAGGGAACATCTGAAGGCATTGTAACACTTTTGTCAGGAGGCTCAGATGTAGGTGAATATCACCAAGACCAAAATAATGATTTTCTCACTGAATATAAAAGATAAGCAGTTCACCTTTCTATTTGAGGGTAGTTTGTTGGAAATAGAGAAAGAATACAAATATCTTGCCATTGCCTTCCATTATAAGCTCAGTTGGGGGGACATGTAGAACAAAGAGAATACAGGGAGGCTAGAAGGCCTCTTACCTACTTCAAAACAGGTGCAGGAAAATAAAACTTTGGGATTGGAAAACTAAGAAAACCCTTTTTGGTTTACTAGCCACACTAGTTGTCTTGTATGGTTGAAGTGTGGGGAAGCCGTATGTTGAAATGCAGTTGGAGACAAATTGAAAGAATTCAAAAATATCTAATCACAAGCAATCTCAAAGTTAAATCTACAGTTCCATATGAAATTCTTTTGGCTGAAGCAGGCACTTTTCCTTTGGAAGCATTGGCGATACCTTGGTTAGTAAGTTATTTAAACAGGGTTGAAAACATGGATAACCATTGGTGCCCCAAAACAGTTGTGAAGGAGGCTCTAGACCATAGGAAGAAAACTTGGAAGAAGCAAAACAACTGTTGGATGAACAAGTTGGGCATCAATTTGCAAGAGTGTCCTAACACCAATGAAGAAATAAAAAGCTATGTGGATGAAAAATTCAGAACTGCTGTAAATGCCCCCATTTTATCCTCCAAGGAATCCAATTTTGTGGAGTCTCCTAAGAGACAATTGTAACAATAATGCTAGCTATGACCAAAAACAAACAGCAGGGGATAGTAACGATAACAATAATCAATGATATGAACCCCGATGATCACTATCTTATGAAGCGGTAAAATTGAGAAGGAAAGATATCAGCAATTGCCATCCATGATAGCCTTAGAAGCTGGCATGGTTTACATAGATGCCAATACTTCAAACACGTCTATGATATGTTCTCAGTGAAGACGACTAAGCTATGGATATAGAATAACGTCATCGGTCTAAGACATATATGGCATGGTAGAAGTTAATTAACATCAATGTGTACTAAGTTGGTCTCTTAACAATTGATCATAATTGGTCAGAAGAGACTCGAAATATTGTCATCGATCCATTATGTGCAAGAAGGATAATTGATATGTTAATTCATACCTGCATTTAGTCCAGTCAGCAATCAGCAATCAGCATTGACAATTACGTAGAGGGTTGTTAATGTGGAAATGAACATATGAGATTGTATAGTCTAGTGAATGCTCACTTGTGTGCTATTCCTAGCTTAGGAATACGAGTATGTCTTAAGTTGAATTGAAAAGGGTTGTCGAAACAACAAATAATGTAATATATCAATGAAAAGATTGGAGAAACCTACCTCCTAAACGGCCTTCAAGAATGAGGCAAGGGAGATTGAAGATGAAAGCATTTTTCATTGCATTAACAGCAATGGGCTTCCTTTCAACCTTGTTAGATCACCATATTGGCAAGATATGGCGACAACAATTACCAACACACCTGTTCATTATGTTAGTCCTAGTTATGAAAAGGTGTGCACCACCTTATTGGCCAAGGAAAAAGCTTCTATAGAAGCATCATTGGGAACAAACAAGGATACAACATTGATGCATGTTAAAAACATACCACTAATTAATGGTATTACAATGTCCCTAAAGGGGTGATGTTCTTGAAATTAGTTGATTTTGAAGGGCAAGTGATGGATGCAACTTTCATATCCAACATCCTCATACAAGCCATTGCGGTAGTGAGCTTTAAAATTGTTGTCCAAGTCATAAGACAACACTAAAAATTGTCGGGCAGGTTAAAAAATGGAAGGTGCATATGGACATATTTTTTTGGATACCATGTGTCATCCACTTGCTCAACTTGATGTTGCAAAACATTGGCTCATAAATCATCATGTCACAAGCCATCTTTCAAACTTTCTCCAACTTGGAGTTGTTGGTGGTCAAATTATTTTAATTTTAATATTTTTAATTATATTTATTATATTCAAAATTATTTCTTTTGCTAAGTTGCTGCTAATTTTTTAATTTGTTTTCGTTTTTAGGACATGATAGGTTCCCAAAACTCAATTGACATCACATACTATTGTCTTGAGACAACTTTGGAAGAGGCAAAAAGCATTGAGTGACATGGTCATCAACACTCTTAGAAATGTATGGGCAATCATAGAGAAGAAAAATCTAAAAAGTCAAAGCATTAATCCTAGATGATGTATGGTGGACTTGTGTGGAATTTATTTATGAGTTTCACTAAAGTCCATCATGAGTATGATTAGGTATGCAAATATGGATCAGCCATGTTTGGGTGAGATTTATGATTGTATGGGCTCTATGAGTGATTTTGGGATAAACTAATTATTATCTTGTGTTGTAATGTGCCCTTTTTATTATGTTGGAAAAATTGTAAATTTAATGATGACTAATTTTAATTATTTAAAAAGGTCATAAAAGTAATTAATAGATTAAATATTAAATACTTCTAAGCTTTTTGAGATTGTACCTAATTAATTAATTAAGTGCTAAATCATGGTTGTTTAATAAAGCAACTTATTTTATGTCAACAAAAAATTATAAGAGGGTCACTTGATTAGCAAGATTAGGGAAGGAAATAATACAAAGTCACTTACGAGAAGTTTAATATTCAAAAGTGATTTTTACAAGTTATACTTAGAAGGTTTCAAGAGGGCTTATAAGGATATTTAAGAGCTCATTTGCATTATTCTATGTTTAATATTTTCTTTTGGAGAGCTTTGAGATCTTATGACATTCACTTGAAGAAAACTAAGGACATAAACCCTTGCGATTTCTCGATGGATTGGACCAAAACCAAACTTCATCCATGTGTGGATTCACTACAAGATTCACACTTGGGATTCATCAACAAAATTTGTAGATTCTTCTCCGGAAACAAATTTTAGGAATTTTGTTCAAATCTTCAAAATAAAGTTTATTTCAAAGGTATTTACCTAGTTTCAAAATAAAGGTATTTTGGTTGGGAAAATAATTATTTTATTGCTGGGGAATAAAGCTAAGAAAAGAAATCTCCTTGTTATTGGGGCTTGGAAGGCTGATCTTCTAAGCAATCTGCAAAGTGGAGTACTCTGGAAGGAACTTGACCTTGGCTAGGTGAAGATCAACTTTGATGGGGCGTAAGTAGGCAATGTAGGCCCGAGTGGTGCGGGTTATGTGGCGAGAGACCATAATGGTGTTATTCTCAGCAAGAAATCAGAAATTTGGGTATAGCGACAAATAATATTGGTGAAATTTGTGCTTCTCTATTAGGTCTAAAATGTGGTTTGGAGTTGAAAGAAAATTGCCGACACTTGGAAGGTGACTCCCTCGTTACAATAAATGCAATTTGACAAAATGCGACTCCCAATTGGAAGCTTAGAAAGTGGCATAAACTTATATGGGAGCTGTTTGGCAAACTAGATGAATTTAAAATTTCCCATGTGTATCTAGAGAGAAATATGCTGGCAGATGACCAGGCCAAGGTGGTGGCGGGTTAGATTATCCTTGCATAGTCAAATTACTTCTCCCTGCGCGGAAGTCAAATATTTCTCACTCAAAATGGTTGGTGTGATGGGATGGGGGAGCTCTATTAAATAAGATGGTTGTAAATCCCTTGAAGAGAACATCTTCCATGTTGGTGAGGGACCCAATCTCGAGGATTTTGAGAGGTTTCATTTAGGAATCACATTGGAGCTTTAATGGTGATTTGATTTATTCTTCAGTTTCAGAGCTGGACATTATTAGAGATTGTTTGAAGAGGCAGATTGAGGAGAAATATTGAATTTATTGTAGATTTGTGAGCCCATTTTGAGCAAGTCGTACGCCCCTAGGAAAGACGTGGGAGCTGGATAAGGAGGCCGATAGGGTTTGAGGTAGGTTTGGTGACTTTATAAGGCGTTTGATCCTTCAACAATATTCCTATTCATTTTACAGCCTTTGGAGAGTTTCCTGGAGTGTGGCATCCCATTTCACCATGCTAGTTTGCAGATTTCAATGCTAAATCAGATCTCTATTATTGGAGTGAATGGGTAGGCTTGAAATGTATAAGTAATCCATTTTAGCTATTTGGGTATTGCCCATTTTGATGATATATTGTACTCTTTATTTTTAAAGTAAATCTGAGTTCTATTTACCTAAGGAGCTTTCAGTATTGTCGTTTTTTGAGTTATGATATTGCTGCAAGTATTGTTATTGTGAAACAAATATTCTGCACATGTTTCTACAACAACACACACTCAAAAACAGAAAAGAAAAACAAAAACAACCAAGGGTGTATGTTCCATAATTAGAGAAAAAAAATTAATGCATTTAGAGAACATAAAAGCCTAATATGACTATCAATTTATCATAATAGAAATAGTACAAATGTAATATGATTGTCAAACCCTCAAAATTTGAAATTTCATAGTTTCAAATGCATAACATCATTATAAATTTATAATTGTTTTCATATGATGATATGTCAAAATGAGAAAAACAACCAACTATAATGTACATCTTGCGCTTTACCCTCCTAACGTAACTGAATTTTTCAAGCCCCAAACTAGAAGGTTCTACAATATCAAAACTGCTGTATTGTTTCTTCAAAAGTATCTTTGTTTTCCTCCATTGCATCCTATTCTGCTCCTATTGCTCTTCTCTCCAATTTTGTAGATCTTGATCAGTAAGTTCATCATCTTGTTCATCAATAGTCCATTCACCATAAGGTCCATTCATCATAAGGATCAATGTCATCCAAGTCAATCGATTCATTTGAAACGCCCTCCATCTTTCCAATTCGAAGTCGAAAGTTGCACCAAATGAAGACAAGATCATTCAGGTGCTCTTGGGTCAACTTGTTACTTTTCTTCATGTGAATGATCTCAAATAAGCTCCAATTGCGTTCACACCTAGAAACACTACATGGCTGGGACAACATAAAAATTGCTGGCCTTTGAAGATATGGCGTTCTAGCACTAAATTCTCCCACCATAATTCTACAAAAACATTTAAAAGTATTAAAAAATAAGCAAAAAATATAAGAATCAAGTTTAATTTCTTTTTGTATTATTGAACTAATTTTTTGACCTAGCCGATGTTTTTCTCTGCTTTGAATTACTTGAGCTGAAGAAAAGATTGTCCCCTCCGCACCATTGTAGTCCTTGAATAGATAGATAAAATATATATAATTAATTATTATGTATGTGAAATGGATGTTTCTAGAGAGTCAACATTGTCAAATTCTGAAATTCATAAATAAGATATAGTAGATCTCGCCTCAAACTAAGTAAGAAGTTAAGAACTTTGTCTCTCATCTCACAATTTGGCATCCTCTTGTCAATGCATGTAATAACACTTGCAGGACCTCATCAAAGAAGTAGAATTTTGGGTTCAAGTAGTAGGCCAAGGTATGTATCGACTGATGGATTTAGTTTGTCCATCTATGATCAATGATGTGCCAAATAAATTCATATTTTTCGGTTTCTGCCACAATAATGCAAAATGGCCTCATTGGCCTTATTGAGCCTCATAAAGGAACCCATTGGCATGTCGCCTCCATCCACCATACGAAGAAGCCTAACCATTTGTCACCTAAAAATTGAAGACGAGTTTTAAATTATTACAAAATAATTCCTCAAAAAAATATTAAGTAGATTATTTTGTATAAATTTTAAGTTTGTATTTGTTACTTACCTCGATTAACTCCTCTCCATTTTTAATGAATGAGGCATCAAAAATTGTTCTTACAATCTTCTCTCATTTTTTTTGGATAATGGAGACTTCAACCAAGCACTAGATAAAAACTTTTGCTTGAGATTAGGAATAGTGGTAAGAATGCTCTGCAAAGTGAAGTTGCCAGCAAATCGTGTCACTCCTAGTTGCACAAGCTACTTCCCATTTGTGTGTTTTCTCATCGAATAAAGGACCGAAGTATGGTTAAAGATAAAGTTGATTAATGTTTAGCATCTTCAATCACACTTTTGACCAAAGTTTAAAAACTCAGACTTAACCTCCACTCAGTAGCCTAAAATTTTTACCTAGACTTGGGAATTGACATGGACTTGGCAAAAAACCACAAAATTACACAAATTTGAAGAAATCAGTTGACTACTTTAACATAATTTGTGTAATTCCACTCCCAAACCCCCACAGAGATTTCAATAACTTTTTTTGGCCCAACACCCTTTTATGCTTGCCCAAATGCTTGTCTTCTCCACTCCTTCCCTTGCTATTTCACTGTTCAAACATGAAATGGACAAGTTTGAGCCAAAATATGAAAAAAAAACTTCTATTTTTAACACACGCAAATAGACCTAAGAGTCCAAGCCCACGATTTGGAGTTTGAGCCTGCGTCAATGAGTCCTTGATAAAGACTCAGACAAGTATTCACCAAGACTCCCCTTGTGAGTCCCGAGCTTGAGACTCGGTGAGTCTTTGGTCAAGAGTTGAACAAGTACTCCCTAGGACTCGCCAAGACTTGCCTTGTCAGTTGATCCATCAAGCTATTGGACTCGTGAGCCTCACAAGTTGTGGCAAGTACTTGCAGAGTCCTAAAACACTGCTTTTGAGCCATCCAATCTTCCTAATGTCCTCTAGCAACAAATCCAAGCAATGTGCAGCACAAGGAGTCCATGAAATAGTAGAGTGCCTCTCCATAATAAGTCTCCTTGTGGTTACATATGCTGCCGCATTGTCCATGATATGTTGGACAACATTGTGAATTCCAACCTCTTGGATCACACCATCCAATAGATTGCACAAAATCTCAGCATTTTGACTTTATGTGAGGAATCTAGACTTTAAGAACACTAATGTGTCATTAGAAACCACTACAACTATAACCTTTTTTCCACCATGCTTTCTTTTGATCATCAAGTACAATAGGTCTATGTTTTACAGCTTCCTCTAGTGATGGCCCGTTTAATTCTCTAGCTATTGGAGCTTTAAACCCCTTACTTGCAACTGACAATGCATTCACCAACGTTTTCCAATATGGGTTGTTTACCACATTGAAGAGAAAAGTATTATAGTACCATGAGTTTTCTGCCGCTATGCTATCCTGTAAAAACCCTCACTAATCCTAACCCAAAATTAATTCTCAAGTCTGTCAAACTATGCATGGGTATTTGGTCAAACAGTTGTCTGAAGTAAACATTTAGCATTATCACTGATTCGTCTGAGCGATTTGACAAACACTTGTATGTTGTAACATTCAGAATTAATCATTTATCCATCAAGGTAATTCCACCAAGCACTTGTATGAGCATAGCATTCTGAACATAGTCACTTATATAGCAGAGATATTTCATCAAACCCTTGGTCTGCAGTCCCTTGTCAACAAGGAAAGTCACAGCTTGGAATTTATTATCAGTTAGCTTGCTGTTATAGACTAAGAGAAAATCACAATAACATGTTATTGCAGACTTGGGTAGTTTCAGACTTGCATTAATCAGACTGTCATAAAATTGCATATGATAAGACTTCGCAAACAACCAGCAGCAGTATAGAAATCAGTAGTTATAGTTGATAGACTTCATGATCATGATGACAAGATTATTTCGGACATAAGACCATCGAATGCAAGACACTCCTCATTATCATTGATACATTCAGTAATATGAATCGAAATAAAGAACACAAGCGGAGTTATAATGCTGCACTTGGTAATGACGTCTTACACAGTCCCAAATGTGTCTTCTCAAAAGGAACCAATGTTCAGAAGTTCCCTTTTGTACTGCCCACACATCACTGTGTCTTCTCTTCCTTGCCATGAGAGTTCAATAACATCACAACCTTCTCTGTATTTTGTTGTCTATTCACACTGGAACATGTTGCAAGAGGCTCAGTCCACTGATGTCGTGGTCTTCCTCCGGCTTCTAAACAGACCACCTATGCAAAATGCTCACAACAAATACAATGTAGCTCAGTGATTCAAACCTGCGATATGTCTTTCTCTTCTAAACTCCTTTGCTGTTACTTCCTTGACGCCAACCCCAAACACTGCCAACTCCTGCCGTGGGGTCTGAGAGATATCTAGAATGATCTGCAACTTCTATTTGTATACTCGATAGAGAAAGCCCTTAACTGGTCATTCATACATTGCTTCCAACTCACTAATAGTTCTTCTTTGAATCCAAATATCTGCAATTAAGCACAGTAGAAAATTCTGAATATGAGTCCACCTCTCATGGAAGATTGGGGTTTAGTCCAACATTCAAAATCCAAGGGGTTTCGTCCTTGGAAAGCCAGTCACTGTTATCTCAGCAACTATGGAGAAATAACACAAATGATAAAATCTCATAATAATCCAAAGGTGAAGTACAAACTCCCTTATAAAGACTTCTTAAGCAGTTGATGAACCTCTATTTCTCAATGTGGGATGAAAACTCACTTTACTTTTTATTTCCACTTTATAAAGTTACTTTGCCTTAATAATGTTATAATATAACATTAAGTAACTTAATAATATTAACCCCATAAATCAATATTCCAATTTCTTTATTTCTCCACCAAAACAAATGATGTGACCATTATAACATCCCCTAAGTTCTAATTAGCCTATTGAGATGAAAAAATAGGCTGATTAATCGCTCGTGTGATTACTGAAAAGAAGGGGACATTACGTAGCTTCATGGTGTTTTCTTTATTCCAAGGAGAACCTTCAAGTGAGGGTTGTGCTCCTGGAACTTTGTTTAGAATAAAGAAACATGGTGATGGTGCAGGGCTCTGGGTAGAAGTAGAAAAAGAAGCCTCAAGACTCTCACAATTCATGAATGTGGTTGACGAAAGCTTGGAATTGGGCCAACAAAGAAATCCATAGGCATAGAACTAAATACATTCTGACTCGTCATTACTGCTTTTGCTTTGTTTGTCTTTTACTTTTCCATTTTTTTCATCTCCTAATTAGCAAGTAGGGGATTCATCTCTCGAGAAATCTCTTCGAACACCTTAGGGCATATCTTCTCATTTTGTCCAGGTTTTTGAGCAAGGTGGTATTTTAATCTATTAATAACTCATAGTATCCCATACTTCCATGTTTGATCTTTTTTACCACTCACTTGTGTTAAACTTGAAGTTGCCATAATTTTTTTAATATGGAAAAACATGAATAGGGTTTTGCAAAAAGTCAGCAGCAAGCAAAATGATAAGCATTCATTAAATAAATAGAGTCCAAAAAGAAGTTAAAAGATTTAGGAAATAAAGGATGGGGAGAAATGGGAGAAATTTTGACAACATTTACCCTTATTTGTCAATCTCTTTCATTTTCAAATAAAGAAAACAAAACAAAAGAAATAGTAATTACTTGTTTGTTGATTTGATCCCCAAAAGTTGTCTTCTTCATTCCTTTCCTTGCTAAATAATTGTTTGGGTCAATGAAATGGACGAGGAAGAGCTGAAAATGAAAACAATGTTTTTTTTTGGGTAAAAAACCTGACTAGGCATGACTAGTGGAAAATTGCAAGTCAGAGCCCTGGACCCATGAGTCTGAGCCTAGGATTCAGTGAGTTTTACACCTTGACTTGGCCGAGTACTCGGTGAGTCTGTAAACTATGGTCTTGTAAAAGAAAAATTAAGGCTACCGAAAATATATATTTAATTCCAAGAACTAATGATATATCCAGCTTTATTTAAAAGTTTGTAATTACAAGTAAAATGAAAAAATCAGATATAATATGAAAATTCAAATAAAATAGAAACAGTGAACACCAAAAAATCTTAATGATGCCGTTTGCTTCAAAGAAGCCTAGAAATCCTTCCAAAGAATATGAAATGAATTTATATTTTAACCATACCTACGAAAGTTTACCACAATATTCCTTAGTGACATTATACTATCTATCAAAGAAAGAGAATGGATTGACAATTCATAAAAATGCTAGCAGACATTCTATAGGAGAAATACTTTCCAAAGATGACAAAATGACAGACTATGACAGTCAGAAAATACAAATGTCGCCTTAACAACAAAGAATTTGAAATAATGCACACTAGCAACCATTATTCTACAATCCCCCAAGAAAGAAAACCGTTTGCAGGACAAATTTTGACACATAAAAATCAAAATTAGTCTACAAACCAAGGTTAAAAGAGGCTAATATTGAAAACTATACATTCTCAAATTCATTCAATCTCATTAGTGAAGAGAAACCTGAATGGTGAAATTGCATATAAAAGCATTTGGTCAGGAATGCCAATAATGTCACTAAATTGTTTACACAAAATGAGGTGTGAAAAAATTATTTATCAGTTTATTTAAATAAATAGTTTAGGAGAATAAATTATTTTACTAGTGATTAGTTTCACTTGTAAAACATAATGGAGAACTTTTTCCCTTTATGTTGTCACAGTTACAAGGACATGCCCGGTACAAGGGATTAAGTTTAGTTTTAAGAGAACTAATAACGACTTTGCAAATTTTTCTGAGTAATTAAATATATTTTCTATTAATGTTCCTATTTCTGTGTGTTCTCTATATATGCACAGCGACTTAATATTTCTACAAGACTCCTTCTACTTCAAAATATGCATGTCCACTCTTCACATTTCACTATACATAAGTAGTCTCCATAGTTTGTCTACTTATAAATAGGGACATACATTCCATAAGTGATCATAGATATGAAAAATTTCTTGTTTTCAAACTCTCGTAAAAGCAACTTTGCCTTCAATTTGCAAGGAAGAATCTAATAAAGTCATTTTTCATACCTCGATGTCAATAGATGTTCCTGTTGTTACAAAAAACAGGCCTAGAAGTAGACCTCGAAAAGGACGTATGTCTGCCTCAATTTGAGTTCTATAATTAGTTTCTGCTAGAATAGCACCAGCAAGAAAAGCTCCAAGCTGTACAAAGATAAATCTCCAATTAAATCTTGGGAGACTAAAAGGCTACATAAATATTGCACATTAATACGAAACATAAAGACTCAAGATTGTACCGTATCACTAAAACCCAATTTTTGTGTCATAAGTGATGTGCCTGTCACTGTTAGAAGACAAAGTGCAATGAAAGCCTCTGAACTTCTAGAATCTGCAACAACCTGTCTTTCCCAAAAACTAGCATTAAATTTTCATCTAAATTTGAATAACAACAAATTCAAGAAAATATATATATGGTCTCCAGTGTCCACTCATTAATTAGTATTATACCAAAAATGTTAAACCACCTCAAATAGGCGCCGCAACAGAAACTTTCCTCCAAGTGATAGGGCTCCAAGGCCACCAAGAGCCTTCAGGATTTCCGCAGCTAACATAGGCCAAAGATTTTCTTCTCCGAGGTTCTGCCACATACAATGGAATAACACCAATAGTTAGTTGGAGATATGTACTAAACTTTGCAAATGATAAAAAAGTTAAAAATGCTTAACAATGACCACATTCTATCCCAAGCATTCAAAGTATGAAACTATATTAAAAAATATAACGTTCTTAGTCAAGTTGGGGATAAAATTAGAGAAAATCTCCAGCACAAGGAACAAACTTAGGGCAAGCCTGCAGAAACTACATGTTCTAATATGTCAGATACACAGAAAACCAGTGTTCCATGTGGGGATGTGTCCCGCTCAAAAAATCCCGCATCCCTTGTACGTGGACGTTTCCAAGATTTGGGGACTTCGGGGAAACGTTCCCCAGTACCACCACCTCTGCCACCTTTGTTGGGATGCCGCTGGGACACTTGCTGTATGGCACGTGCCATTACATATTGATTGCAATCTTTAACTTTGTGAAAACCAGTTTGCCTTTCAAGGTGCACTCACAATGATGTTATGTTGCAGGTTTTTGCCATGAAGAGTTAATTCACCTCAATTTGTATATCTATGCTACCCCTCACTGCCACTTTGCCACCGTCCCCAAATTTAGGTCCTTGGTCCCACCATCCCTGAAATCCATCGCCACGTCCCTGTGTTCCCCCATCAGAAAATTCCATGGAACTATACAGAAAACTAGAGAAAATAACTTGGATAATAGACTATATATTGAGAATTTGTATTTCTTGGGGACATTAATTAATATTCTTTACTAAAAATATTTCAAGTGGACAAGAAAATCTGACAATACTTGGGCACTAAATAATACTTATGTCAAGAAAAAGAACTTCTATAAATATTGAATTGCCATACATATCTTCTACCTTTTCCTGGTTGCATAGCTTGAGTATTTTCAACTTTCAACATTGAAGGTGATTTCCATCATATTTCACATACTCAACAAGTGAGTGAGTGCTCACTATTTTTTTTACGCAACTCAAAAAGAAACTCACGACTCAGCAGGGCTGACTGTAAATCATGATATGTTTATTTGTATGTGAATTGACCACTGAATGCAGGATGATTGTAAAATTGAAACAGAAAAAATGCACAAATTCACGCGCCTAGGGTTTTTGAATTTATTATTTTGCCAAGTTTTGCAAATTTCACCAGGTTCTGAAATTTAAATATTATTAAGTTAAAAAGTCAAAAGTTTTGGTCTATCAATTTTTTCTAGTCTGAGTATGCAAACTATGATTTTCATAACAAAAATATCTAATCCAGAAAATCCATAGATAATCTATGGTTACCTTCACCAACATTGACCCTTTCATTCACATTGTGTTGCCACAAATACATTGCTAAATTGAACAACAAATAAAGATAACATACAATGTTACTACAACTTTTATGGTTGATTTCCATTAGATAATATACATTTGAATAGACAAAGAAAACCACCAACATCTACTTATTCTAGCAAATGTTGCAATTTAGCAAACATGGATAGCAAATGCCACACAAGAAACATAAGCAAAGACATACCCAATAAGGATGAAACTCCACCAAGAATTCAATATTGAAATCAGTTTTACAAGCTGCTCCCTTCATCAGAGCCACCAAGACCACTACTTAACCATCCTCTTGCTCCAAATTTAGTGACTTCATACAGTCACACTTGGTGTGAAGGGGGTCTTTTACCTAGCTAGTTCATGATCTAGGCCCTATTCATGCTCGTTAGTTAATTTTATTTAGGGTACACATAGGATAGTTACCACTTTATGTCTCAAGTCATTAGATAAATACACTTCACAATCTTATACAATCCTGTGTTCACCAAGGCTTATATACCAAGGGGTCCCTTTTGTAATCTCAAGTAGTTTCACTAATCTATAATTTACATCCTTTGATAGAATAGCATTATTCTATCATAGTTGATTTCTCTTGTAGTTTTGTAGAAGTTCCTAGATTTTGGGTGGCTACAACGCTCAACCAAATATAGCATGTTATAGAGCATTCCTAAGTTGTTGGTTCTAGCATGAAATTGGGCATGAGTTTTTGGTGATGCCTTTTGGGTTAACTAATGCCCCAACTACTTTCCAATCATGTATGAACTAGGTCTTCCATAAGCAACTAAGGAAGTTTGTCCTAATATTTCTTGATGATATTTTGATCTTCAACAAGACTTGGGAGGAACACACAAGGCATCTTCACAAGGTACTAAGTATTCTTGAGGGAGAGTCATTAAGCGACAATGAGTCAAGATGTGTTTTTGATACAACAAAGATTCTCTACCTTGGCCATATCATCAATTCTAAGGGTGCGGGAGTAGATCCTAAAAAATTAAGGTGGTTGTTGACTGGTCTACACTGACGAGTCTCTCACAGCTTAAGGGATTATGTGGATTCTACAAATGATTTGTTAGGTGGTTTTCACATATTGAAATTCCACTAACAAATCTAACGAAGAGGCATTTGTGTGGTCAGAAGAGGCACAACGATGCTTTGATAATTTCAAACAAGTGATGAGCACTTACCCAGTATAAGCTATTCATGATTTCTCTGAACCCTTTGAGTTGGAGTGTGATTCCTCGGGAAAAGGAATAGGAGCTAGATAAGCATTTGATTACTTTCGAAAGAAAGAAGTTGAGTTGTGCGGAAAGGAGTTATATATATGAAAAAGAAATGTTGGCCATTATGCATTCCTTGGCCAAGTTTAGACCTTACCTAGTGGGAGGCAAGTTCATTACGAAGACCTACCACAACAGTTCAAAACTACTTCTTGAATCAAAAGGACCTCAATAATAGACAACAAAAATGTGAGTAGACTTCAGGCCTATGGTTTTCATATTGTTTATGTCAAGGCGAAAAAAATGTGGTTGCCGATGCATTCTCCAAGAGACCCCACTTGTGTTCTTTACTAGAGATTAGTGCTGATTGTAAGGAGATGATTTTAGTACAATATGGTGAGGACTCGTGGGTTATAGATATTATTGAGGTTACTACAAGGCAGATAGGTACACGATGCTTAATGAACTGATTATCTATAAGAAGACAATTTATCTTGTGCAACTACCGACTCTTCATGATGAACATATGACTGGTTACTCGAGGTTCCTCAAGCCTTACAGGGAGATCCATGAAAGATTAACTTGGAAAGGACTTAAAAATGAAGTCCTTATAAATGTCAGTGATTGTCCCACATGCCAACAAAATAAGAATGAACATACCTACCCAATTGGTTTGTTGCATACCCTGCCTATTCCCAATAAAAAATTAGAGTACATCTCTATGGATTTCATCATAGGGCAACCGAAGGTACAAGGTAAAGATTGCACATATGTTGTTGTAGATCAATTAACCAAATTTGAGCATTTCTTTGCCATCTTAACAACATATAAGACGACAAAGGTAGCTGATTTATTTTTTAGAGAAATTTGTTGACTTCATGGGATGCCTAGGCGAATAGTTAGTGATAGGGACAACAACTTCTTGAGTCTTTTTTGGCAATAACTCTTTAGGTTGAGTGGGATTAAACTCATTCTCGGTGCAAATTACCACCCATAGACATATCGAAAAACAAAAGTAGTAAAAAAATGGGTGGAAGGTTATCTCAGAAATTATATTTTAGGGCAGGAGACGCCACGGGTTGGATGGTTGCACCTGTACAAGTAATGTTATAATTTCACCCACCATGTCTCTCTAGATGTCTCCACTTATGGCATTGTGTGGAGTACGAAGCTCCAAATTTTATTGATTTGCTCTTTGGAGATAGAAGGGTGCCTACAACAAGAGATTTGCTAAAGAAAAGTCAAGATATCATGAGGTCATTAAAAGAAAGCTTGCAAAAGGTACATAATCAGGAGAAGTTGTATGTTGATCAACATCACATAGAGTGCAGTTTTGACGTGGTGACATGGTCTAATTGATGCTTTAGCTTTGTAGGCAATTCACTCTCAAGAATAGCGGGTTAGAAAAACTTAAGCTATTTTTTATGGTCCTTTCAAGATTTCCAAATGGATTGGTGAAGTGGCTTATGAGTTAGAATTACCAACAAGTAGTAGAGTGCATTAACAGGTGTTGCCTTGAGCTCAATTTGATAAGATTTGTATTCTAACATTTCTCGGTGCAGTTTCATGGTACATTATTCCGAGTTTCTGGGAAGGGAGGAAGGCAAAGGGGATGGCTATATAAAAAACAAAAATAAAATAAAAAAATATACGGAAATTTCAAATATTCATGTAATAACATTGATAAATCACTCGTCATATACATTATACATAGCAATTGAGTTGAAATGAGTTGAAATTCATAAATTCATATAGATGATGTAACTTAATAGTTAATACTATAGTCCATAGATTAAAATATCGCAAATATATCAATGATAAAATGTTTTATCGCAATAAGTTTGATTGGGCGATAAAATACACAACTTTATCACTAATAAGTTGTGCTTTTATCACAAATAAAAACACAACTTATCGTCGATAAACCAGCAATAAGTTGTTTAAATATCAGCCACAGTCCGCTAATAGGGACTGTCGGCCCAACTGAAGTTCATTTTATATTTTTAAAGTTGCCAAGTGCTGTTTAGGGGAGAAAAAAAGGGTTTCAAGGAAAAGAAAGGTGATTTGCAAGGATCTAGAGCATCTTAAAAAATCAAGAAAATGGTGCGCGCCATGGAGTTGTGTGGTTCTCAAGGTGCTAATTTGGTCTTGGCGGCGGGGGTGATGCCCCTCGACCTTGTTGGGTGCACTGCCCCCAGATTCTCGCAAGGGGCACTACTTCTTGATCCCGCTAGGGTGTTGCCCCCAGACCCTCATTTTATTTTTGGAGTACACTACAACTTTGAGTTTGTGCAGTACAAGTCATTATCTACACTCTTGTCATTAGTATTCTTGGATATTACTTGATGTATACTTGTTGTTTGGAAGATGACTTTTTCTTTTTTTTTTGGGGGGGGGGATGATCTAGTCGGTATAAAATGCCTATTGTTGTGTTTGATAATATAAGTTGAGTCACAACCAGTTGTGCAGAGGGAGGAGGCACAAGCACAACGGACTTTTAGGACTAGACTTCCTACCCTTCCAGTAGTTTTTACTAGAGCTGTTGGGAAGGGGAAGAGGAAGATGTAGACCATTTTGATGTTGTACTTCTATTTACTTATAGTTTTACAAAGACAATTTGCTAATTTTAGTTTTCTTCAGAGTTCAAACTATCAAGCTATGGCTACCAGCCATCAACATTCCACACGAGGATGCCATTTTGTACCCTATTTGCATTTAAATATATCTAAACTCAGCTTGTTTGTTTTGTTTATTCATTTACTAACTCATTAGACGCATCTCATTGAATTTTGCAAAAAAAATGCATTTCGAATTAAATTAAGCAATTTTAAGTTCCCAATATTTTGTCGATAGGCTGTCGATTTATCTTCAATATATTGACGATATTTTTTTCGACCTTGGCAATAAGTTGCCGATAATGATATTTTGAACTATGCTATAGTCTATAGTTAATTCAAAATGCTTTCATACATTCATAAAAATAATTCATTGAATCACTGTGAATATGCATGTAATTATTAATATGAATATCAAAATGCCCAAAGGCTGCAAGTTTCAACAAAAATATTTAAATATCATATATGTCAAAAGTCTCAAAATAGTCAGACTCAAAGTAAAACAAAGATAGTATGTTGCTGCCTGTAATCTTCATCAAAACTAGTGTTGCTGTCACTGTTAGCCTCAACCTCAAAGGTTGCATCATCCAACAGAATGCCAAACAATCCCTCCTGTGCCTCCTCATCAACCTAGATGGTGTCTTCGAGATTAAAATCCCATTGTAAAGTTAGACTTTGTCGATATTCTAGAGTTGTACTATGCATAAGTCACATATCACTATGCACAACCACCAACTTCTTTGATTGTCTATAGGTAAGCCTATTCCTCTTGATGGAGTTGATAAATCATATGCAGACCAATTCCTCTTTGCAATAGAGGGACTAGCAACTTGTGAAAGGAGGTGAATGGCAAGTGCCCTCAATTCTAGTACATCTAATTTATGCCATTAACACTATCCAATAGGGTTTTTTATCCATCCTTGCCTCTATTGTGTTGAAGTTTGGACCATTAAGATTTGATGAGGCAACCCATTGTTCACGAAGTATACTGGATTGGTTAGGTGAATGCATCTCTTGAAGGGCCTTTATTAACCCATGTCTCACTTCATTATCATCACAAGAAGGCAACCTTCCAGAGTTGGGTTCATACTATTTTGGATTTAGTGCAAAGGTTACCATATGAAGTGGGGTGTTCATAGTGTTCCACCTTCGCATGACAATGGTTTCAATATACTGCTCATATAAGTTCAAATGACGATCCTTAGCCAAAATTAGTTGCTTCATATTTTGAATGTATCAAGATATCTAATGACATATACAACAGGCGAGATGATGGAGGAAACATACTTGCAAAGTGCAATTTTTTTTCAAATAAGAAAAGATTAAAAATTATCAATCTCAAAGTTAATTGACAACTAGGAAACATAGAAACTTTGAAACATTCAACAATAAAATTAAAATCAGACTTTTTTTAATAAAATGTCTTACCTCTCAGTGGACCACCAATCATCATCAAGGATTCTTTGATTGATGGCTTTTTCTTTAGCAGTGCTTGAATTAGGTCATCCATTACACTTTGAATTCGCCACTATCAATTGTAGAGCCTCATGCACCTCAGTCATGCTCTCTAACAAAATGAAGTAATTAGCATATCTTGTCTCCATAGGTTTGAGAAATTTTTTCTTTGAAAAAGTCCTAAAGAAAGCAACTTGGTTGCAAATGAACATACGATCATTTCTAGCTTGTGCCACTACTTCCTTTACCCAATCCAATTTCCCCATGTCCTTCAGTGCATGAACACATGTAGTCCTAAAGATGTGCTTGTAAACACCCTGCACCATCAAGCCAACCAATTTGCACACACATGTTGAGTTAGTGATCGCCTGAACAACATCTGAGGCCCCAACCTCCTATATGGCCTCTCTCAGGATGTTAAATCGAAAGTCAGTATCCTTGTGTTTCCTTGAACAATCAATGGCTTTAAGAAAAATAAGAGCAAGCTATGCATGTGAGAATGATGTTGGTGAGTGGTTGATGTCTAATATTGGTCCACCGTCCACTCATCCATCACAATAGAACTTGCCCTCATCCAAGTTCGCCTCATGTCTTCTATCATGAAAATCGCCTTAGAATATGCTTTTTCAAGGAGGGTAGTGCGTGGTTTGTGATATCCATGGGGTACAAAAGAGGGACAAACAACAACAATATCTTTGACCAATTCTTTGAAGTAAGAAGAATGGGCCACACATAGTTTGCAAACTTTATGAGTACTCTCCGAGTTGCTGAGTACATATATAAAATAATAATTATGTAACTTATTTAAGAGTCAAGGTAGTCACGGGGCAACTACTCTTAACACAATACACACTTTAGGATTAGGGACATAATAAAATGAGACTAGACCCTTGTGTAGCTCCCTCTAAAATTAATATTGCATATTTGACATAACTAGACCCAACTCCCTCCTGAATTTTTATTTTTGACACATATGGGATGAACAAGGCAAATAAGAGGTTTTTTAGGGTGAAAAAGGCTTTCTACATTGGGTTTAAGGCAGAGAAAGGGCATTCAAATCGGTTTTGTGGATGGTGTGCTTCACTACCAACACCCTCACCCCCATCCCAAGTTATATTAATTTATTTCCAACTTATTCCCCTTCTTGGTCACTACTATCATTGCCACAGTCGCTCAAGTTTTATGAGTATAATGCAAGTTTAAAATTACTGAAATATGAAGAGAAAAAAAAAATCAGATAGTTTGATGGACGTATGTTCTTTACAAATTGAAAAATATTGAAAACAAAGAGCAAAAATGAAACAAAGGACTCACCTAGAGAGGTCTCAATGCTTCAAATGCTCCTTGAAACCAAACTGCTTGCTGTTGCAATGAGAAAGCAAACTTGTTGCTATAAGAAAGTTAAAAAAATGACTAAGAAATTAGGTTTTTCCCCCATTTAGGGCGAGTTGGCTAGTGGAGGCCACCAAACAAATAAAGTAAATGCTTTTTTAAACATTTCAGTGAGTGTTTTTCAAATTGCTTCTCGCATCGACGATGGTCGGCCGACCATCCTCAGGACGGTTGTAAAATGCTTGAGGCATCCCTAGTCATCCTTGGGACAGTCGATCGTCGCCCTTCCCTACTCATACTATGCATCCATCCCCGTACTATTTCCAGTTGCAGATTGAGTTTTGGAGATGCAGGGGGACGTCCCCTACCCATCACTCCATCCTCAAGGGGCTTCCATTTCCAGGAAGACATGTTTTGCCCAAGAAACGAGTCCCCAAGGAGCAATGGTTTTAGACAAATAGTTTGTTTTCACCATTTTCAGTAAGTGATAGATGGGGCATCAACTTGGTCAATTGGAAGTGGTTACACTTTGGTTAGTAAGTGGTTGCATTTAATGTTGACTTTTATTGGCAATTTTTAGTGACAAATAACATTATGTTTTAAGCTAAGTTGCCAGATTCTTCTCTAGAAGCTCGAGATGTGGTCCGGTCTGACCCAAACACGGGTCTAAATTCAGTCTGGCCCAAATATGGCCAAGATCCTGTGTTTGGCTTGTGGGTTCGCTGTGAAGGACTCAGGGAGAATTTTGAGGTATTTGCAGAGAATTTTGACATCAACAACCGAACCCAGGCAGAATTTGACAGGTTTTTGACACTTTTTATTTTTAAAAGTTTCTTTTTGGTGTATTTTGGTCAGCATTATTATTTTTGAACTGAAATATTGATATGGTGGTGTATTTTGGCATTTTGCTATGTTATTTGGACCAAAACATTAAGATATATGGTGGTGTATTTTGCTTACTTTTCTATTGTATGTTTTTTTATTTTTATATGTTTTTGTATGGATGAACCCAAGGCAAATCCAAACCCACCCCAATTTTTTTTTTAACAAACCCACGAACCCGAATCCGAATCCGAACTGGGACCGGCAACTTAGGTTTTTAAGTTAAATTAACATTATTCAATAATATTTAGTTACTATTAGATGGCATCCAGGGGATATAAGGTAATATTTAAATTTAAATTTATGTGGCTATTAAAGTGGGATACCTACATTGGAGACCTAAGGACTTTTAAATTTAATGAAAATAAATTATGTTTCCCCAGTTGGGTGTGGAGTTTGGAGGAGAGATAAATACTTCTTTTGAGCTCATTTTTACTATTCATGTATTGGAGATTGTATGAAGAGAATTGTTGGAGAATTGATGGATGGAAATGGTTCTTCCAAGGGCTTTGTGAGGATGGAAACCTTCACAAATGACATGCACTTCCAAAGTGAAAGATCTTTTCTAGTGAGTTTGCAGGTGGTTATACACTGGAACTATGCAGGAGCTTTATTTGAGAAGTTTTCAGTTTGCATCTTCTAGTTTTGATTAAGGATTCATTGAGCAGATCTGTGGGGATGAGAAGAGCAGATTTATGAGTAAAATCAGTCATTTCACACTCTTCTTTCTAGGTGCACCTCTCCTATGCTGGCCATACACACTCTCAGTTGGGACATGAACTTCCTAGGCTTGGATTCCTTGGGTTTGGGCAGATTCGTGCAGCAAATGAGGCGCCTAAGAGCCTTTTATGCTTGGATGACATTTTGAAGGAGCAGCTTGGTCCTGTAAGGTTTTACACCATTTTGGAGTCCCATTTTGCAAGCATCAGACCAATAAGAGTCTTGTTTTGCAGCAGCAGCAAATGGATATGCTTGTATTGTCTTTAATGTAATTTGGCCATCTAAGTATCATTAGTTATAATGATTTATTTTTGTATAAACTCTATCTGAAAACTATTTCTAGTTGAGGGTATTTCAAATATTGAGATTTGTGTGTTATTTTCATTAAAGATATTGCAAAAACTCTCTATTACATTATCTATATCCGCATGTGGTAATGACGTATCTTACAAAAATGGATTCAAAATTTTGAAGTACTTCATAAAATTAAATTGTGAGGCTAATTTTATCTTTCAAGCTCAAATTGTGCACCTAGATTCAGTATTTGTTCTAGAGGAAGTCAAAATAGATTAGTTCTTTCAAAGTTTACAAAATATTTTAGCACCAAGGTATTCCAATACAAAGGCAGAGTAGCTTTTTAGGTATCTTTATTTTTATCTTAGTTGAGGCTATTTGAAATAGATCTGTTTTGAGAGATTCCTATTATTTAGGAAAATCTATTTTTATATTTCCTCTAAAGCAAATGTTATAAAAAAATTGGCTTTTTTTTCAAACAATTTTATGTAAACGTAGCTATCAATTTAGCTGATATGTTACATGTTTTAGATTTCTTTTTGGTGGTTAGATTAGTTCATAATAAATCTTGAATTCATGCAAAGCTGTTCCTTGGATTGAACTAGCAATTAAATTGTTTTTTGTTTTCATGCAATTCTTGTAAACAGTATAAATAAGTGCCTTTGCACTTCGATTTTTAATAGTAATCATCAAGCTTGCTTGTTGCTAAAGTTGTTGTTCATTTAGTCCAAGTTTCAATTTTAATCTTTTTATATTAAGTACAATTTGATAGTTTTTGCAAGGTTTGTATTGCAATTAATATGAAAGAAATAATACAACTTTGTAACTTTTTAGTATTTAACATTTGAGAGTTCTTGATTCAATCTTGTCTCACTTCTAATTTTCAATCTTTGAAATTATATAGAAATCATAAGCATTCTTAGTTATAATCAGTTTATTGTCTACAATATATAGGTTCATATATACAAAACTTCTTATCTAGTGCAGATGCGCTTAAGAATGTTTTCTGTTCTAGACTGAGAAAATAAAAAAGATAGGTTTTTAAAACTTTTTTTTTTAAATACTTCTAGATTTCAAGTCATAAGGAGCTTCCCACAACTAACTTGAAGAATATTTTACTGTACATGTCATTCTGATTCTTGTCACATCAAAAAGTGTGAATTAAATGTATCATACCCTGTTTACTGTTTGTTTGCATTAGAATCATACAAATTCCAACATTTTGTTTAACTAGCCTTTTTCTATTTTCCCACCACCAATCACCAAAAAGGCTATACACAGAATCTAAGGCCCGGATACAGAAACACGAAGACCACAAACAATTATATTCATATCAGAAACAAGATCAGCAACAACAAACATTAGCATGTAATACATATGCCACGAGAAAAAAAAAGATAAAGGAGAAGCTCTTATGGGAATAATTAACTTTTAGTCTCCATTGACAACCAGAGCTCCTCAAAGAGAAAAAGAACTTTGTTTTTAAAAAAGAAAAAATAACAATTGTAGTTTGAAGTTTAATATAAACAAATATCATTTTAGGAAAAGAAACAAGGCAGCATATCCTAGCAATGAATTATTTACACACATGGGAAAGCATTGATCTTAGTAAACATCATAAATGTGAAGACTGAAAAGAAGTTACCTGACTCTCTAGGATTGGAAGTATCACCAATAATGGCACTACTGCAATGTCCTGCACAACACCACCATAAAAACTGACACCTAATTATACAATATCCTTTACTTCAATAAAATAAAATAAACCAGATTATAAAAAACATACACAATCAAATCACAAGGGAACACCTGGAGTAAAAGGATCCCGAGTGTTGCTGACCCAAATCGAGTTGGTAGCTCACCTTTCTCTGCAAGTAGCTACAATTTATGAATTTAAAATAAGTTATAAAGAAATTATTCCATTATTTAAGAAATATTGTCTTCTTACCTTCATGACTAAACTAAAAAAAATGTCATTTATCTACAAAATATCTATCTGTCAAATGGCCATACATATAATCAAACAGTGTATGATTACTTTACCTCAAAAAACTATTTAGGAATTATTTTCTATATGTGCACTGCCACTTCTTGTCATCTAAACTCTAGTTAAGTAAAAACTAGGGATATTGTTAGCCATGACAATTTAAATATTTAACACTGTTAAATAATAGACAAAGGATTGAATCATCATGAATTAAAAGTTGAGGAACAAAGATAAGCCAAAAAAATCAATCAGCAAAATGATTAAAATTATTTTATATCAAAGTGTCCATATAAAATTGTAGCATGAATATTTCTGCTGTCAACCATGCTGAGAACTTTACAACAAAAATATGGCCATAAAACAGGGCTCTTACATAACATAAAACTACTTATACTCTGGATTTATGAAGGTTTAAATACAGATTTTCTCTCTTTCAACGAGAGCTTCTAAAGTAACAGAAATACCAAAATTTTGTATAAAAACCAGCCTTTCAAAGACAGCTTCTAAGTAGAACAAACATTTGTCATTTTCTTGTGATGTCCAGGAAAAATTATTAAGCATATCTTTCCTAGAGGCGGGATCCATCTTGTTTTCCAGGTGTCTAATTTTGCTTGTATGTTGCTTCATAGGCCAGTTAACACTGACAACTTGTGAAATTCTGGGACTAATAGAAATCCAATAAATCTAGTTGGGAAGGAAACCTACATAAAGCCTAGTAATCCAGCCAATGAATGCTTTTTCTCTGTGAGTATTTTCAAAGAATAATTGAGACTTGTCTAAACTTGTTTGCTTTCTTTGTAAAACAATCGGTATTTTTTTATCATCTTCATGGATAATAGTGGAGTGCCATTCACAACTTCAAGTCAGGTACAGTTGTTCCGCCTATCTTGGTCATTTTTCCCCATAACATTTTTATGGCATTTGATATACTAAAGCATTCTGCCATTTGATGATGAGCAGATTTGATGATAATAGATTGGAATGTTTGAGCCCTATTGTTCACTTCAAAATAGACCTCAGAATATCATTCATCGGGATTGAAAGCATAATAGTTAACATTTAGTTCTGCATCTAGTGAAGAGTATGCCCATTAACACCAAATTTCCTCTTTACAGCAATGATGAAGTTCAAATTGCTTACACAGACATACATTCCCATATTAATCTTGAATATCAAACCAAGAAGCTTTTCTGTGTTTTGTATACAAAAAAAATAAAAAATAAAAAATTGATTTCCTTTACAATAATTATTCCATCAAAGATTTTCCAATATTTTGCGAATTTCATTTGTGAAGAAGATATTTGTTGTAGAATTAACTGCATTTGGATAACAATTACTTTGGATATTATTCTGTATACTTTGTTTGTTACGTGTAGGTATAGGGTAGTATGAATCCCAGGTACCTAGGTCTTCCTTCTTGCGTATTAGTTCCAGATTCATGAAATCGATCTACCTTAATTTCTCTCTTAAACTGCTGAATTCCTACAATGCACTAAATAGAGATCCCTTAATTACATTCCAAACTACTTGGAAACTTGTGCTTCAAATAACTCTGGATCCTGTGTTGTGCAATTGGCTTATGAGAAGAATGCCAAACCGAGTTCTTGTTTTGTCATTAATGAGCTGATGATTTCATTTTTCTTAGGCTTGACCAAATGGGACATATATAAAAGCCTATCTTATTCTCCTCTTGATCTATCATAGTTACGGTTTGTCAATAACTTCTTAAACCAATAGATTTCCATTAACCATATATTTGCAAACTTCTCTGCTTCTCTTCAATGTAAAGGCGTTGAGGCAATTGCTACTCAATGCACCAATAGAAAATGCTGGTTTCATGGAAGAACCTTATAATTTTGTCCCTTTATGCTTCGCAAGAAGCTCTATACTTTAGTCTACAAACTCTATGTTTTCTAGAAGATCAACTAATTACTATGCTAGCATATTCTTTGTCCTATAATCTGTTGTTATTTTGTTGGGTCCTGACATGACTTTGTAAGAAATCCAAGCATTTTTCCATTCAATTCATGTTTGTGATTGTATTCCACCCACAGTCGTGATCACTCTTGTAATATTCATTTTACTATTTCAAGCTTTCCACCATTTTTGGGCCTTGAACTCCCTGTGAAAACACAATTCAAAATGCTGGAGTGCACTACCGCCTCTCAGTTATATGCATACTATCTGTGTCTTTTCCACGAAGCATGCAGTCTACAATGGATGGACATGATTCTGTGTTGTTTTCAATTACGAGCAGAGAATGTTTGTACCGGAATCTGCAGAGCAATCGAATGCCTCACTTGCATTGTGGAAGATAATTTATACATGAATGTGATTGCAACCGCGTGCTTTATCTGGCACTCACAGGTTCAACAAATTACAAACAAACTAAACCAATATTCCAAGTTTACATACCAATAACAACAATCATAAACAAACACTAAACAACCTATCTACGTGGATCAATGATGGAATATCCAACATTCCCCCCTTATTACATCATTTCTTTATAGTACTAATAAGAGAATCCTGATGTGATGTCCCCAAATTAGCAGGTTCTGGGAACCTGAGTATGGTCAACTCATCAGCGCGACCCTCGTGAGTTGACAAGATGTTTTGAGGGTCTCAGCGGTCAGATTTGCCAATTATCGCAAATATGGACTTACTATTTTTAGTAAGTCAATTTGGGGGCCAGTTACTATTTCTGGCAATGGAGTTGAAGACCATGTTGATCAGTCGTTACAACAGAGGATGCAAGAATCATCATCAGAATGATATTTGATAATTAATTATATTAATTAATAACCATATGTTATTAATTAATAAAAGGGTTATATTATTATAATAATAATACTTTATTATTATAATGATTTAGAAGTTGTTATATTGAAGAATAGTTAACTGGTGATTGTTTTTGGCAACTTTGGCATCCAAGGAATTATAAATACATGCTCATTTGTGAAGCTGATCATCGAATATTTTTTTATTAAAAATCTTGTCTGGAGAATTGTCTCTAATTATCTGAGCCCTTGCTGAAATATAAGGGTCGAATTAGTTTACAAAAGACTGATTCTTCTTGAACTAATCATAAATTCATTGCTGAGGTATAATCGATTTATCCTTCTTCGTTTCTTCTGTCTACCTGTGGCTGGAAGAGGAAGTAATTCTGGAGTACTGATCAAGTTTGAACTGAGACCTGTTCAGAGGTCGATATTCTTGTCTCATCGAAATACACTGAATGCTGGAGTGTAGTGCCATTGGCGCGGGTAGTGAGGGCTGTATCCTCTTTGCATTTCTGTACTGCTGAGGAGTGTATGAATTCGCAGCCAGAAAATACATACTGGGCCGTGTGGGAAACATACAGCAGTCGTTGTTGACGGCAGGGTGCGCAATCACAAGGCCGCCTTACTTAAGACTGGGCCGTCCCTCTTGAGCAGCCACACTTCTCCAAACTGGGCTGCGCAACATAAAGCTTATGCCGCGGGTGAAGATTCATCACAATGGGCCGCGACTAGCTTTTAGCGTGGGATTGCAGAGTGGCGTGAGTGTTGTCCCTAATTTTGCATTCCCCAAAATTGGGCAACCCTACGCATTTCCTAGTCAAGTTGATATGCGTTTTTCTCTAAGCGTGTCGATGTTACGGAAGGAGTATTTTTCAATGGAATCAGTCATCCCTTGATTTCTGGTTGTTCTATCTTCTAACTAAACATCAAGTCCTTTTCTTTTTCCTGTTTTCCTCTTTTTTCGCTTTGTTTTGCGTCTTGTTTTTGTTTCCAGTTTTAGTTGGCGTCCTTGGTGTTTCAGTTGCTTTTCGAGCAGTTTTCCGCATTCTTCCAAGGTCAGTAGAGAAATGGTCTTTTCTGGTCGACCACCTAAAGTGTAAGCTTATTTTGTGTGAGTGATAGATATTAAATTCTATTTTAAAATTTTGTGCCACTCTGCGAAGTTTTGCTTAGAAATTTTAATGATAGCGCGATTTTGAATTAAATCCGCATATCAGATCATTAAATTCTAAGACGCATACGAATATTTTAAGTTCTTTAGCGTTTAAAATAAAAAAACGATTATTGCATATGCATATATTGTTTAATTAAATTTATTTTAAAAACGACTAGATAAAGTTGAGATTTAATTAATTATTCACCTGATTAGTGAATCTCGTAATCCATTGATTATTATTATTTAATTAAAATGACTTATTATTATTATTATTTAAAAAATAATAATAATAATAATAATAATAAAAACAATATTAAAATAATAGCTAATTATGATATTTATTTATAATTTGTTTTATTATAATATTGTTTTTAAATAATAAAGCATACGTTATTGGGAGGCGTCGAAATTAGGAAGTTCTATCCCCTAAACATGGCGTTGATTTTTAAATGAATTACATTTTGTTTTAACTGATTGACGCCATGCGTCACTTTAGAAGCATATGTTTTACTCAACACATGTTTTACATGTAAT
>MU224237.1:878698-898061 GCA_018584345.1 Thuja plicata
AATATTTCTTTTAAATAGGGACCAAATAATTAATTAACTTAATTAATTTATTCTCTATCAATTTGGGGACATTACAAATCCTCGCCGCCCAAAGATTGCTTGTCCTCAAGCAATCCGTCATCAAAACCCCAGGATCCCAAACTAAGCGCGGGCATCGATAATTGTATCTATTGAAACCCCCATGCCGCATCATGACCACGCACATGCACCTGGAAGTAAGTGGGAAGAGTAAAGCTCCATCAAGCTTCCACTGCGCCACTCTGATATAAACTTTGCCATGCCGAGAGTCACCAGGATCCCACTGAAGCCACTCATCACGTATATCGATGCTTAGATCCCAAACCAAACACGGACTTTGGTCACAATATCCGTTGAAATCTCTGTGTTGCTTCAGGATCACATGTGTATAATTTGATTCAGTGGAGACGAGTAGACTGGCACCAAACTTTCGCTGCGACACTCTGATATAAACATTGCCATGTCCGGAGTCACTAGGATCCCATGGAAGCCAATCATACAAAACATCAGTGCTCAGAGCCAGAGGGTAAACTCCATAATCAACTAACTGTAGAGGTTGCTCCTGCAAGGAAATATCAGCGAGTCTGCATCCCCAAGAGGTTGTTCACCCACTGGTAGAACCGACTCATTCGGAGGATTACTAATAAAATCTGTATTTCCATCAAGTTTATCATTAGGTGTTGGTTCGACGATATTTGTGCAAACATCTTCTTTCAGAATCCCTTCCTTCATCTTGGACTCGGGTACCAAATAGATTTTGTCCCTGTAGTAAATGATGTCGCCAACCACCTTGTATCTGTCATCTTGCACTTCACCATCCAACAGTTGGCATGCGAAAGTATTCTTGGAGTATTCGACCAATAGATGTGCCTTCCAATCAGCTGAGACCTGAGATAAAGAATATATGGCATCGTTGAGTGTCATAGTGTGATCCCAGTCAAAACTCTCAATCTTCCAAATAGGATGGCAAGATCACCAACTCTGATACCACTGTAATGTTCCTAACTCCGGGCGTACCACTTTGGCGTACTGGAGGAGCAGGCCGTACTGGATGGGATGCACTACACAGGCCGTACGGGTGGAGGAGGGAGGCCGTACGGATGGAGGCAGGCCGTATGTACGGATGGAGGAGGGTAGTACGAATGGAGGGAGGTAGTATAGATGGAGGGAGGTAGTACGGATGGAGGAGGGTAGTACGGATGGAGGTAGGTAGTATGGATGGAGTAACTTAGTGATTCCAGCGCACAGAACAACGAAGTACCAAATATGAACAATTGCCAGAGAAAGAGATTATGAATAGAGTACTTCGGATTTGCCAGATCCGATACAAGCAGAACAAACAGAGTAGGGTGAGGGTGAATCCCACCGAAACTGCAATAGGCCAAATAGGGAAGGTCTTTCACTTCCGAAGCGGCGCACACCAAAACTCCAACCGGAATTCGCAACAATAATAAGATATCAAATTCAACATGCCTACAACTACCTACATGTCGGGCATAAATACCCCTTCGGAGAAACTCCTGAGGGTTTACAAAAGAACGCCGACCCGGTAAACACCTACGGACAATAATTAAATAAAAAGGGCCTCCCCCCATTAATTAATTAAAGGTCCTTAATAATATTTCTTTTAAATAGGGACCAAATAATTAATTAACTTAATTAATTTATTCTCTATCAATTTGGGGGCATTACAAGAGATATGTCCATCTGTCATCCACCATCAACCCAATCCTTCTTGAATTGCTTCAGGGACTCCGCCAAAGAGGGTTGTTGCTGGATCCTCAGAAGGAAAATCGACATCGTTAGCCTTGTATAGAACCTTTGTGAAGCTCCCTTCATATTTTCTTTTGTCAAGTGATTAAGTGTCTCCTCCATCTGTGGGTATCCTCTTGTGAGGGTCTTAGTGAGTTTTTGTTGACTTCTTCTTAACTCCCACAACAAGGTTGTTATATGGGCATTTTCCATTCCATCACTTGGTGCCATGATTCTCTCAGCAAGCTGGCAGGATCACCATCTCTGATACCACGATAAAGTACCGACCAAACACAGCTCCTGTACAATCCCCTTGTTCACACTTCCACCGTGCACCTTAGCACAAACATAACATACCCATATGACCAAATTCCATGCACAACCTCTGTACGGTACCCGGTCACTCCGTATGGTAATGTCACTGTATGGTACTAGCAACTCTGATCTGTACGTCTTCCCCACAACTTGTATAGAAAGGATGATGCTCATACGACAACCACCTGCACACTCTACCTCCACCTGCACGAATGTCTTCACCCGTACGGTCAAGTCACCATACAGGCAAGTTGTACGGTTAGGACAAAGTCCACCTCGTACGGTAAGCACCCTTAACCTATACGACCCAGTCACACTATACGCACACGCAAGAAGGCAGTCCCAAATCGTCTCAGGCTCAACTGGTTATTAGTCAAGGATGAAGGTTGCCAAATCAATGGTTAAGCTCCCAAAACAATATTTCAATGTTGTAGCGAATATAATATTATGCAGCTGTAATTATTGCATCCACACAGAAAAATGAATGAATTGCCGACAATAAATATTTATATTTCCACACAATAGAGATAAGTCTGACAATGAAGTACAAAGTGAAATATCTGAAGCGATATCTCCAATGACCGACTAGGGTGGCTGCTAACCACCGAAACTGGGAATACAAAATAGGGAGGGTCTTGCACCTCCGAAACTGCACACCAGACTTTAATTCCAATTGGAATCGCACATACATAAGAAACATAAAACTCCGCACCACTTCCTACAATGCCAACCATGGCCTTATAAAGAGCTCCAAGGAGTTTCCGAAAGGGCTACAAATAGGCTAACATACTTTATTTATTATTTTATTACTTGGGCCCCTTTAATTTATTAATTAATTAAATAGATTGTTATGATATTATTTAAATTTTGGAACCACCTAATTAATTATTTCACTCCATTAATTTGGGGACATTACAGTGACAGTATAAGTTAAATTTTCTTTTCATTAAATTTATTATTTAAGAATAAGCAGGACATTACATCCATTTGCAGCATAAGGAATCAGATAACATATGTATTTTATTAAAAAGGATGATTACCTGGAGGACAAAAGCTGAAGAAGACAGAGATAAAGAGGCTCCAATCACCACAGCTTCATCGATGCTTCTTATGTTCACCTGTATTAGTTCAAATTCTGTTAACAAAAAAATAGCAAACAATAAATTGAATATTCTGAGATAGTAAAGGGCATTAACGTAAATCACATGTACAATATATTACCTTAATCCTTAAGATGGATTAATTTACCCTTAGCTTCAATATACAAAGAAATTGAAATAAAAATACCCTAAAGGTAGGGTTACACCATACCAACATTGCTTAAAAAAGCAATCCCAGAGATATGTCAATATGAGATTCCAAGCCCGCTATCCTATTAATATTACTTCTCAAAGGAACTAATAATATATAATCCATGATTACATACAATCATAGATGTCACTATGTTAGCTTCTCTTCTAACAATTCCAGGGTTAGGGTAAACCCACAACCTGACAAATACATATTAGGTTGACAGATCCAATTACAACTCATTTCACAAGTTACCCCTTCAACCAGTCAGTTGAAAAGGAGAATCACTTCTCAATCAGCATCTCATTTTCTATCAGATGATACATAGATTTAAATCATCAGACCTAATTCTTACCAAGTCTGATCTGGAATGAAACAAGAACTGTAGAATTTTTGTGCCAATTGCTCCATTTGGGGGAAGTTCAAATGCTGTGAATGCCAAAGTAGACAATATCATCTGTGAAAGAAAAAATCACATCAATTAAAATGAAAAGAATCGTCCCTGAAATGCCTCTTTTTCCCCCATTAATTAAGTAGAAATATTAATCTTTAGAATCCAGTGGTACTAAAAAGGAAATGATACAGTCAATCCAGAATTTCAAACCTAAAAACAGTAACTATTGTCCAAATCAGTCACATATTGTCAAATTGCATAGCACTGAGAGTAGGCCAGAGTCCAAAATCATGCTTTCTGTTCAACAGGAAATTTATGCCATAATAATTATTACATAAATTGGAATGGTTGTGTTATAAGATGAGACTATTCCCACTCTCAATCTTAAGAAGTATAATGCAATGGAGATTAATGTATTGACCAAGACAGTTGCAGGCGCACGACATTGGTTTTTCCCTTTTGTGGAACATCTTCAGATGGTGAAAAAATTTGATGCCACTCAATCTACTTGATAAATTGCTATCTGAAATCTTAACATACATTTTCATTACATGTATTGCAGACACAAATTATGCATGAAAATCTAGTGTTTAAATAGATATGTACAATATATAGTCAATTCAAATAAAAAAATCTACTTAATTAAGAGGAAGTTAAGGAGAGTGAAAATTTCAATACATCCCAGAACTGCATTACTAATGCTCCAGTAAGATTCTTGATGACAACATTGTCTGAACGATTATTATTTTGTTGGTGTCTTCCTTTTATCAACTGTTAACTAGTTCTGATTCTTTGTGCAACAAGTGTCAGCTTCTAGTGCATCAGGAGACATGATAAAGAAGTGAAAAATGGAAATTCTTTCTTGAAGACAAAAATGCAAGCTAAACTTCAATATAAATCAAGACCAAATCCATTCAGCAATGGAATTTTTTCTTAGGACGGATAAATGGTGCTTTCTCTTTCAACTATAATCCCCAAATATGTTTTTTGTAATCTCTACAAGAGATTTGCTGACCTAAGGGTATCAATCATCCAATAAAATCCTTAGTCAAACAACTTTCATAAGGTTATTACAGACTACTTGAGAGGTGACCTTTGAGGGAAAGCCCACTAAGTTCAAGATTATTATTATTATTTGCGGAAAATGATCTTCCAATAATTTGAGATGCTGTGAACAACATTTTACAAAATAGCCCACATGAAGTACACACTTAACAAGCAAATATATACATGAATCTGACTAATGAGGATAAAAATCGTACTTCACTTGGTGGCAACCCTATACTAGCACATTTTGGTGTTCCACATTACCATTTTGACTAGATGGCCTTAGGTTTGATTATGAGTTTTATCTGCAAACTGTTTATACTGGCATTTGACGTAAGTGATTCAGTGGCTAGAAGTTCATACTGACATTATGTTGAGAGACAATATGAATATTATAGCTTATAGTATGCCTCTATTTTAGATAAACTGTGCAAATTGCATGAAAAGGAGATCAAGCCCCAACCATGACATTACATAAACCAAGACCAACAAATAAACATGAAAGACCGACAGGACAGACTAGCAACAAATTACTTGTCCCTGTCCAAGTGTCTGCGTAAATTAACATAACAAAACCAAGCTAACATAAGACTAGGAGGTGCCTTACTGAGAATCTACCTGGATAAGATCGCTATTTTCCGTTGAAAATTTTATTTCTTAATGTCTGTATGAATCTAACAGCTGTAGGCATTAGTGGCATCAAATATAACAACCTACTAGTTTCCAAGAAATATTATTATCGAATATCTGATAGCATTATTAAATTATTAAATTATTATTCCATTTAATTATTTAATAATTGATAATTTCAGGCATTATAATGTAGCTTTGACTAGATATTTCTCTGACTAGTAGGATAAATGTTGTAATTTAATAATTTCCAAGAAATATCAAATATGACTTAACCTACGATGTAGTTGTCTCCGGTAAATGTTCCACTTGACATATATGCAGTGCACAGGGATACAATATCGACTCCAATATATTTTCAATGAGATCAGAGACACTATAATTATGCACCTTCGTGCAAACACATATGAAGTGATTCTGGCATTTTTGATTCCTTAATCGATACCATTTAATAGGACTAGCACTTCATATTTATAATAATTTTACATAAACTTTCTTCGGTAAAAGTAAAGTAATTTTTCAAATCCTTATTTTCTAATAATTATGTTTTTCTAATAATTATGTTTTATGTGTAATCTCTTTACAATATATTTCACATGAAATAACAAAACCTTTTTTTTCCTATTTTAATGAATACAAAGTCAACAGAACATACACTATTGCCATGCCATGTAAAGAAATTAGATTTACAATTATTTAGATAGAAATTAGATTTGCATGGCATACATCTTACCCAAATAAAGAGATTAGATTGACCCAAGTAAAGAAATTAGATCTACATGGCACACTACATCTACTTAGCAATTATAATTTTGTTGTTTAACTGTTTTAGGCTACCTCACTGTTTGGATTTACGTTTCTTCATAGCTTGGCACTTATTTGTCTTCCTCTCTCCTGCGTAGATATCTCCTATTCAGCATTGTCTTGTTCAATGCTGAATAGGAGATATCTACGCAGCTCATTACTTCCTTTTTCACAGGGTCTCACTTAACGTGCGGCACCAAGCGTCAGCTCATTACTTCCTTTTTCAAAAGGTTTCATTCCGCGCGCGGCCAAGCGTCAGCTTGGCCCCATCCCTCATTCCAGATATGTGAAGCCCAGGACAGGCTCCTATCAGTAGCGGCCTTCCTCTTCCAGGTTCAGTCCAACTCCGAAGCAGTCCAGGGCTCCAACTGGTCCTATTGCTTATCCTTCAATTCGGAGGTTCTTCACGGTTGTTCGAACTCTTATCGGGTTTCGGGAGGGGTTTCCTTTGAACTCCTCTCTCTGTCTTTTTTGTTTCAGTTGTTGTTTTCTTTCTTCGGGCAACATTTGGTGTCCCTGCTGCAGGCTGGCCCACTTCTGTTGTTCTTGGCAGTCCCTTTGACCCTTTGTGGTCTCTTGTTGGACATTAATAAATTTTATCTTTATCTTTTTAATCTCTTAATATTTAACCTTGGCCTTTTTTATCTATTAATTGGGTATTTAATTCATGAATGAAGAATAATCTAGGAGAGAAACTACTCAAAGAAAGATCACCTTAGAGCTGCTGACTTCATTATGATCTCCTGAGTACTGCACAGATCATCAAATTTTTAAGGACAATTAAGGCATTAAAATCCTCACTCCTTGCAGAATTGGTTGTAGATTAGTTGCATAGGTCAATTAGGGAAATAATGAACTTTGAATTGATATATTTTGTGATAAGCCACATTATAGACGGATCAAATTAATTAAAATTTGAGTAACTTCTATATTTTCTTTTCTTTTGTTAATTATAGGGGTGTTATGTATTGTTAGAAAGACACTGTTGTGTTCTTTTGTATTAAACTACTTTTATTCTCTGGTTCTGCCTTGGATTGAATTTTCTTTTTCCTTTCTAGATCCATTGTTAATCTATTTTGTACTTGTTATGATCTCAAAAGGTTTAGAACTATAAATGCTATACCCTTTCAATAATCTAGTCACGTACAATGTTTCATTAAACATTCAGTACATACATCATATTACAGACAAAATCTAGTAGAACAATATATTTGCTAAAAAATTGTACTAAAACACCTGGAGCTAGCCTCTGCATTAAGCCATTTAGTCCAAACTAATAATAATCAGAAACATATATCATAGGAATTGAATAATATTAAAATAGCTCGTTGATTGATATTCCCCTTGTAGGTTACAGCAAAAGAACTCCCAAGATCAACTTGCACTGAGGTACAAATTATCTGACAAGATTGAAACAAGAATTTAAAATAATAGAAAAAAAAACCTGTGCCAGACCCATTCCAAATGCAAACTTGGCTAGTGCTTTTAGTCGTGCAAAGGAAAGCTCCAGACCCATTTCAAATAGCTGTTAAAAACAGGAAACTATGTTATGTTAGCTATCAAAAGGCACAAATACAATACTTTTGAAGAGCTTTTGAACATTACAAATTTACAAATAGCGTCATAAAATACAAATGATTATTACAGCATCATTGAATTTGTTTTTTTGCATTTTTGTTTGCATATTGATATGTCCTGTAAATAGCATGTGTTGTGTTTGGACTGTAGGGTGGCCATAGAGATATTGTGATAGTAATAACCCTATGTCATTAGAGAACTGTAAGACAAGGGCCAAGTGGAATGCAAATGCAAGAAACTAGTATACAAAAGCATTGATAAACCATTTTAGCCTTACTATTTGTGTTGCTAAATCAAAATGTTTTCAATTTCTATCAAAACCGTAATCATAAAAAGGAACATAGAAATGATTTTAATAAGTGAGAAAAAAAATGTCATTGTATATTTTTGAATGAAATATACTGTTGTACTTAAAAAAAAAAGAATAATTTTCGTTATATCAGAAAAATCTATGTTAATAATGAAAGCAACATATAATCAACATTGTAATCATGTAATAAAGGTGAAGGATACAGTTCAACCTCAATAAGAGTTCATTTTTTTGATGAGTTGAAGCGTGTTGGTTAGTAGCTAATTCCATGACTGTTCCTATTGTTCAAGGATCTAAGCTATACAACTACTCGCTCCTATTAAAATTGGAGGCAAAGATTGATCTATGCCCATTGTTGCTGGGACTTAACCATCAAGGTAGCGAGGAGAGTGATTTGCTCAGCATAACATGAAAAGCTCAAATGCATTTTATTGTCTTGGTCTAGGTAGTGTTCCAATTGTATGGATATTTAGGAATGAGATTTCTAAGGAGGAATTCAAGAAGCTGAATGTTAGGGAAAGGTTGGAGAAGAGAAATTGTATGGAGGTTCAATAAATGAATTATTGTCTGACCAGTGTTGGGGGTGCTGCATCACATTTGAATTTACAAAACAATTTGAGGGTACATGTGCATGGATGACATTGAGGTGGGGAGCCTGTAGAATTGAACAAAGTAGTCTTTTCAAGTGGTTGGTATTATCTAAACCTGAAGTTTGCCAACAGCCTTGTTGTTTCTCAACTCCACTCACATTATTTATGGTACTCTTCTCTGTTTTGTTTCCAAGGCTTTCAACCTTGCTGCCATTGCCCTCATCAATGCTATTTCACCATTACCATGATCCATCTACTCCTCTTCATCTTCAGCAATTGCACAACCCCACCACCTGCAACAAACTCTTCGAGGCGGAACATACAATAATCCCGCGAGATTCTCCTCACAGTGGAGTGGGTTGGGTGTGTTGCTGTGCTCGGGATCACCCCTTTGACACTTGGATATTTAGTGTCGATTATGTGCTATTAGTTTGTGACCACAAAGGCATTCCTACGATAGCTCATTTCAGAGTTGGTTTTGTGATGTACCCTTTGGACATTCCTACGACATCCTCTTGTGGAATGCTGATGGCTAGTTGCTTGATAGTTTGAAGCAAAATTAAAACAGCAAATTGTCTTTGTAAAACTAAAACTAAATACAACATCAAAACAATTTATATCTTCCTCTTCCCAGCTCTAGTAAAAATTGTGGGAGAGGTAGAGGGTCTAGTCCTAGGAATTTGTTGTGGTTGTGCCACCTCGCTTGGCATGATTGGCTATGGCTCGACCTCCATCCTGGATGTAGATGCTGTTGGCACTGGCAATGACTCCTCATCAACCTCAACCTCAACCTCCTCATCCTCCTCAATGTAATCTAGTGCGAATTCACCCTTGTCCTCCATAGCCTACCTCTCCAAATCATAGATCTCATCCTCTGTAAACAATGGAGGATGCTCTTATGATGTCGAATCACTGAAGGATCTATATCATCCAAATCAAGTGGACCAGCTGGTGTTTGCTCTACCCTCCTTGTGTGCTTCCAAAGATTATATTGCACAAAGACAAGGTCATTGAGGTGTTTTTGAGCTAACTTGTTCCTCTTCTTCATGTGGATGGCCTTGAACAAGCTTTAATTGCTCTCACAACTGGATGAACTACAAGGCTGGCATAAGATTCAGAGGGCAATTTTTTGCAGATTTGGGGTATTTCCACCCGAATTTTGCTACCAAGCATCTGCAAAATTAAATATTGAAGAGTTAGAAAGAAAGTTAAAAACATATTTTACTTTTTATCTACGTATTAGCATGTGAAAGACTCCACAATTCCAAATATTATACCTGAGGTTTGAGTGGTTCTTCCTCTCTTGGCCAACTTTGAAGAGAATAGCTTACCACTTGCATTTTGGTAAATTTCCCATTTGGACACAAGGTCTCTCACCTCTAGCTCGGGTGTCATCCTCTGAATGCATACAATGAGGCCCTCCATGACCTCTCCATTGGGTTCCGAGTAGGAATCCGAGAAGAGGAAATGAGGGTTGAGGAAGTATCCTGCTGCGTGGATGGGTTGGTGGAGCTAATTGTTCCACCCCCTATCAATAATTTCCCATATGGGCTCAAATTTGAGGTTGCCCCCTTTCTAGTAATTTTTTCTACTCCTTGGCCCTATCTATGGACTCATAAATATGCCCTATTGGGGTTTGATCCCCATCTACCAAGCCGAGAACTCTAACCATGGGCTCCGACATCTGCAATTGATAAATATAAAAAGATTTAATCATTAAAGTTACAAATAAATTACGAAAGACTTGAATTCAAAAAAAAAATATTCATCTCAAGTTTTCAAGTTACCTTGACAATCTTTGTAGCTCTTTGCGCAAATACGTTGTCAAAGACAATGTATGCAACACTCTCTCCTTTAGGCTTCTTCGAATAACTCGAGTCTAGCCATGCTTGACTCACAAACATTTGCTTCAAAGTTGTCAATGAACTAAGAATAATTTGCAACGTTAAGAAAATCGTTGCAAACCTTGTGACACCCAATCTTACCAACTCTTTCCCGTGGGTGTGTTCTCTCATCAAGCAAAGAACCCAAGGGTGATTGTAGATGTATTTTGTGATCCTCCTTGCATCCTCTACAACTAGTGTCACCCAATCTAACTTACCTATGTCCTCCAAAGGTGAAGGACGTGCTACACAAGGTGTCCAAAAAAGTGTACTATGTTTCTCTTGGAGGATTCTACCAGCTGCCACATATGCTGCTGCATTATCGGTTATTATTTGCACTATGTTTTCAAATCTCACCTTCATGATAACTTGCTCCAACATTAGAGCGAAAGTTTTAACAATTTTCACCTTGTTGGAGGCATCCTTGCAAGAAACCAAAGAATTAACGATGGTGTGGTTTTTGTCATCTATCCATCATTGGAAAGAATAGTGTAGCCAAATTTCTTCCATTCTTTTCTTTGGTTTTCCACCACTTCTTTTGCCCTATCAACTGTATTTGTGAGAAATCTACAAGTGCAAAGTGAAATTAACTTGAAGTACACAATTTTGATAAACAAAGCTTAAATTCAACAAAAATTAGTAATTACTATAAAACAAAATAAAACAACATAAATTTAGTCTACACTAAAAATCAAAACTCAACATAAGTCATCAAGATTCAAAATTAAAAGTAAAACATTTAAACACTTAAACATTTAAAAACTACAAAAATTGCACTAACCTCCCACTCAAGTCTACACGAGAAGGTGCCTTGTAGCCTTTTCCTGCCATAGTCAATGTAGTAACCAAATTGAGCTAATATGGATTGTCTGCCACATTGAAAGGGATGTTGAAGTACCAAAAATCAACACAAGCAATGTCTGTACGCTCATACATCTCTATTCCACCCAACTGCCTTCAATGATGGTTGTGCTTTAGGTGTGTTTTTGTGCACAAAATAATCACCTATAGTCTATGTTAAGTTTTAGGAATCGCTGCAAATGTAATAGCACTCTCTATGTTGTATGTGTTTTCCAAATGCAACAATCCCTCTTTCATTTATATTGAGAATGAGGCTAGGAGAGACATGTCCCTTCATGGGACATGTCTATTCATTATTATGAGATTAATATAATGATAATTGATTATGTAACTACATAAATATATATATACATATATATACACACACACACACATGTAATATCTCTGGATCATTATTATATTAATTTCTCCTAATACTATTTTAGATATATATCTATATATTATATCTCACAAGATATATATCTATATATTATATCTATATAATATATCTATATATATTTTCAATAGTCTCATAGGATTTATCCGACATAAGCTACAAAACCTGAACACTACTTCTGAGCTAGGGAGGATAAAATCCATCCAAGAGAGCAACACAAAGTTAATTGTGAAAGTTTTATTTTGATATCACATTACTGTGATATGAAAGATATGGTCTGACCAGGAATATCAAGTGTCATGATATTCACCATAACTCATAGATTCATAAAAATATTATTTCATGATATTGAGAGCATTGGCCTACATAATATCAACTCTCAAGATATTCACCAAGCGCTCAAAGTAATAGCCTACCAACATCAAATCTCATAATGCCCACCAAGTACTCAAGAGTTCATAAAGATATCATCTCATGATATCGAGAGCATTGGCCTCCAGAATATCAACTCTCAAGATATTCACCAAGTGCTCAGAGTAATGGCCTACCAACATCAAATCTCATGATGTCCACCAAGTACTCGAGTTCATAAAGATATCATCTCATGATATCGAGAGCATTGGCCTGCAGAATATCAAGTCTCATGATTGTTGGCTAAATATTTTGCAAGTTACTAAGACTACAACTCGGCAAAATGTATCTTTTAGACAGCAGTGTGTGAGATTACTCTCTCCTCTCAGCAATAGGGGAGACTCCCTTCTTACAGCAGGTGGCTTCAAGTAGAACTGAACTGTAACACATACAGTTCCCCTTGCAACAGTAATATCGGTGGCTCAGAGATTGAATTAAGAACAATCGACTGAGACAACAGTGAATTTATCTAAAGATGAAATGATACAAGAGCTCAAAGTCTCTTGTCCTCACTTCAAATAAGTACTCTATCTATCTAACTCCCAATACTGAAGCCCAAAGTCTTCAGTCCTTGGAATATTGCAGCCACTACTTTCTATAGTAACCCCGATCTTCTGAAACATAGTCTTCAGAAAACTTGGATTAAAGGTGCTCTTATGATATAAACAAGAAAACTATTTAATCTGAACAAGGATCAATGAATGCAACATAAGAATACATCCATTAATGTTCAAGACAACAACACAAAGTCTGTTAATCTCTATTCCTTTATTCAAATGCTTAACTCTTTTACAATGAAACACAAAGTTTTCAGAACTCAAGAGTTTCGCCTATAGTTTACTTGCACACAACAAAAGATGAATATTTACAATGAACCCCCCTCCTTATATAGAAAAAGAGAAGAGGAAAAAGTGGAGAAGAAAGGGGAAAACCTAAACCACTTTTGACTTATTCAATGCTTATCTAAACTAACTAACTTTCACTTATTCAATGCTGCAGGACCTAATGTACCTCCAACATGATTACATGAGAATGCTTTTACATATTTCCGTGGAATCTGTTAAAGATTCTACACTTCTAAAAACTGTGTCCTAACAACACTTTCAAAGGTAATTAATGCAAGTCTCAAACTGACAAAGAGACTTATGAACAATAGTCGGATCTGGTGCACCCATGTGTTGAGCTATTTTACAATCTTACGTGCAACAGTCGTCGCCTTGGAGATCACACCATTGTATCCGCCTAAATCTTTCTTCAGTTGATTCAAGGCAACCCTGAATTCTGCCAGTTTATCTATAGCACCACAACTGAAGGTGTTAATCTCCATCTCTTGATGGATAATTTGTGCAAACCCTGATACTCCCTGCTCTTCTGTGATCAGTTCTCCATCCTCTGCCACTAGCTTGTATACCAAACCATCAAAGGCCTTAATAATGGTTTCCTTATGCTCAGCGCATACCTGCATGGCTTCATGAACATCTTTTATCAAGCTCTCCATAACTTGCTCTTTGTTTACCAACTGATCCAGAAACTCGAAATACATCTCCTTGGAAGAGACTATCTCGTAAGTGCATAAGATGTCGAGATCAGCTTCTGCCATTTTCTTCCACACATCTAAGTCTTCACTTAGAGCCTTCAGTTGTTGATCGAAAGATCCAACCACCTCTTGCAAATGGTCAGTGGTTTTCTTGATTTTTCTGAATATGCGATACGCATCCTTGATAACCATCATGCCCTGAATTTCAACTTGACTGCCCCATTCATCCATTATCTTGGTCTTCTTTTCCAAACAATCAATGTGCCGCTAAGTGTCCTCTGAAAGTACATTCACTTGCTGAGAAGAAAGGCTTTTCTCAAGTGCTTCACGCAGACGAATGTTTTCCTCCTTCAGCATGTGCTTCTTTTGCCAGAGTTTGTCAGATCTCTTTGTAAATTGATCAAGCGCATCATGAACCTTGCAACCTACAAATGATTGCTTACCAAGTTCTAACCTGGTGATCTTACAGTCTGTGCCCTCAAGTTCATCTGCAGGCCTATCTGAAATAGGTTCAGCAACTTCAACATACTTGTTGTTTTGGTCATCAACCATGATCTTGGAGACCACTTTAGCCTTCTTGTTTCTCAATGCTCGAGGTTTGCTCTTAGGGGCAAGATCAAATTCCTCCAAAGGTACTTCAAGTTTCTTTCTCTTTTGCGTGATAATACCCAACCAAGGAGGTAGAACGGAGGATGATGCAGCATCATCAACCGTAACCATGGCAGTCACTGGTTCCTTTTGAGAAGAAGGTACATCTATGACAGGTGCCTCTACCTGTGTTGTTGACAAGACCGAAACTCCTTGAACTTTCTCCTCCATGAACAACTCAATCTGTAACGTCAGATTATTGTTAGACATGAGTGTGTCAAGCCTAGGCAAATCCTCAGGAAGCTCATCGAACACGTGATAAATCTACTTTGTGCTGGGGCGACAGAGGAGATGGGTGTAGCAGGTACAATGGTTGTTGAATGTGTAGGAGGTAGATGTATCATGAATGAATCAACATCTATATCGAGAGGAGACATGGGAGGTTCGTCCATCTCTAGAGCAGACTCATGCACACTCTGTATCTCAACTGCTCCATGAACTTGCAGCACTTCAGGAGTAACTGACACTTGCAACTCCTAAAATGAATGCGGCTGGACCTCAATGGCAACTGGTCATAGTACTCTCATACAGGTACTTGCATCCTGTCTCCCTTGGTAGAGAGTCCTGAGAAAGACCCTAGGGCAGAAACGATGTAAATTAGGTAGTTCATGTAGAAAGTACATGTATTAGGTACTTGCGCTAGTTGCTCACAGATGGTATCACTCATCAATTCTCCCCAAAACAACCGCTGCCTTGACTTGAAGATCAAGGAAAAATACTTGTACATCCATGGTTCGAAAAGATTGGATTCTTTCAAACCCCTAGCACGGCTTAACAAGGTGATGAGATCGTGGACTTCTTCTTTGAATTCAGATCTGTGCATCCCTTTAGGCCACCTGGCTACATTCGGTCTTTTGGTGATTAACCAGTTATCATTCATATATTTTAGGTAAGATGTCTTGCCATTTTCCCATCTTTTGAGGGATTTCTCAATCGTTAGATTCATGACAACTGGAGCACCTGGTACTTTGAAAACCCGATCTATGGTATCCGGATCAAGACTAATCACGACCTTCCCATCCTGATCCTTGATCGTTCTGGAAGTGGGATCAAAGTTTTTTGCACATGCCATCACGAACTCGGGTTCCAATGCAGTTGTTGGGAAAGTAGACACATGATGAATGAAGCTCTCCCAAATGTTGATCATGTCGTCTTTAGTGGATGTCTCCACCCTTTTCAGAAACTCGTCCATGTCCAAGTGTCCAATCTCCGTATCGCGGATCTTCTCCACATAAGACGTAAGTTGAGAAGGTACAATAGAGTTCTGGTACTTATCATATTGATATTTCATTTTCTTCTTTCCTTTATTCCTCGGTGACGCAGATCCCTTTTTTGACATGACAAGCATCGCAGCAACTGTAACTGTGACATGAAAATCCCAAAAATTGAGAACTTCATCACCAAGAGAAGAGAAATCCATTTCTACATGAAAGAATGAATGAAGAGGGCAGCCCCTTATGAAGATGGAAAAATAGGTATGAGTGGGGTTTTTTGTCGCAAATGCATATCTTGAAAAGTGGGACAAGAAGGAATGCAAGATTCTCATCTTGAGGCACGATGGACTTTTGAGGCAAAATTACATATTTGGAGTTTCACACTTGCGGGCTTTTTGAGCATGTTTGCATATGGGGAAACTTTGCATCTTCTTTTTCAAATGGGGATATGAAAAAGTGGGTTTTTATGGGCTGACTACATATTTGGACAGTACTTTGCATTTTATGCACTTTTGGAAAAAATCACCATAAGAACGAGGTTTTTAGTCCCGACTGCATATGGGAATAAATTGCATTCTCATATGCAACTTAGAGAAGATGAGAGAGAAGAAGAAAGCATAAAACATATACAAAACCAAAACAAAACACAAAATTGCAAACAAGAAAAGAGAAAATAAATATTTTACCTTCCTTGGATGCAAAGGGAAAAACTTAAAACCTCTTCTTCAACAAAACAAGCAAATTCTGGAAATGAGAAATGAATTTTGAATTTTCTGTTTGAGGAAAAATCTCAGAGTTATATAACCCACAAAATTGACAAATTCTTATGAAAATTAATGCCAATATTATGAGTCATGGTTTGGGGAAAGACAAATGTCAGTCATGCATCAAACATTTTCATAAAAACAACAAAAGGGAAGAAAGATTCAAAAACATGCCCTAAAATCAAGCTATTTTCATTAAACACATTTACCATTTCAAATGCATTTTCGAAATTGCAAGATAAAGTAAAAACGTTTTTGAATAACAAGTCAAAAACTTACCAAAACTGCCCAAGAATAAGAGGAAAGTCTGCAGAGATTCAATGCAAATTCCTTGGAGGAGAAAAAGTTTGTATGTTAAATGACACCACAGGCAGATTCCTCAGTGAAAAACACACTGATTCATGGTTGCAAACCGTTTCAAAAACTCATCACATTCTTCTTGGAAAGTTAACGCAGCATATAGCATGGAGGAGGAAATACGTTTGTGAAAATGTTTATGTATTTCGAGTTAAAAACGACGCCATACAGTATGCTGTGTTTTAACGGGCTTTAAACAAGGTTATCGCATATGTATTTCGGTGTAAAAGCAACGCCCGATAAACATAAGTGAACCATGGTTTTAATAAAGTAAAGCATATGCATCTCAACATACAAACGATATGCACTGTTAATTAAAATCAACGCCATAAGACTTAAGATTAAGTCATTACATATTATAATATGTAAAGCATTTAAAACGACGCCTTTGGGTTAAAAATCAACGCTTTGTGCTTTTAAAGAAACCATGGGTTTTAAAAACTCACATACATAAACGTTTTTATACAAAACGATATGTTGAAAGAATTAAAAACGACGCCTTAAGTAAATGAGTGAGCCGCAGTTTTAATAAAAAACGATAGCATACAACGTTTTCTTTGCATAAAAATATATATGCCGAACACCAAAAATTCGATGCCATGTTTTTAAATGAAAACATAACTTATAACATATATGCCAAAAGTCATGCGATGAAGGGAGGATTCGACGCCTTGTCTTTTAAAATGCATTTTTAATGTATATTACTTAAAAGCAATATACGTTAAACTTAAAATTTGATGCCATGTTCTAAATATTCAACGCTTATTTCATAAAGCCGTAATATATATTCATTTCAAAAAATAATATGTATTATATCACTAAATTCTAAAATCATAATAACATATGTTATATGTTTTAAATTCAATGATTTTAGACTTTAGATAAAAACGTTATTTTTTAAGTAATGCATAGCAAATTAAGAAAATCATCATTAAATGGAAATTCGAAATGAGTTAGATTAGACCTCATTACTCATTTTAATCATGAAATTTATAAACAAATTTTAATTTTATTTATAAATCTCATCTTTTCCTCGTCATTTAATAAAACAATTGCCTTTTACGCAAATGTTATAAAAGACACATTTAAATGGAGAAAGAATTTTATAATTTCATATGCGACTTTTAAAACTTTAATGATTTGATATGCAGATATGATGCAAAAATCCGCTATCATTAAAATTCTTAAGCAAAACTTCACAAAATGACACGAAATTATAGAAGAGTTTAAAATCTATTTCACATACAAAATAAGCTTTCATTTTATGCACCTGACAAGAAAAAGCCAACCTTTTTTTGACAATCTTAGAAAGACGTGCGGACAGCCCGAAAGAACCCCACTGACAAAACCTTAAAGAGATCACAACTCCGAAAGACGCCCCAAAAGAGCTCGAAACGAACGGGAAGACAAAAGCTACAAGACTATGACCAGAACGAAAACAAAAACAAGACACAAAACAAGGAAAAACAAAAGAAAGACAAAAAGACTAGATGCTCGTAAGAAGTGAAATCGAACAAGAACCAAGGGATAATTGATCCTGTTAAATAAAACTCCTTGCAAATCATCAACACTCTTAGAGAAAACTCCTACCAACCATTGAGAATTGCGTAGGGTTGCCTCAATTTTGGGGAACGCATAGTGTCCCCTCTTTTCCTTCAATCTATCACACCTCTTAAAACTCTCCTAGCCATGTTGAGGTTTGTCAACTTACTATATGACAGTTCAGGGAGTCATCCTATTTTTTCTCTTGAGCAATTCGAACTTGATGGGCTGTTAATTGAACTTAGTGGTGAAATTTACATTCATGCATTGTCATTTGGTTCTGCATTTGCTTTAGGGGATGAAAGATTGAAATCAAATTTTAAGATGAAATGAGAAAGTTCATATTTTTTTAGGCAAGCTAATGAAAGTTGTTCACAAGGTAGAGAAATCATGGTTTTGAATTTCATTTCTAGGCAATAAATTTCCAATCTCTAGAAGAAATTTCAAATTCAATATTTAATGGAGGATGATGCATGTAGGTCGAAGATGCTCGAAGGCAAGAAGGATTATGGCAAAAATCAGAAGTCAAAGGCCAAAGGAACAAGTTGTGAAAGAGAAGGCATCAAGTTCAAACTCAAGGGATTGTGAAATACATGAACACTTTCATGAGTCACCTTGCCACATCAAGCAGTGGAATCCAACCTGCCACTAGTCACCTTTGTTGGCTAAATATTTTGCAAAGTCACTAAACCTACAACTTTGTAAAATGTATCTTTTAGACAGCAGTGTGTGAGATTACTTTGTCCTCTCAGCAATAGGGGAGGCTCCCTTCTTACCGCAGGTGGCTTCAAGTAGAACTGAACTGTAACACATACAGTTCCCCTTACAACAATAATACTGGTGGCTCAGAGATTGACTTAAGAACAATCGACTGAGACAACAGTGAATTTATCTAAAGATGAAGTGATACAAGAGCTCAAAGTCTCTTGTCCTCACTTCAAATAAGTACTCTATGTATCTAAGTTTCAATACTGAAGCCCAAAGTCTTCAGTCCTTGGAGTATTACAGCCACTATTTTCTATAGTAATCCTAATTCCCTGAA
>MU224237.1:905506-934983 GCA_018584345.1 Thuja plicata
CATTCATCAATTGTCAAGACAACAACTCAAAGTTTGTCAATCTCTATTCCTTTTATTCAGATGCTCAACTCTCTTACAATGAAACACAAAGTCTTCAGAATATTAGAGTTTTGCCTATAGTTTACTTACACACAACAAAAGATCACTATTTACAATGAGCTCCTTCCTTTATATAGGAAAAGAGGAGAGAGGAAAGGAGAAACCCTTAACCACTTTGATTTATTCAATCCTTATCCCTAACTAACTTTGACCTATTCAAAGTTTATCAACAACTAACTAACTTTGACTTATTCAATGTTGCAGGACCTAATGTACTTGCAACATGATTACATAAGAACACTTTACATATTTTTGTTAATCTGTAATGAACCCTTTGTCAGCTAAATTGGAAAACTGAGTCAATTACCTGATTCCTCCTTACTTTATCAAACGATTGCAATTAAACAAATAAAGATGTTATATAGGATAATAATTGCTATTTTTGATTTGTATGTATGAATATGTACAAAATTTGATATTGGATGAATAGCAATGTTTGATATAAAATATGCTAAGAAATTGATATATATTTCTTTTAGCGATTTAGTTACTATGCCTATTATGTCCAATTGGTTATGCAATTATCAAGTTGTGCCTAATCTGTGAATTGTATGCCACCGATTTTGCCAAGAGATAATTCCCTAAAATAGAGCAGACCGAAATAAAAGAGGTAATGTTCATGCCCATTCATTCATTCACATACACCTTATATAACTTACTTCCATTAAGCGTCGTGACTCTTTGATGAATGAAGAGTTGTGTCTTCTTTTTATAATGCTAATTATTATTTGTCTTCTTAATCGCTTCTTAGAGAATAATAATCACTGGCTTCTCTAAATATTACTGTTTATTAGTGCATTGCTGGCCATATAATAATCTTTGTTTGCATTGCTTCATTATTTCCATCGATGGTGAATGATCTTTCGTATGAAACTAAATAGTATTTGGTCTTTACTATACCATTAATTGTTGAGGGCGGTGTTAAGGCTTTATTGTGATTGCTCATACCGCTGACTACCCAATGAGTTCAGAATATGTATCATCGTACTCTTTCTTTGATATCGTTGGGTGGTAATTGTGGTTATGAGCATCTCTAACAAACTCCTCGTTGATTCTTCATTTCCACCTAAGCAAAAAACATTATACTAACACTGACATGTTACCTATATTCTTGTTCCTAATCGCTGGCTTAAGGAGTCAATAATTAAAGACTCGTATCTGTTCAAATAATCGGTATGCTTGGTCACTGCATAAATAGTTACGTCTGCGCCTGAAGTCGATCTTAGTTCTCGCTGTGTTAACATTACACATCGATGAGCATTTCGATATGTATTATAATATATATATATATATATATATTTATTATATAATATATTTAAGATTTATATTATCATCATATTCGGTTAGTATATTAATATTAAGAATTGATAATTATATTCGTCATATTATTATATTTATAATATTAAGTCAATTTTAATAATAAATTATATTATAATAAGTATTATATAATTTATTGTTATCAATATCATATTAATTTTATATCTTTATTCATATATAGAATATTATGTTATTAATATTGAGAGTTGACTATAAATTTTATTAATTAAATAATATTGTTATATTATATTATGATTATATCATTATATTAATAATAGATTTATTATTAATCTATTTATTTATATTTGAATTGTTATTATTTATATTTAATATTACCATCTATTTATTAAATCTTCTCGTCGAAGAGGGGACATCACAGTCTGCCCTTCCCAATAATTGCTTGTCCTCAAGCAATGATGGTTTTACATAAATTCTTTCAGGTGAGTAGCTTCTGTGGTGCGTGTTGTGTATAGCTCATTTCACTTATAGCTTCATAAATTTTGATCCATTCTAACTTATTTTCTAAATCGATTATATTATTATATTAATCATATAATATTGTTATATTATATTATGATTATATCATTATATTAATAATAGATTTATTATTAATCTATTTATTTATATTTGAATTGTTATTATTTATATTTAATATTACAATCTATTTATTAAATCTTCTCGTCGGAGAGGGGACATCACAGTCTGCCCTTCCCAATAATTGCTTGTCCTCAAGCAATGATGGTTTTACATAAATTCTTTCAAGTGAGTAGCTTCTGTGGTGCGTGTTGTGTATAGCTCATTTCACTTATAGCTTCATAAATTTTGATCCATTCTAACTTATTTTCTAAATCGATCAAAGTAGAGCCACACATGGACATATACTTAAAAATATGAATATACAATGCATGAAGACACAAACAATACACGAAGCCAACATATAAGTGCATGAAAACACGAAGCAGACACAATGTAGACACATGAATGCAATGAAGACAAGAAGCAAACACAACGCATACACATGATACATGCTTTCTTAGATTCCTCTGGTCAATGATAATTTGAAATAAACCAAGGTTTATTTTTCTACTGTGCTTTTGAGTCTTGACTATAGATCCTGCAACAAGGGGAACACAATTTAGCATATACATAAATTCCGAAATGTGAATATATTTTTACAACTTATGGTGATAGAGGACATTATCTATGTAGGTTAAGACATCTTAGGGTTGGCCAAGGAGACCTCACTAAGCCCAAGGGTGGAACCTTGGCCCTTTGTCCAAAGGCTTCCCTAAATGTGACTTCAATGGGTGCTTGCCTATCCTAACCATGCCTCAACTTCAAATATTTATCTCATGTCATACAAGAATGTTGAGATGTTATAGTGGGGTCTTTTGGCTTGATTTGTCTAAGCCCAAGAGTGAAATGTATCCCTCTTGCCTCGGCGATCAACCGTACACCCCCTCTTGTAGTTGGGTCCTTTGGCTTTATTTGTCTAAGCCCAAGAGTGGAATCTACTCCTCTTTCCTTAGCGATCAACCGTACACCCTCTCTTGTAGTTGGGTCCTTTGGCTTGATTTGTCTAAGCACGAGAATGGAATGTACTCCTCTTGCCTTAGCGATCAACCGTATACCCTCTTCGCTAGCAAGTTCTTGGCTCGATTTGTCTAAGTTCAAGAGCAAAATGTGTCCCTCTTGCCTTAGCGATCGACCTTATACCTTCTTTGGTATCGGGGTCCTTAGCTTGATTTGTCTAAGCCCAAGAGCAGAACGCATCCCTCTTGCCTTAGCAATCAACCATATACCCTCTTTAGTAGCGGGTCCTTGGCTCGATTTGTCTAAGCCCAAGAGCAAAATGTGTCCCTCTTGCCTTAGCGATCGGCCTTATACCTTCTTTGGTATCGAGGTCCTTAGCTTGATTTGTCTAAGCCCAAGAGCAGAACGTATCCCTCTTGCCTTAGCGATCAACACTATACCCTCTTACCTACCTAGTCTTCCCTCTAACTATAATGGAGTGAATTGATAATTGATTGAAAACTATCATGCCTTATTAACATTAATCATTCATATATTTACTTTGTATTCATTGATAAGTTTATTCAAATACTGGGGTGAGAAATTATCTTAATCATCATATTCAATATTGCGTACCTGTCCCTTCATTCTTTACTTCTCTTGGTGATCAATCCTTGCTCTTATATGCATGATTAATCTTTACCAATTCTTGTGTTTCTTGTTAGGACCTACTTCGTTGTCATTTACTTCTCCTTCTATATTATACACATGGCTTCCCCTTTTACATATGTGGCAATGGTCCCATGGTTCCTTGCATTTAAAACATAAATTCTTTATCTTTAGCTCATTATGATGCCTTTGTATTTCCATTTCTTTGCACTTATGCCTTTTCTCCCAAGGTTCCTTGCAATAGTGACACAGTTTTTTGTCAGATAGTTTATGTTTATCTTCCCTTGTTGAAATTTTTTTGAAGTGATCTTTGGATGGTTTATGATCAAATTTCTTTGCTTTAGAGATTGCTTCTTCCAAGTTAGTAGGTTCTAGGGCACTAACCATGCTACGAATTGATTCCTTTAATCCTTCTATAAAAAGATATGTGAGCCTTTCTTGTAAAATCTCAAGAACCATGACCGATAATTTATGAAATTCACTGGCAAATTCTTCCACTGGTCCTTGCTGTCTTAGTTGAGTCAACTCCTTAAAATACCATTGTGGGTGCTTTTGATCGAATCCCTTGATGAGTTTTTGGGTGAACTGATCATAGCATGTTATAATTTGATGACCTTGAGTGATAAGTCCACAATGCCACCATTCATGGGTCACCCCTGTTAAGTGTAGCACTGCAAATTTGACTGCATTCTTTTCTTTCACGGGGCTTAATGATAGGTATGTATCTAGCTTTTGAACCCATGCTCAAGAAGAAATCCTTTTAGTCCCGTCAAAATTTGGTAGGGTTACTTTATTTATTTTCTCTTTAAGGTCTTTATCAGATTGCTTTTTCTTTTTGAAGGTGTGGTTGGCTTTCATCTTGGCATCACAATAGTCCTTAAAGGATGTATGATCTCTTAGTTAAGGTGCTAATCTGGAATATGCTCCTAGGATTTCGTCAACATTATCCCTAAGTGGTTCATTTGCTTCCCCTTCTTCCTCTTCTCTAGGCAAGAAGGAGGGTCTTGATGGCCTTGGGTGGGACATTCTTGGGCAGAGGTTATGGTTATTTTCAGAGTGATTAGAATTTGCATCTCTCCCATTAGGTCTAGACATATTATTACTCATACTTTGTATGGTGTTTTGTTCCATGAGGGCTTGGGTGGTTTGGGAGGTTTGTTCCATGAAGGCCCTTTTTTCATTTGTCAATTGCTCGGCCATAGCTTTCTTTCCTTTCTTCCGTTTGTATGTTATCATAAACTATCCTCCACAAGATGGCAGGATTATGCTCTAATACCACTGTAATGAACCCTTTGTCAGCTAAATTGGAAAACTGAGTCAATTACCCGATTCCTCCTTACTTTATCAAACGATTGCAATTAAACAAATAAAGATGTTATATAGGATAATAATTGCTATTTTTGATCTTTATGTATGAATATGTACAAAATTTGATATTGGATGAATAGCAATGTTTGATATACAATATGCTAAGAAATTGATATATATTTCTTTTAGCAATTTAGTTACTATGCCTATTATGTCCAATTGGTTATGCAATTATCAAGTTGTGACTAATCTGTGAATTGTATGCCACCGATTCTGCCAAGAGATAATTCCCTAAAATAGAGCAGACCGAAATAAAAGAGGTAATGTTCATGCCCATTCATTCATTCACATATCCCTTATATAACTTACTTCCATTAAGTGTCGTGACTCTTTGATGAATGAAGAGTTGTGTCTTCTTTTTATAATGCTAATTATTATTTGTCTTCTTAATCGCTTCTTAGAGAATAATAATCACTGGCTTCTCTAAATATTACTATTTATTAGTGCATTGCTGGCCACAGAATAATCTTTGTTTGCACTGCTTCATTATTTCCATCAATGGTGAACGATCTTTTGTATGAAACTAAATAGCATTTGGTCTTTACTATACCATTAATTGTTGACGGCGGTGTTAAGGCTTTATTGTGATTGCTCATACCGCTGACTACCCAATGAGTTCAGAATATGTATCATCGTACTCTTTCTTTGATATCGCTGGGTGGTAATTGTGGTTATGGGCATCTTTAACAAACTCCTCATTGATTCTTTATTTCCACCTAAGCAAAAAACATTATGACTAACGTTGACATGTTACCTATATTCCCGTTCCTAATCGCTGGCTTAAGGAGTCAATAATTAAAGACTCGTACCTGTTCAAATAATCGTTATGCTTAGTCGTTGCATAAATAGTTACATCTGCGTCTGAAGCCGATCTTAGTTCTCGCTGTGTTAACATTACACAACGATGAGCATTTTGATATATATATATATATATATATATATATAATATAGTTAAGATTTATATTATCATCATATTCGCTTAGTATATTAATATTAAGAATTGATAGTTATATTCGTCATATTATTATATTTATAATATTAAATCAATTTTAATAATAAATTATATTATAATAAGTATTATATAATTTATTGTTATCAGTATCATATTAATTTTATATCTTTATTCATATATATAATATTATGTTATTAATATTGAGAGTTGACTATAAATTTTATTATTGTATATTATTATATTAATTATATAATATTGTTATATTATATTATGATTATATCATTATATTAATAATAGATTTATTATTAATCTATTTATTTATATTTGAATTGTTATTATTTATATTTAATATTACCGTCTATTTATTAAATCTTCTCGTCGGAGAGGGGACATCACATAATCTATCAAAGATTCTACACTTCTACAAAATTTGAGTGTCTTGACAAGAGACATCTATTTGCATCATCCTTTTTTGGTCTTCATGTTGCTGCAAGATGCCCGATGATTGATGTGTTCCGGTTGGTGAAAGCATCTCGAACCGGAACGTGAATCTCCATCCTTGATTGTTCTGCATCATAGTGATGATTGCTAGAAAGCATCTTTGTGTTTCTCTGTTTCAGTCTTGAAAGCATTCTATGTGCTCATTTTTAACACTTTTCACCTCCTTGACTGGCTCCATCATATGGTTGCTCCCACTTTGTATCCTTGTGTTATGGGAAGAATATGAGAAGATCTTTCTTCAACTTGCAATGGGAACTTGCATCATTGAGGGGAAGAACAAACTTGACGCATCTCACAAGTGAGTGGAAGAAAGATGAAAAACGAGGTTTTTCTGGAGTATTGCATATGAATGAATAACAAGCTTTGAGTTTATGAAAGGTGTATATATACATGGGTAAGTGTTCAGTTATGCAAGGTGGTGTTTTTGGAATCATTTGCATCTCATAAAAACCCATGGAAAAGGCATGAAGGTGGGCTTTTCGAAAGCATATGCATACTAAGGGAAAGTAAAAAAGAAATGGGTTTCTTTGGCTACTTTGCATATTGGAAATTTCACACTTGTCTTTTCAACATGTAAATGTGAAAAGGTGGATTTTTATCATATTCTGCATATGGGGCAGCACTGAGTCTTTTTTGGAAAATCACCATCAAGAACGGGTTTTTTTAATCCTGACTGCATACTAGAGGAAAAACACATGCCTTGGCATTTTCTCTTTGTGGGAAGAACTCGTGTTGCTTTTTGGGAAAGATCTTGCCTTGCATTTTACATATGAAAAGAGAAGTACTTGAACATATAATCAGGTCTTAGAAACCTGATTTTAAATGATTTTCCATGCACCCATGACTGTATTTGAATTTGGGAAAAACTTTATATTTTACCAGTGTAAAATATGCCTTTCAAGACTTGGAAGCCATCACAAATTTGAGGAGGACATGAGAAGAACTCATCTTTACAATAATGATTCCAAAACTTAAAATTATCAATAAGATTGAATAATTCAAAGCTCAGGAAGAGCATTTTTGGAAGAAATTTCATATCACTTGCAACACAAAATTGCAGTATTGAGGGAAAAACATGGGAAGATCACATGCGTGCCATGAGAAGAACCAATTTTGGGAAGATCTTAACTGTAACACAAATTTGCAAATGGAAAGAACAAGCTTTTTAAGGGAAGTTCTCTGCAAAGATCTTTATTGAATGATTACAGGACTTCTGATAACAACCACGAGAATGCTAGACAATCAGAGCATTACTGCATTATTGCCAAACATTGTTCTCCATCTTTTCATAGCAGTGTTATTGAATAAATTTATCTCCATTTCAGCCTTGGCGATCTGAATATGTTAAAATTTTGACAATGAATAATAATCCCATCATTGTTCTTGACATTCTCTAGTACAAGATTTCATGCCACATGATATGCCTTGGCTGTGAATAAGATATCTCTGTAATAAAAGCGATTCTGATCTTTGCTGCTTCAATAATCAGCTCTCTCAACAGTGTTTGCTTACTATCTTAATGCCTCTTGTACATTTGGCTTTGTAGATGAACTCTATTCTTGTGACATTCATTTTCCTTTCCTTTGCATTAGACCTCTATAGTGACTGTTATAACATGTTTACCACTGCTCTTAACTGTCACATAGCCCAACACCTTGTTGTCTCCTGTTTGTTACTGGATGTTCACTGTTATGTGCACTTTGGGACTGCTATTTTCCTTAATTTGTTATTGCTTGGAAACGATCTAGAAAATCAAGAAGATTGTAGACATGTATTAGCCATTGATGCCTCGAAATAATCCATCACCACAGAGTAATCAGGAATCTAGATGCAACTGCTGCTGTTATGATTGCTTTTGCAATGTACCAGTAGTATTTCTCTTATCATGGACATTCACAGCTTGATCACCTAACTCCTTTGCTTCTATGAACTGCATAACTTGAATGCTCTTGTATGACCAAAAGAAAATGATTTTGTTTTTAGAAGCAAACAAGCATTGCTATATGCCTTCCGCTCCAAATGTTTAAACCACTATGTGCAAGGATTTGAACATGGCTTCATGGCACGAGACTTCTTGCTGGAAAACGTTATCAACAACCATAACTATCTTCATTGACATTTCCTTTTGTACCATTTTGGGGAAGAACTTCATGTTGTGAACTTCACTTGTGAGCCATAGTTGCACTTTATTCCCTTTCATTGTATTCATGTGACTTGCATTGTAACTCAGCCTTTATGCATTTCTGGACTGCTACAACCTTGTGTTGATGCATCGCATTTGGGTGTATACGGAACATAAAACTTGAATTGCCCCTGCCTTTGAAAACTTTTACCAATCCTCCAAAATACCATAACAATGATCACTACTTGTATCAATGACTGGAAATATGTGTGTTCACCAGACAATTTGCACAGAGAACTTGCGTGAATGATTTGAAAACCTAAAAAAAAACTCAAGAGAGACTCAGTAAAAACTGAAATGCTATGAAGATGCCTCCAAATGATGAAACGGCACTATACGTGCTGTTAAAATGCTGAAGGCGACCATAAAAATCCATAAAAACTGCACAAAAATCGTGAACTAGGGCACGCGTACTCAGAAAAATGCATAAAACTCCTTTGAACTGCAAATATGGAAGCAAAATAGACCAAGATGAATTCGAAATTGTAATGTTCCGAATTAGTGATATTATATTATATTAAATAATTAATAATTAAATATTAGTTATTCCGAAGTAGTTACATTCAGGAATCCTTTCGCTTATATTGGACTGTCGAGAGAAGGATGGGGGATTATTTTTGGGTGAAGAAAATCAGTTTACGCTTGTGTTTTTAATTTGGTTTCAACGCGGAAGATCTCCTTTCGTCAGCACACCTGGCCTAGTGGAGAAGTTTATTAATACAAGTGGGATTACGGAAATGGAAGTCAGTGTGTATCTTACGGCGGTGAACAGTTGGCCGGCGGATTAGAGCAGAACCTAGGATCGACACCACATACCATACGGTGGTCAATGAATTCGCGTTCTTCCGACAAGCCAGGCATACATAAAAGCTTGTAAAGAATCGGGCGGGACCCTTTTTGAGTGGTGGCTGTCGTATTTGTGCCAACGTATCGGAGGTGTCAGCACGAGATGAAGTTAGTACCAAACCACCACGCGCAAGACATCGGTGTCACAATGGGTTAGACGTCTGGCTGTGTGGGTCTTCGCGGGACTCCAAGCGAATGACGTGCACGTTATTCCGCACGAGCTTCACAACCATTGGTAGAGCAATCTTAGAGATATAGCGGCAGTGGACAAAACATTTCAGTGACAAGACAATACAACTTCTGCAGAATAATATTGGCCGAACAATATAGGTGCATTTTACATCTTCCTAATTGGGTAGAAATATATTACTGCATCATGCCTGCTATTAATATTCTCTGGAATCGGATAGACAGGGAATTATACAACACACAAATCTGGAGTTATTCTGCTACAATTGATACACAGGTGCACTGTTAAAAAACTAAATTTATATTTTGTTGGATTTATATTCTGTAGTAGACTTGTTTATTAAATTCTGGAATACACAAGGACTCTTATATGCATATAACGAATCAGTGGTGAAAGAACATCTGAATCGTCATCCAATTCTCAAGAAATATAATTTATTATCAGAATATTTGCGTTCATTTCCTTGAGACTAGCTTCTAGGGATTTGGGAATTTTACAGAAATCCAAAAACACGGGTTTACAAGACATTTTTAAGAGTTTCAGTCCTCTTGTGACTCCAAATCTCTCTTTAAAACACGTCTTTTGGTTAAAGACGGGATTCGAATGACAAATGGCGAGCTGTTAGGAGACAAAAACACAAGCAAATCTCTGGATATTTCGCTTCCTCTACCACGACACCTTGTTTAAATGCTCAAAAATACCATTTTCAGGCCTTAGAAATCTGTACGCAGGTATCCAGGGATGGGTTTTACCGTGAAAGCTCCATTCACGGCTATATAGGCATATATCGGGCTTTCTAAAGTTTCATAATTTTTTACATGTAATATGTGCTTTGAAAGTGAAAGGCTTATCGAATTTACATATTTTAAATTACAAGTGAAAGGGTATGCGATTTTGATAAAAATCACCACTTCAAACTTTAGTAATGCATTTTATAAACTCAAATACATGTCTAGAACAAAATGTTATTGAGATTAAATTAGACACCTTAGGATTTAGAAGACCAAATACATGTTTAGAATAACATGTAATCATATTTAAAAATCACACCATTAATATAATAATGGAGTTCTTCAATAAAATTACACATATTTAAAATTCGACATATGCAATTGTCTTTAGAAAGCCCACCCTTAATGACTTGGATTTTCAAATTGCACTGCTAGTGGGGAATCAAACACGTTCTGCATTGTGATGATATGTAATATCAAATAAAAACCCCACTTAATAGCTCAACTATAATAATCATTATATGTAACTTTATAATTTTAATGATATAATATGCAGAAAGACTTAAAAAGTCCACTATTACATATTCAATCATTAAAAATAATAAGTAAAACTTCTCAAAATAATGTGAAATTTTAAAGTGTGGTTCTAAACCCACTTTACATATAAATGACATCTTAACCTCGTGCAATTACCAACAAAAAGCCTGCTTTTGAGGGATTTCAACAAAGACATGCAATCGGACAGAAAAAACCCCACCTGCAGGATGCTAAATGTTGTCCTCAATTTTGCATTCACAAAATTGAACAACCCTACGCAATTCCTAATCAATTGGTAGGATTTTTCTCTAAGTTAGTCAATGTTCTGAAAGAGTTTTGTTTGATGAAACCAGTTAGCCCTTGATTCTCGTTTGGTTTTATCTCTTTCAGGCATCCAGTTGTTGTGTCTTTCTTTCTTGTTTTCAGTATCTTTCTTGTCATAGTTTTGTGGCTTGCGGTCTCCTGCTCGTTTTGAGCTCTCTTAGGTGTCATTTGGGTTAGTCAAACTCAAAATATAGGCGTTTCAGTTTCTTGCTAGTGAGCTTTTTAAGATAGACTGCATGTTGTTGGAAAATCGTTAAAAAGTGAGCTTTTTCTTGTCAGTGACATGATTTGGAAGTTTATTTTATATGCAAAGTGTATTTTACCTTTCACTTTGAAATTTCACGTTATTCTGTGAAATTTTACTTGGTAATTTTGATGATAGTGGATTCTTCAATCACATCTGCATATCGAATCATCAAAGTTCGAAGTTGCATATAAAGATTATATTATTTCTTTAGCTTTCAAATTCTGGCAAGATAAAGATAAAGTTCCTTTTAATGAAATTTTAATCACTTATAAGTTTTATGTTATGGAAACTGGGGATTTCATTTTAAAAAAACACAAACTTATTACAAGTTTTTTCTCACCTCTCATCAAGCACAATGATGATTTTTCTCAATATAACATATGCATTCGTTTTAATATGTTTTCAGCTCTATCTCCAAGCTGCATGGTGTCGAATTTTGGTAAGACTGCATGTTATAATGCTTATAACGTTGGTTTCAAAACAAGACCCACAACTTGGTCATTAATCCGATAGCATCGATTTTAGAAGAATAAGCATGGCTTTTATATAAGCATTCGTGTATGTCACAGCCTCCAAAAAAACCGTGATGACTTTAGTTGAAGGTGTCGATTTTTATCTCATATGCATATCGCTGCATATGCTATCTCCTTCCTAAAGTGCGTTTTCGTCAAATAAATGGCAGGCGTCGAATTTAGTTGAGCAAGCATAAAATACATATGCTTTTCTCCTCTAAAAGGTCGCGATTTTCTCTTTAAACATATGGCGTCGATTTTATGTACCAATACATATGTCGATTTGATGTCTTAAAGCTCGTAGTTTCATTAAACACATATGGCGTCGTTTTAAGTTCGCATAACATGTGTTTTAAAACACATCAAAATGTGAAAAGGCTTTCATAAAACTCGCGACTTCTCTACAAGTTTATATGGCGTCGTTTTTAAACCTAAGTCCATCTTTTCCATGCAAACCGCAATACATTTCGAAAAACATGCTTTCATTCTTTCAAAACACGTGAGTGTATGGTGATGATTCCAGTCAAGTTTGCATGCATATCTCTCCATCGAAATGCAGCGTTTCTCTTTAGGAAGGCCATGACGGGTTTTTAAACCAACATTTGCATGAAAACGTGAGTTTTCTTCTCCACTGAAGAGCTGCGTTTCTACCTGAAAAACTCGCCTAGAAGATAACAAGAACTGGTCTTCAGCAAAGTGTTTCTTCTCCACAAATCTCTGCTTTTTTATCTCCTTGTTTTAGGCAGATTTGGTGAGTCTCGAAATGTTTTCCTTCTCTTTGCAATTTCGAAATGCTTTCTCTTACAAATGCATTTAATAAGAAATAAATGGCTATTGTTTAGGGCACATTTTGTTGAAGATTTCTTCTTTGCATGCTAATTTTATGCAAATCTTTAATGCATTATAGACATTTGGCATTTCTGTTTGTGACTCATGAAGTTGCATTCATTTTTCATGGAGAATTTGTCAAGGATGATTGTCTATATATTTCTTCTTTTCCCTTCTTAGGCTAAATTTGCAATTCATTCCAGATTTTTGTGAATTTTGCTTGAGAAGAAAGAGTTTGTAGTTCTTCCCCTTTGCTTTTGAAGAGAAGGTATATTTTCTTGTTTTTTTTGTTTGCATTTCGTTTTTGTATATATGTGTTATCATATTCTTCTCTCATTTTCTCCAAGTTGCATATGAGAATGCAATTCATTCTCATATGCAGTCAGGATTAAAACCCCGTTCTTGATAATTTTCTTCCCCAAATGCATCAAAATATGCAAAGTGTTGTCCCACATGCAATTGCTCCAAAAAAACCCACCTTTTTCATACTCCCATTTGAAAAAGGAAAATGTGAACTACCTCATATGCGATCCTGTTAAAAAAGCTCACCTTTCCATCTCATATGTTGTCATGCTTAAGGGCCCACCATGTTACAAAGTGAAGATATTTTCTTCATTCTCTTGTCTCATAATCTAACTTGTGCATATGAATTATTTGAAAAAAAAAAATTATCTTCTTAAGAGGTTGCCCCCTTTTCTTGATTTACATCTGATAATGGATCTTTCTCTTCTTAATGACGACATGCTTGTCTTCTGGAATTTTCATGTAACAGTTACAGAAGCTGCAAACCTGGTCATGTCGGAAGGAAGATCAACGTCTCCTAAAGACAAAGGAAAGAAGAAGATGAAATACCAATATGACAAGTACCAATATTCCACTATACCCTCTCAGATCACGTCTTATGTGGAGGAGATCCGAGATACAGAGATCGGGCATTTGAACATAGAAGAGTTCCTGAAAAGAGTGGATACATCCACTAAAGATAAAATGATCAGTATCCGGGAGAGCTATATACACCATGTCTCTACTTTTCCAGTGGCTGCGCTTGAACCGAAGTTCATAATAGCTTGTGCCAAACACTTTGATCCTACCTCCCGAACAATCAAAGACCAAGATGGGAAAGTGGTCATTAGTTTCGATCCAGACACCATTGATCGGGTTTTTAAGGTTCCCCCAACTCCGGTCATACTGGACATGACAGTTGATAAAGCTCTCAAAAGTTGGGAGAATGGAAAGACAACTTGTGTGAAGTATATCAACGAACATTGGTTGATTACCAAAAGACCCAATTTGGTGAGATGGCCAAAGGGAGTGCACAGATCTGATTTCAAGGAAGAGGTCCATGACCTCATAACTTTATTGAGCAGAGTAAGAGGTCTCAGGGAATCCAATCTTTTTGAGTCGTGGATGTATAAGTTCCTCTCTTTGATTCTGAAATCAAGACAGAGATTGTTCTGGGGTGAATTCATAAGTGATTCTATTTGTGGGCAATTGGTGCAAGTACTCAACACAAGTGCTTTTTACATGAATTCATGTCTCGTCTACATTGTTGCTGCCTTGGGTTCCTTTTCAGGGTTGTCTACTAAAGGAGATAGGATGCAAGTACCTGTGTGGAACTTTTATGAACAGTTGCCCCTGAGAACCAGTCACATCAATTTCAGGAGGGTACAAGATGCATTTTTTGGTCATTACCGGTGCTTGTTTGATAAGGAACTCCCAAACAGACAAGTCTCTGATGAGGCATGGAGCAAGGTTAGCGAATATGGCTGTCTTTTTCTTCAGTTTCCAAATTTCACCTACCTTAGGGTGGGGTATTTCAAGGGTGAACCATATACTTTGCCGAGATATTCGACGGATAAAATTGTTCTCATGGAGTTGGTCAGGCAGCTTATGGCTGTACAAACTTATCAAAATTCTTTGCATAGACCGGGAGTCGGTATTTCTTCACGCAATCCTCTAAGGATTGGCAGGTATTCACTTGATACATCCCGAAGGCCAAGAATATGGAGTTCGAACTTCAAGAAATTAACTTGAAAAAGTTCATGGCCAGAGTTTCTTTTGACTGGAGAGGCATGAATGACAAAATCCAAAGCCAGTTCAGTCATGTACATCGCCTAGAGGATTTTTGGATCGATCTTCGCACTAAGGCAGACATCACCAAGATGGATCATTGTCGGCTTACTGTTAAGAAAATAATAGATTTCCGTCTTGCAAAGATCCCAGAAGGAGTCATAGATGATACTGATATCTTAGATCCAGAGTATAAAAAGCATCGTGTCAAGAATCTGCCTGTCTTACCTCCATGCTGGTCGGTAAAGGAGAATGTAGCCATATGGGATAGGTTTCAGAATATTCTTGCAAATACAAATATCTGGTTGAAGAAGAGGGGCATTAAAAGTATCAAGATTAAGCCTGGACAGGACTTCGATCTAGCTGGTCCTGTAGGCATGAAGTCAGAAATCAGAGGCAAAGGAAAGGGGGAATCTTCTACGTCAGAGGTCAAGGCTATTCCAAAGCTCTCTATCAAAGGAGGAACGCTCATGGTCAAGGCTCCTACACCAGATGCATCATCTAGAGCAAAGGGTCTGGAGATGATTAATCTCTCGGACAATGAGGAGGAATTGCAGACTTCTGGCACTCCTGAGATACCACAAGTCCAAGAAGCTGATGAGATATTGGGTTCGCATGAATCAGCCCCAAAAATGGACGAACCTACAATGTCCCCACTGGATACAGATGTGGATTCATTCACAATACACCTTCCTCCACTTCACTCATCTGCTATCATGTTAGCTACACCTATATCCTCCGCTGCTCCTAAGCGGAAGGAAGACTTGTCACATGTTTTTGATGAGCTTCCTGAAGATTTGCCTCGACTAGATACACTTATGGCAAACAATGATATGGCATTTCAGATAGAGAAAGAGGATAAAGGAGACACAAAAGCATCCCCCACAAATGTTTCTTCACAAGGAGAGCCGGTGACTACCATGGTTACAGTTGATGGTGCGGCATCATCCTTTGTCTTACATCCTTGGTTAGGTACTGTTACACAGAAAAGGAAAAAGTTGGATGTGCCTCTAGAGGAATTTGATATTGTTCCTAAGAGCAAAACCCGAGTCGTGAAAAGTAAGAAAGCTAAAGTGCTCTTGAAAGTCATTATTGTTGACCAAAAGGTTAAGTATGCTGAAGTAGCAGAGCCACTCTTAAGCAAAACGGCAGATGAACCTGAGATCACGGATTATAAAATCACAAGGGTAGAGCTTGGAAAGCAATCATTTGTGAGTTGTCAAATGGATGCTCATGATGCGCTAGATTAGTATACTAAGAGGACTAACGAGCTTTGGCAAAAGAAACACTTGTTGAAGGAGGAAAACAATCGTCTTCGTGATGCTCTCGAGAAGCTTTCTTCTTCTTAGCAAACGAACTTGTGTTCAGAGGACGCACGATAGCATGTTGAACTAGAGAAGAAGGGCAAGATGGTAAATGACTGGGGCAGCCAGATGGAGCACCAAGGAATAACAGTTATCAGAGATGTGTACCGTATACTCAATAATTACCAGAAGACTACAGATAGGCTACATGAGTTAGTTGAAATCTTTGATCAGCAATTGAAGACTCTAAATGAAGATTTAGATGTTTGGAGAAGAATGGCAGAGGCTGATCTGGATGTCTTATGTACTTATGAAATAGTTCCTTCGAAGGACATGTATTTCGAATTCCTGAATCAAATGGTTAACAAAGGAGAAGTTTTGAAGAATCTGATCACAGAAGTACATGAGGCTTTACAGGAATGTGCCAAGCCCAAGGAGATTATTGTCAAGGCCTTTGAAGAACTGGCATGTAAGTTGTTTTCAGAAAGTGGGGAGCTAATTCCAGAAGAGCAAGTCCTATCAAGATTTGTACAAATGGTTCATCAGGAACTAGAAACTGATACCTTCAATTGCAGCTCTATGGATAAATTGGCAAGCTTCAGGATGGCGTTGAATCAACTTCAGAAAAATCTAGATGGGTATAATGGTGAGATTTCAAAGGCAGCAAGTGTTGCATGTGAGACTGTGAACATTGCTTGACACACAGGTGCACCAGACCCAGCCATTGTGCATAAGTCTCTTCGCCAGTTTGAGACGTGCATTAATTTTCTTTAAAAAGTGTTGTTAGGACACTTAGTTTTGTAAGTGTAGAATCTTTGACAGATTACACAAAAATATTGAAAAACATTATCATGTAATTGTGCTGGAGGTACATTAGGTCCTGCAGCATTGAATAAGTCAAAGTTAGTTAGTTGTTGATAAGCTTTGAATAGTCCAAAGTTAGTTAGTAAGAGACAAGGATAGAATAAGTCAAAGTGGTTGAGGGTTTCCCCTTTCTTCTCCACTTTTCTCTCTCCTCTTTTCCTATATAAGGAGGGGGGGGTTCATTGTAAATAATCTTTTGTTGTGTGCAAGAAAACTATAGGCAATTCTCTTGTATTCTGAAAACTTTGAATTTCATTGTGCAAAGTTGAGCATTTGAATAAAGGAACAAGAATTGATAAACTTTGTGTTGTTGGTTTTGAAAATTAACGAGTGTGTTCTTATGTTGCATTGGTTAATCCTTTCTCAAATTAATAGTTATCTTGCATATATCAGTTAAGCGTTCTAATTCGAGTTGTCTGAAGACTTTGAGCTTCAGGGGATAAGGGTTACTATAGAAAGTAGTGGCTACAATATTCCAAGGACTGGAGACTTTGGGCTTCAGTATTGGGAATTAGATAGATAGGGTATCTTTAGATAAATTCATTATTGTCTCGGTTGATTGTTCTTAAGGCAATCTTTGAGCCACCGGTATTACTGTTGCAAGGGGAACTCTATGTGTTATAGTTCAGTTCTACTTGAAGCCACCTGCGGTAAGAAGGGAACCTCCCCTATTGCTGAGAGGAGAGAGTAATCTCACACACTGCTGCCTAAAATACACATTTTGTAAGTTGTAGTCTTAGTGACTTGCAAAATATTTAGCCAACACTAAAAACCTTGATAACCTGAGTTTGACTAACCCAAACGACGCCTAAGAGAACTCAAAACGAGCGGGATTGAAAATGCCATAAACCCAGGACAAAAATAAAACCAAAAACCAAACACATGACTAAGAAAAAGTAACTAAGAAAACACCATAGAGAAAATAACCCACAAAATTTTCCGTAGGGTTGCCCTAATTTTGCGAAGACAAAATTGAGGACAACACATGCACCGGCAGGCTACAAGTTGTTCAAACGTAAGCAAGGGTGTTCCAAGACAAAGGGCAAGTCATAATATAGTATCATGATACAAATACGAGTCCAATTTCAAGGCATTCAAGATGAATTCAAAGTGCATGTACAAAATATGACTGTCTACAAGCCAAGGGGAGAAATTATTGCAAACTTGAATTTCCTTTGGAAATCCAACTTCAATTGGATGGTCCAACTACATGCCACACATACACCACTTGTAAAAGTGCCAAATCAAGGTTAGAACATCAAGAAGAAATCAAGAACTCAAGAACAAGCAAATTCCAGCTATGTCAATGAGGAAATTTCAAGGTGAAGGATTATGAAAGAATGCATGAAGATGAAGCAATTTGAGAATATGAGCCATCACAGTTGAAGGCTTGATAATGTTGAGTATCAAGAGATATTTTCTCATCATCAAGAGGTATTTATCAAGTCTATAAGATAAAAGATGTTGAGGTGGCGACCACTCATCTTCAGCCAATCTGAAAATTCAAGTTTGCACATATCAAAAATCAATCAATCAAATTATGCCAAGTGTACATGTGGAAGGCAAATAATGCCTTTACCTAACGTATTTTTTGATTGGTCAATAAAAGCATTGTAATTTTCTCATTGACCCATAAGGTGGTGTTTCATTCTGATTGGCCCACTGATTGTTGCCTTCTTTTATAAGCTTCTACCTAACCAATTTTCTTATTGGCCCTTTAAAGCAATGTAATTTTCTTATTAGCCCACAAAGTGGTGCTTAATTGTAATTGGCCAACATTTAATGCTTGTAGCTGGTAGTTGGATTAGGGCTTTGGTGGATTAATCTTGGCCCTTGATCTTGATCGATCAAAGTCACTCATTGTAATTGAACAACTATAATAGGCAAAGGCCTTGTCATTTGTAGAGAGAGACACCTGCAGAAATTGTTTCCATGATGCTATCAAAGTAATTGCTAATTCATTGTTGGTCTTCATGGTGGATTACTTGTGTTGCTTTGGAGTATTGCATGGTTTCTACATTTCCTCACTTAGATTAGGATTTCATTTCATGTTGATTAGAAATAACGTTTAGTTGAATAGAAGATATTTTGGATGCATCTTTGGTGAACTCGCTTAGACCAAACCACCAGTTGCTTGTTGATTGTAAGTTTGCCTTATGTGGTTGAATGGCATATTTCTGAACTTTACTTTAATTATTGCTTTCACATTGATATGCATCAATGGATGGTGTTAATGGAATGGTGATAGTTTGAACATCTTACATCTACCTTAGGAGATCGCACTAGCTTGGTTGATGTGGATGACTAAACTAAGTCTAGTAGAGTCACAAAGGCATTCACCATCTCTTACATTCTAAGAGTGGAATAGATTTCTAAACCCTTTATCTTTGAAGTTTGTTTGGTTGTAAGAAGTTGAGGTAGTTGAAGTCCATTGAATGAACAACAAAAGTCCCTTTGTGACAACCACCATATCACATCATTATAACTAAGTGAAAGTCCACAACTAGAAGGAACCTTGGAGTTGTCTCATTTGATCACGCAATCCATATACATTGTTTAACATTTGAGCTTATTCAAGAGAGAATTGAAGATTTAGTGTTTCATTTGGAATACTAAATATTTGATTTTGCATGTTAAAGTGGTCATAAAACTCGCATCCACAATTCCCATCTACAGTTGAACAGTAAGAAAGCAATGAGCCAACATTGGTGGATCTACATGAGTAATTTGGACAAGATTGGTTAAAGGGAGGTCTTCCACAAAACATGTCTCTAGAGGACTACATTGATCTACAAATGAAGTACCAACCTAAGGAACGAAGAAGTCATTGCTTGGACCTAAAAATGGGAAAGTAGAGAGAATGAACACTTTAAAGGACAAAAGATGAATGATCACAATTCAAAAATTGCATAAATAATATCTCACATCCACTCCTCACAGCAAATGTTATCAGAAGCATTAGATGTTATTACACCAAAGGAAGAAAGTGCAATTGCAAGACACGAAACCCTAGGAGAGGTCAAAGCAAGAAATGATCATCAAGCATCACAAGGAACAATCGATTCTTCATTTGACTCCTCTATCACAAAGAAAGTGAAAACTTGGATTCATGGAGATCATAAGGTTATACTTACTCCATCTCAAAGGTCATGTGTTGAGGATAACCTATCTAGTGAGTCGAGGAGGCAAAATGGCATTCATGACTCTTCTCTACATCCTAATGAGTACATGACATCCGCTACCAAGGCAAGGGTTGAGAAAGAAAATATTTCCAATACAAGTAAATTAGGAGTCATTTTTTGTATCCAATCAAATCGTTTTGAGGTAGATAGTCAAAGAAGTGTAATATTGAAGGTATGGAGAGAAGAATTACCAAAGATGGTAAATAAAAATAGAACCTCTAAAAGTCATGAAACCCCAAATCATTACAAAGAAGAGGATAAGATAAGAAGTATAGAAGCGACATCGCCATCAAGAAGACAAGGCGTGGTAATCAAGCACTTCATGGAACCTAGTAACAACAAAAGAAATGATGATGACTTTAAGTGTTGTTCAAAGAAATTAGATGGAGAAAGGTTGGAAGAAGTAAAGCTTGATCTTAAGAACAAGGATAAATTTCAACTTATTCATAACACGTTGTTTGAAGTTGAAATGGACAAAGCTTATGTTAACCCACTCTTTGAATCAAATGGAGAAGTTATTCTCGGTCCAGATGAACACAATAATTGGGACCCCAATGCAACTCCTATCAGTAATACATGGAAGAAAGTTCGGAACAATATGACAAGCCCTCACAATGTCATCACTGAACGTTCTTCATTCAATCCACAAAAAGACTGAAGTTCAACAAAGGATTCCTTCTTTGGAGCAAAGATCAAGAAATAAATGTTTGAGCCTGATAGCAAAAGGATGTCACATGTAATGTCCCTTCCTTTGATACCTCAATCTTCAGCATAGGTTGGCTTATAATCAAGGGTTCCCGTAGGTCAGCAGTAGTTAGGGGACCCAACCAGGGGTTGTGGAGCTTAGCAGGGAGCTTTATAGCCATTTTGGACAGTTTGAGACAATCTCCTATTTGTTAGGAGGGATTCCTACTTTTTAGGGATTGACTAGGAGTTGACCGAAATGCATTAGGAGACATCAGGTATCATTCTGGAGGCTTGGTTGCAATTCCTATTTTTTAGGGAGTGTCCCTACTTTTTAGGAGGGGTCGTCAGTTCACCTCCTATATTTAGACTTCACCGGGATGGCATGGGCATCAACAATTTTCAGTTTGGAGTTCAGGCGATGGATTAATGAATAAATTTGGAATAATTAGGTTATTGCCTAATACTTTAATTTAAATAAAAATAAAGTGATTTAATTACATCACTTTTTAGTATAATAAAGTGTTATGGAGTGCCACCCCAATGACACGCACTCCTAGGAGTTATAAGAGTAAAGTTGTTTTAAAAGGTGGGACTTTTATGAATGAGGAATAAGACCCTCAAATGGGTTGAACTCTCTAGGAGAGAATAATTTCTAATAAACTTTATTAAAAATAAGATGGAAACCCTAATTTGGGCGGCTAGGGTTGGAGGCTAATAAAAAGACATCGAGGGGTTTCATTTCAGCATCTAGGGGTTTTATTTCAGCATTAATTGCACTATTCAAAGAATAGATGTGACAGCATACTTTACATTCATTAGGGTCAAAAGGAGCCCTCAAATGACATTGCAAGCAAGGAAATTTTGTCGACAAAGAAACAATTAATTTGAAGTCTTCAAAATGTAATGTTGCTCTTAACATATCATCTCCAATCGCACCTTTTACATCTCACGGCATAACCTTTTATATCTTGGAATTTTTTTTAATATCTCAAAGATACTTACAATTTATATCTATGTTCATACTAAGAGCATAACATGACACTATAAGGGTTAAGGGTAGTTAACTACAAAGATTTTCTTAACAAAATCCTTTAGCAATTGAAAGAGGCTATGGGATGGAATTCATGAGCTTGTTAAGGAAAAAAATGATAAGCATAATAAGCCATTCAAATATAAAACCGATGGCGATTACTATTTCCTAAACTATAATGTCCCTACTTTTGGGTTCTCCAGCATTGTCATTGGCTCTAACATTCTTGATGAGTGAAAACCTTGTTAGAGAGCTTATTTGATGTTGTCAATGAGCTCAATTAGTCTTGAAGACACATGCATCTTTCTAAAGTAATTTTCCGCTTCTGGTGTGTTCTCCAAGATTCTTGGAGAAGGCGTCTATTTATAGTCATTCAGACACGCTTAATTCTCATTATTATCCATAATGTTACTTTAGTGCAATTAAAATTTGATTTCGATGCTTTCAATAGTTTGTACATCTTGGGTGTATTAATGACTTATTTTTAATTATTTTATAAGGTTGATATAATTTTATTAAAATGTCCTGAATGCACAGTATAATAGCTTATTGGAATGAGAATGAAAGTTTTGAGTGTTGGACACTATTTAAGTGGCTTTAAATGCCAGGAATTTTTAATTAACAAAATAAATCACTTTTTGGAGTAATAAGGCTTATTCAATTTACAATGTGATTTTATATTATATTTTTCGGAATGTTCCCAGAAAGGTTATTAAAGGGGCTTGTGAGCTCATTTGGTATTATGCAAACTATTAGTTTTCTCTTTGGTCAAACCCTTATGGTTCTAGAGGATTGAACTTGATTCAACTCAGCCTTTTGGAGGACTTAACCCCTGTTGGAGAAGGTTAGCCATGGTGATGAAAGATCCTCCCTAGTTAATACTACGTGAATCATACAAGGTCAGGAAATGTTCTGGATGTTCAATGATCGAAGGTTTTGTGCTATATGTCTGAAATTAATTAATATTTTGAAGATTTTATGATTTTTGAAAGCATGCTACTGTGTCATGCTACAGTACCAGGTTAATTTCAGTTGTATTTAAAGGGTTAAAGTTTTACAATTGTTGAACAGTTTTCAAGCTTATTGGATAGTTCATGTGATGAAAGAATAATTGAGTTGAATCATTTGTCAAAGGTTCCAATTCATCTATTTGAGATTTGTAGCTAGGAATCACTATGATGAATTTATACGTATATCAAGTACTGTTTTTTTTTGGCTGTTTTTATCTCATACCAAGAGAATAGGAAATTGTTGTGTTGTAATCTGGACTGTGCATAATCATGACTGCTGGGCACCTTCCATTTATGGTCTGATTTAGTCCACTAGGCATGTAAACTGCAAGGTGAAATAAAAAATTCTTTGTGCAGAATATAGGGTGAGCTGTGCAAGGCATCTATATTATAAGGAATGATCTGATGAGATATCAATGATCGTTTGATGAATCATTATTTCAATATCTTCATGGCTGGGCATGGCATTGAGGTGAAAACACTGTATTATTTAGAGATTTCTGGATCACACAGACCTGATCTGAATTTATTACTTGATGCAAAGCACAATAGTATGAAGGCTTCGGAAATTGAGTTAGTTGGAAATTCTATTATCAACATTTCCTACTTCAGGACTAGTGTTTGCTTGCATTTATTGAGCGATCAGACTTATTACATTTTACAGTCTGCTATAAAGATTTCTGATTGCAAACATATGATCTGAGCTTAGTATGGAAAACATAAGAATATAGGGTGGATGAAGTGACAGGGAATGGAGTGGGCTGGGTTTAAAGTTTTGGCAGCGATTCTCTGTATAAATAGCATTGTAAATGGGCCACTACTATGAGTGGGACAGCAACATAACAGATTTGATTTAACATGCTTCAGTCGACAATTTAAAGAATACCAATTATCAGCTTACTCATCTGCCGTTAGTTATTAGGAGCCGTAATATTAATATATTCTCAAGGTACATTTGAGATTTGTAATCATACCCATTGTATTATTCACTTGATAACATAAGCTCAGAAATTGTCACGACTGCATTAATTTCTTACTTTCTGAATTTATTTATATAAGTCTGGGTACATTTTATCTAAAAATAAATTTCAGAATTGATTAAAAGCATTGTGGCAAATCAAATATTTATTGAAACCTAGAAATACATAAATTCATAAGACAAATTTTACAACATAAAAACCATACTTTGGAAGAAGTGATTACATAAACTGCTTGAACACCATGTTTGAAATTAGGATCTTAGGTTACTAATCATTACAAATATATATAAAATTAATAAAATCAGAATTACAAGATACATAGATTAAACACATTACACAATATATGCATGGAGAAGACCCTTCCAGATAAAAGAATCTATTAAAATGTCATTCTATAATAAAACACTTACAGAATAATCTATTAAAAATTTAAAACATAGACCAAACCTAGGGAAATAGTTCTTCTCACTTCCACATGGCCGATAATACCTCTTGTGCATAGTGATAAAATTCATTCAGATCTCTAAATTCCCTAACCTCCCAATGAGAGAAACTCTTTAAAAATAGGAGTGACAAAATACCTAAAGAATTATAGTCACATCCATTCAAAACTACCATTTATAGATAAGTAATAGTCTAATAGTTAATTATATTATCATTTAAATGGTAAATGCTTTATAAAACATATAATATGTTTAAGGTTTTATAACCTTACATTAGAACAATATATGAATGTTATGAGGGTATGACCCTAATAACACTATCTTGTAACACTTTCAGACTCAATATTGCTCAAAAATGAAAATGAATTGTCTTGGCCATTTCGTTACAACCGTTATGAGATCACGCGCTTTTTTAATAATCATATATATAGGCCCATGACTCAAAAAGCAAAGTAACATGTCCCATAGTTTTGATTGAAAACACTGTGAATACCAAAAAAGAGTACAGTGCTCAAATTCACAGATCAAGAAGACAGCTCATATTGCAACTAAATACTATTTGGTAAGGGCTTAGCAGTTATCCGCTTGTGTTTGAACTTTATACTTCTAATTTTGCATCCTTTCATGGACCCCATTAAATGGGCCCATATGGTTTGAATACATCTCATCTCTTTAAAGGAAATTTTGTGGGCAATTAAGCATAATTCAACAAACTTATGTACAGATTTTTCTCTCTTCTTCCTATAAACATGTGAGAACGTCTAAAATGCTTAAAAACAGCTAGCTGAAAAAAAAGGGCTCACACTTTTCGGATGTTTGGGTTGAAAGATGGAATCTACTAAGAATATTCCCAAGATAAATATACGTAATAATTATACTAGGCTTCATCTCACATTTAGCTTCTTTAAGGCATATGTCCCTTCCTCATTTCCCTAGCCAAAGATAGATGTTATTACCTCATTCAACCCCAATTAGACTTACAGCTCCACTTGAGTACTTGTATGAATCCTTTCATAATATGTTATTAGTATGCTAATCTTTGAACAAGCATGGTTGAGGTACAATTCACATATGCCAGATTTCGTATGAATTACATAATCTCTGAACCTTTATAATGAATTCTTCTAAGATCACAATACTTGTACATTCCATCGTGTTCTCTTTTATGCTTATCATAACTAACACTGTCAAAAGTTGTCCCTGCAATCAATTCCTATGGATTTCATACGACTATGTTTATAATCTAATTACATGTAAGAATGTATGATTATGTTAAAAAAATTGGCTGCATATCAAAATCCATGTTAGAAAATTTTCCCAAAATAGTATGACACAGATTCCATTATGCATTAGGTATTTTGTATATAATAATACAGAGTTCAAACCAATCTTACCAGGAAAAGGATCCCCCATTCTGACAAGACCTTGATATCTGTTATGTTTCTAATCAAGCCAAACTGATTTAGAACCACTCCAGCAAAAAAGAATCCCAAAATCTGCACTAGTCATAGAAACAAACATCAACATAAATATTTATCATCATTTCAAACCAATGATTAAGCAATAACCATAAAACAAGTACCTCAATAACTATATATGTCACTGGTACAGTATATGATAAGTTTAAAACAATAAAAAACGATTTTACCACATACAAGTATGTGCTACCAAAAATGTATCCATCCATGAGTTCATCATGTATCCTTCCTTCAAAGAACTTCCCTACTGGTAACTGGTAAGCATAGAGACAATACTGACTTTTGTACTTGTTTGTCTAAGAACATGTTATACACTGATGCCATAATTCACCTACTTCTTTCTTTGCACTTTCATGTATAGTACTCCCAATCAGGATGGAGAGTAGTTAAGGGAATTTATCATTGAGGATAATATCCTACAACATAAAGATAAACTTATGACATGTTACAAGTGCGAGTTCAGGTGCAGGAAGCAAGGATTGCTGAGCTTGGGAAACCTCAAACAACCCCAGCAAATCGAATACAACAGATTCAAACGGGGTGTCCAGTACAAGAAAGTAAGTGAACAGAGATTCTCATCCAACATAACAATCCAAATCACGAAGTTCAGAAGAGAAGGTTTGTGAGTACAAGAGGTCAAAAGTAAAATGCCCACCCTCCTGCTGACCTTGTACACGTGATATTCAAAGAAGAAAGAGCATATAAGAAACTAAAAAGAGTCATTTATTGTTGACCTCACAGTTATCTTCTTTCTACCATAGTCATTGCCACAAAATCCAAGACAGAGAGAAAAAAAATATCTCAATATACCAACAAAATATAGATGATCTCTTAGGTAAGCCTATCTGAGTATGATTGAACTACAGAAATGTTTGCAGATTTCTTTATCATCTGTCAACAACTCACAGTAGGAAAGACATGAGTAGGTGTGCTAACTTAACCTGACAATCTGATCTACAACCACCACAAGAATAACAGACCATATTAACTAGCAATTCAGAGGTCCATCATCTCACTATGTGATAAGTCTTCCACATATGTAGTAACTTTGCCGCTAGATTAACTTGTATTTTCAGGTCCATTCCAGTTGTCCTGGTAGTAGTGTCCCCTCATTTCCTTCAGTCTACCACACCTCTTAAAACTCTCCTAGCCATGTTGAGGTCTGTCAACTTACTATATGACAGTTCAGGGAGTCATCCTATTTTTTCTCAGGCCATACATGACAATCACTGTGACTTTCTACAAATGTCCATAGTGCCATCACATTCTGGCATTCTGCATCTTAGCATCTCTTGAAAGGCTATAATGACCTTTTCCAACAGTCATTGAATCATTGGACCATCTTCAGACTAAGCGTAGCATCATTACCCTCCCATATTTTTCAATCAATCCATAAGTGTACCTATCCAAAACCATTGATCATATTCACTTCACTACACTCTTGCATTTTACAATGTTATTCTTGTGCACAATCACCTAAAGCCAACACTCGGTCACTTAGTTGCTACACATAAAAAAATAGGAGGGAATTATCAAATCATTTTCATGGTCATATCTCCATCATTTCGCTTCACTCATAGACACTAGATGTCAGAATTGGGATCAAACAGTACTTGCACAGTTCAGAGGTGTCCTATATCCAGAGAAGTGTGATGGGAAATTAGCCGTCCGTCCAAATTTCACAATTTCCCTTGATGATAAATCTGTTTCATTTGCTTTTTGTTTATTATTAGAAGTTAAAGGCATTGATCTGCAACCTGACTCTATGTACACCACTATTGGAGGAAGATGCATATATCATTTGTTAAATACAGTATTCCCTCCATCAAATTTTCCTTCAGGAGTTTCATACCCAAAGGGCAACACCAAGCTACTAGATAATGGTAGACACATTGACTCCACTGGATTTCATATTGGTTTTTCTATTATAGAAAGGCTTATCCAAGTCAATAGGAGTCCAAGGTTTCAAGATTTAAACACACCATCTCATAATGTGTTGTCTCTAAGTCCTAAAGTTTAGAGAAGGAAATTGTCTGTAGTTGACTTGGTTACAGATCCAGATGTGTTCATTCTTGAGCAACCTGAAAATAGTGATTCTAGAAGTTCTTTTTGTATAAGTTATTCAATGGCCATAAGTTTTGTCAATACTCCTAGCCTATGTCACAAGGTTCGAGTTCAACAACAATAAAATTCGGATGAAGTTCGACTAGGACAAAAAGTTCGAAAAAAAATTCGACATTAAGTTCGTCTTATATTAATTTTATTTTTTATTTAAAATATTAATGATAAATCTTTAAAAATAAAATAATGTTATGTTAAATTTAAATATAAATAAATAAATTTTAAACTTATTTATATTATAATATTTTAAACTTTAATAAAATATTTTTAATATATAAATGATAAATATATTAAATTTATATACTAATATAAATATATTATAATTTTAATATTAAAAATTTAAACTTTAATATATTTAATAAAACACGAATTAAATAAAAACATAATATAAAAAGATCAATTGTATTTATTTTAAAATGAAAAATTAACTATATTTTAAATTATAACTTAAATATTTAAAATATTAAATTTTAATATATTAATAAAAACAAATTAAATAACATCTAAATGTGTGTGCTAATCCTCAAAGCATAAAATTTGTGCGCTGCCGCTAATTCTCTAATCTGCTTATCGAGCTATTTACGTTTCTAAATGTTTCGACACATTTACACCCAGTCACATTTGCGTTTCGAGCTAGAGTATGATGTTTGCTCCCAGTCACATTTACGCCATTCGTCATTGAGAAGGGCTCAAACAATCTTCATCTTGGTCAATGGTGGATACATTCTTACAGATTGCTCGATATTGAAAAATACAAATAAAAGCATTCGCAGATGAAAACATTTGCAGCGCTCTAGAAAAGCCCTAGAAAATACGTTTTTTTAATATATTTTATTTAAAAATATTGTACCCTTTACCCGTACAAATATAGGGCGAATTTTAACGATTTTTTAGTAGGGTTATGAAGTTCGCCGAATTTTGAACTTCGTGGCTGAAATTCGGCGAACCCTGTGACTTAGCTCCTAGCACTATTAACAAGCCATACATTAATTATAATCCAGAAGAAGCCTCTACTTAAAAGGCAGTTGTCTTCTGGTATATTTATGAATCCTTATCCTTCTAGGTCTTCAATGGCAACATTATCAGACTTAAGTAGTAATCCAAAGCTTATGGATGCTTTAGCAAGACAAGTGAGTCTGAAACTTGCTCTCAGTCCTAAAGAGAGAAGAGTCTGAGCAAGAGAAGAAAGGAAAACGGATGAAAATAAGCAAGATGCCAAAAAGAGCAACCATGATAAAGGAATCTCTCCCAAGAGTAAAAGGAGAGAAAAAGACTAAGTTCCAACCAGAAATAGAAGGAAGGAAAGAGGAACTTATTAGTTATGAACCAGGAAGATGGTGTGATGTCCCCGAATTAGCAGGTTTTGGGAACCTGAATATGGTTAGCTCACCAGCACGACCCTCGTGAGTTGACAGTTTGTTTTGAGGGTCTCGGCGTTCAGATTCTATTTCTGGACTTTCTATTTTTAGACTTACTATTTATAGTAAGTCAGT
>MU224237.1:942086-958722 GCA_018584345.1 Thuja plicata
TTCTGAATTTTCGAGTTGGAACATCATATTTGCAATTAATTTCAATGTATGCTTAGCACTGTTGTGGAAATTGAAAAAAAGAGTAATAAACATACACCACCAGCCATTAGATGATTGTCTTATAAAACAAAAGATAGAATGTTCAGTGATTTTCATAAACAGAGCCAGCCAGGCTCTTCACAGATGGCCAACCCTTGAGTCCTTTACAATCCTTAACGAAGACTCTAAGCTCTGGAAAAGATATGAGTCTAGATTGCATACAAAAATTGGTCAAAAACAAAAAAAATGCTAATTAATTAAATTTAAATAATCTCATAGGACTTAGGACTATTTAACATTTAATTAATTAATTAATTCCCTTAAATAAATCCAATTAGCCTACGGCTAATAATCTCCTCTAGGTGATCACTTGGACAAAAGGGGACATTACACTCTTGTCGAGGGTCGTAAGATTTTAAATTGATTATTGCTTTTAGGCTTGTTTTGGCACACAATGAGTTTATAAAGTGTTTTTCAGCCCGATGGCAGCTTTTCTTTGCCATCTTGCTCTACCTACATTAATGGTGCCACCTACTCATTTATAGAAATTGATTGCAATCGGTCTTCCTTTGATCTAGAGCACCCATTTTGGGCGCAATTCATTGCTGACCATGGATTTTAAAGCACTACTATATTGCAGTTTAGGGTTTTGCCTTGTTTTCTTAAAGGATATTTTTATCATTTTTGAAGAGGTTAATTCTTCTTGTGGTTGTTGGAGGCTAAGCAAATGCAAAGTTTCATCTAGGGTTCAACGTGACCCATGTCCAATAGCAAGATGGCCATGGATTCTTGGAGCCTGTAAAGAAATAAGATGAATGTATTGATATTGTGTAGAGAATATCTCCATCATTGTTTGTATTTATCTAGGTGGCTCTTTGACGATTGTAAAGATTCTCCCTTTCCACATTTGTTAGTATGATTGTAACATGAAATTGGTGAATGTAACAACATTACAAATATTACAAGCTTTGTAATAGTCTTTTGCGTGTTTCAAATTGATGTGTGCAATTCAAAGTGGGTTACTAAGTATTTTTTTGTAGAATATTTGTGCTTTAATGGCATATATGCCTAGATCATAGCTTTCCTACTTCCTCCATGTTTTCCTTTTTTGCTATCGAACTCTATAGCTCAATGGATAGGCACTAGTCTCTTTTCCCACCTGACCAACCTCAAATCATTTAAATCAAAAAAATTTAATCAGTAGTTAGTTTAGGTGGTCCATTTTGTGCACTCGTTATGTTGTCGTAATTTTTGTTTTTTCTAAAATCGACGGCAACTACAAATAAAATTTAATCATTATTTTGATTAAATTTAATATGGTTTTTAAACTAAGTTTTTTCTAGTAAATAAATATTTTTGTTTATTTATTTAAAAGTTTTTAATCATTTAATGTTTATTTTTATTATTTTTTTAGTTTTTAATAATATATTTAATATATATTATTAAAAGTTCTAAGTTGTCTTTTAGTCGGACTTTTTATAGTCAATGGCATGTTATGCTAAGTCGGATCTTTCATGTTCCTACACTTTATATCGCATAGTGTATACCTTCAAAATGCAAGGCATATTTAACACTCCAGTGCTATAAGAAAATCAGACCTTTTAAGTGATATTACATGTTTCTTAGCATGCAAAAGTTTGAAATTGTTAAAATTATAATTCCGAACTTGTTAAGTGGACGTTTTGTCTCACTTAACACATGCGACTACATGAAATAATATTTGCATCAAACTTAAAAACTCCCGACTATTTTAGCTGGCATCGGTTTCATATGTAGTGCATATATTATTACATATATTATGTAATATATTAAACTTTAAAAAAAAACTTCCAATTTTCTTTAGTCATCGGGTCTTTTTCTTACCATACCACACTTTGTATTTAGACAAACTTCATGCCAAACACTTCCATAGTCCAGACTCCAGATTCTAAAGGGCGATAAACTCAAGTTGGATGTCGCCGAGCTCTGAAACGCGAAGATTACTGGAGGTTGCCATTAATATCTTTGAGTCTCCTGATTCGTTTTTGTTAAGGACTTGTCATGGCTTCATTATATATCCGTGTTTTCGGTTTTTGTTTTGGATTTGCAGTTAAGTGTTCGATTTGGATTTTCAGTGGAGTCTTTAAACACGTTTTCGGTTTTCCTCAACTTTTGTGGAGACGAGACGGGTATGTTCTTCCATTTATCCCTGCGTTTTTGTTTACAGAGGTCTTTTTCGTTTAAAAACATGACTATGACTGTGATTTAATAGTCATTTTTTTGTAAGAACCCCTTTCAGGCTCTTGTTGCTGTACTGTTTTGTTTTAAGAGTTTTATAATGTTTTTGTGTTTTTGCAAGGGTTTTTGACAAAAAGCAAATAACATTATGCTCAAATACTTAATAGAAAATGAACTACTGCTGCCTTTATTAATTTTCAATGAATCAAACTCAATACAAATGATAGTATCTGAATGAATAACAACAAATAAGATTGGATTCAATGCACATTAAAAACCTGGAAATTTATTGATGAAAATCACACTTTCCCAGCATAACTACGTCCTAGCATAAAGACGCTTTTCTGAAGTATTCTACTCACGTTGGATGAATGATGGCGTACTGTCTGCAATCCAACTTCTCTGTAACCTGTAAATCAATGTTGTATATGCTGAAGTAAACCTCCGCTGAAGCACAATAGAAGTCTTTGTATGAAACCTCCGCTGGATATCAGATTCACCAGACATCTCACTGGCTCAAATGATGAACACACAGAAGAACTACATTCTCCAATGGCTGCACTGTCAAACCCTATTTCAGAGCTCAAGAGTAGAAGAAAAATTCAATCAATAATGATAACTGGCTGCCCTTTGCTTCTCACGCTAAGCATATATATCCTTCCAAACCTAAATCGCACCCAAAAAGTAGGAATTGTGAATTCTCTCAAGCAAGTACGATTTAATGTTATAAACATTAAATTCATGATATATTTTATCATTTAGACTTAGGAAGATGTCAAATAAATTATTAATAAATTTGGCCCCCTTCTCATGACGTTAAGACCCTCAACTTAAGTGATTTTAATATAAAGTTATAATATAATTTTATATTAAATAATTATCCTTCTTTAATACTCCCATAATATTGTGAATCTGACCAAGCCGTCTGAACTGGGAGCTAGTGAAAATATTCTCTATGTGACCATGAGGTATTTCTAAAAATAGCAGGGGTCCATCTCTATAGCTCCAGATTAAGCCTAAAAATAGCCATTTCTGCCAAAAGTAGCAGAACCCAAATAAGTGAGCCAAAAACCATCTCACAAGCCAACTGAGAACACTGAGCTCTGCCAAAAATGACCCATTAGAAGATCATACCTTCCCTGTGCCATAACTGACCCCCTATCCATGTCTATTAGCCTACGAGGGTCCACTGATAGGCTAATCACTGGTTAGCATGATGTCACTAGCTTGAAGGGGACATCACAGTCCGCCCTTCCTGAAATTGCTTGTCCTCAAGCAATCTCAACTCTGGATGTTGTAGAATCTCCTCGCTCTCCCATGTAGCATCCTCAACTGGCATATCCTTCCATTTCACCAAATACTCTCTAACAGTGCGCCTCCTCAAATTTCTTTCCCTGAACTCCAGGATAGCCTCTGGCACTAAAACTAATTTTCCCTCATCATCCAATGGTGGAAGCACTATGGAAGGAACAATGTGGTGTCCTAATGCCTTTTTGAGGCGTGACACATGAAAAACATTATGGACTTTTCTCTCTGCTGGCAAGTCCAACTCATACGCCACCTCTCCAACTCTTCTGATCACTCTGAAAGGCCCATAGTACCGTGGCTTCAGTTTCTCAACACCACTCCTCTTGAGAGTAGATTGGCGGTAAGGCTGTAGCATCAAGTACACCATATCCCCTACCTCAAAAGTACGCTCAGTCCTCTTTTGATCCGCATACTGCTTCTGCTGGTTCTGTGCCTTAGCAATATTCTCCTTGAGAACCTTAACAATATCTTGACTCTCTGGCAGTAAATCTCCAATACTAGGCACACGACTGTCACTCAGTAACAGATCCATAAAACTAGGTGCCTCGTACCCATATAATGCCATAAAAGGGGACATCTGTATAGACATGTGATAAGTGGAATTGTAACAGTACTCGCAGAGGTAAATCCACTTGACCCAAGCCTTCTGCTGTCTTGCTATGTAGTTCCTGAGATATCCTTCCACCCATTTGTTGACTATCTCAGTCTGCCCATCTATCTGAGGGTGGTAACAAGTACTCGAAGTGAGCTCTGTCCCGCACAATCTGAACAACTCCTACCAGAAGTGACTCATAAACCTGCTATCCTTGTCGCTGACTATGCTCCAAGGTAGGCCGTGCAATCTAAACACCTCATGAAAGAACAATTCTACCACCTGTGTAGCAGTGTATGTAGCCGTGATCGGAAAGAAGTGGGCAAACTTCGTGAGCCGATCAACAACAACATATATAGTCTCTACCCTGAGCTCTCGACAGTCCTGTGATGAAGTCCATGGATAAACACCCTCACTTCCTATCAGGAATCGGAAGCGATTATAGAAAACCGGCTGGGTAAGAGTGTTCCTGCTTATTCTACTGGCAGGTGGGACACTCTCTGACATACTGCAACACTTTAGCTTTGAGCCCTTTCCATAAGAAGCACTCTCTAATCTGCCGATAAGTTTTGTAGAACCCGAGATGTCCTGCCATAGGTGAATCGTTATAAACTCTCAACACCATCCTCCTCACCTCTGACCCTGGCAAAAAATAAATACGCCCTTTGTAAATGATGAGCTCATTCACAAGGGAAAAATCACTGTCCTGAATGGATCCATCAATAAATCTTGCTCCCCATGTATTCTTTGCATACTCTGCAAGGATCAAATGTTTCCAGTCCTTTGCTAAGTCTGTCATCATGCTCAGGTGATGTCTCCGTGACAAAGCATCTACAACTACATTCTGTGTCCCTTTGAAATAGATGATACCAAAATCACCAGCCTGTAACTTGCCCAGATGAAATGTTTCAGGCTATTATGGTTTGTTTTGATGCAAAATTTACTACACACTAAGTACTGCCTGAATTTGGCCAAGGCATGCATTATAGCCAACATTTCCTTATCATATATGTTGAAGCTCCTCTCAGGTCCCTTGAGCTTCCTGCTCTCATAAACAATCGGGTGCTTGTCTTGCATAAGTACTGCTCCAACACCCTCCCCTGATGCATCACAGTATAGCTCAAAAGGCTTGCTGAAGTTTGGTAATGCTAATACTGGACAAGAAGTCATCAACTCCTTGAATTTATCGAAACACTCCTGTGCCTCAAAAGTCCACAAGAAAGTCCCCTTCATCAAATCGGTCAAGGGTGTTGCATGCCTGGAATAACCGCTAACAAACCTCCTATAGAACCCACATAACCCCAAAAATCCTCTCAACTAGGTAAGGTTGCCCAGAGTAGGCCACTCGACAATAGCACAAATCTTCTCCGGATCCATGTGTATGCCCTGTACACTGATAATGTGACCCAAATATAGTAACTCTGACAAGCCTAGATCACATTTTGATTCCTTGGCATACAAGGACTCTCTGCTCAACGTGCTCAATACTGTATCTCAATGTTGTAAGTGTTCACCCCATGTTTTACTGTAAGTCAGGATGTCGTCAAAGAAAACCAGCACAAACTTCCTCAACTGATGCTGAAACACCTTGTTCATCAAAGACTGGTAAGTAGCAGGTGCGTTAGTTAGCCCAACTGGCATAACTACAAACTCAAAATACCCACAGTGACATCTGAATGTTGTCTGCTCTACATCCTGCTCTCTGACCCGGATCTGATGGTAACCTGATCTCAAATCTATTTTGGAGAAGAAACATGCTCCATGAAGCTCATGCAATAATTCATCAATCTGCGGAATGGGGTCCCTGTTCTTAATTGTCCTCTTATTCAGGACCCTATAATCAATGCACATCTGGAATGTGCCATCCTTCTTCTTCACCATTACTACAGAAGAAGCGAAAGGAGACTTGCTCGGTCTGATATGGCCCATGGCAAGTAATTCCTTGATGGTTTTCTCTATTTCATCCTTCAATCTTTTCGGATGCCGGTATGGTGCAATCATTAAGGGCTTAGCACCCTCCTCCAGCTCAATAATGTGCTCAATACCTCTATCAGGAGGTCTACCTGGTGGAATCGCGTTGAAAACCTTGTAGTGCTTAATCCTCAGCTCCTGTATGTCGGGATGATATTCTGATTTCTGCTGCCCCTGTGCTGGCATGAAAGTACAACACACTGCCCACTCAACCTAATCATGCTTCAGCAAGCTCTCCATGCACCTACAAGACATCATCCTGAACTCACTGTCATAGATGGCCTTCAATATGTGTGTTTTCCCATCCGACTGAAATTTCATCTCCATTTCTTTCAACTCGAGAGTGAATACTCCAATGTCATGAAGCCAAGTCATGCCCAGCACTAAATCTGTGTCGCCCATATTCACCACATAAAAGTTCGCCTTGAAGTCAAAATTGTTTATCTTCAAGGGTAAATCCGTGATCTTCCTATCACACTTGAGAATATAGCCATCAACTACCCTCACTCTCAGGCCCTCAAACTGCTCTGTTTGAATCCCACCTCTCTCTACCAACCTGGAATCAATGAAATTATGTGTGGCGCCTGTATCTAGCAAAGTGATGACTCGCTGCCCAGCCAACACTCCTCTCATTTTGAATGACCCCTCCTGTTGTACACTGGTGAGATGAGCCTCCTTAAGTCTTCCCTCAGTCTTCTCCTCACCTGTGGTCATTTTGTTCAGTTTCTCTTCATCAGTGTCTCCCTATTCCTCATTGGATTCCTCTTTGTCGGACTGCTGGTCTGAAGTTTCAGTTTCTGAATCCTCATAAAAAGCCCACATAATCCTGTTTGCTTTGCCCTTAGGCCGTAGAGGACAATCATAGTCTCTGTCATACGGTCCTTTGCAATAGAAACATAATTTCCTTTTCCGCAAATCATTAAGTGTGTCCCAATCAAGTGGTGCAAAAGACTTATCCTTATTTTCGGTTTTAAACCCCGTCTACTTTGGTTTCTTGAAGAACGGTTTGTTGTCCTTACTAGATGATGCCCCTTTTGAATGGAACTTGTTTGCTGGAGCTGCATGTTCCATGTCCTTGGCCTTATTCATAGCCTCCTGCAAAGTCGGAGAATCAAATGCTTTAACCCAACCCCTCAGTGGTTCGATTAATCCTTCACTAAATAAAACTATCAGTCTTTTCTCAGATATGTCACGTACCATTACTGCCAATCTTTGGAATTCATTGATAATCTGATCCAGGCTGCCTATTTGTTTTAACTGAGCCAATTCTCTGAAGTAGATATCTGGATCCTTCCTGTCAAACCTCTCTACTAGCCTGTCTACAAACTCCTGGAAAGAAGTCACCTAGTTATGCTGAAGAGTGATCAATCCGTGATACCACCAGTCATGCGCTACTCCCTCCAAATGCAATGTGGCATATTTTATTGCCTCTATCTCCGTCATAGGCCTCAGGGCTAAAAATGTGTCAAGCTTGTGGATCCAACCTTGCGCTGTTGACCTCCCACTACCATCAAATGTAGACAACATGAGCTTGCCTGTAGCATGTTTCAGCTCATTGTTTTGTCGAGGTCTCCTCTCCTGTCTCACGGAGCGGTAATGTTCTCTCCTTTGATTCACAAACCTGTCAAAGGTCATCCTCTCCCGAACCTGTGGCGCTAACAGTTCCCATTCATCATTTGCGGCCATAAGGTTATCTACAAACATCTCCTCACCAGCTTCTTCTACCTGTTCCACATGTGGCTCATTTCTGACAAAGGTAGGGCGAGTAGGCCTGTCTGCTGTCCTAGAACAGGTTCTCCGTGCTCTGGGAGGACCAACTTCACGCTAATTTTCTTCCTGTTAACGATTTTGCCTGGCCTGTGGAATTATACGCTCCATCATGGCTATAAGTGCCTATAACGTCTGAGCCATCTGTTGCTGCCCTGTAGTCATGACTCTGAAGAATTCTCTTGTTTCCTGATCTTCATTATTTATGTTTACCCTGGGTGGGCTACCCTCACGCCTGTCACCCATGGTGGCCGGCTGTGGTTCTAAAACCTATTCGCCTTCAAGTAAGGCTCTCCTGCGTGTATAATACCTATGTGGACCAACCTCCTCTGGCTGCATGTAATAACTAAACCCTCAGGATGGCAGGATTTAGCTCTGATACCACTGTAAGAACCCCTTTCAGGCTCTTGCTACTGTACTATTTTGTTTTAAGAGTTTTATAATGTTTTTGTGTTTTTGCAAGGGTTTTTGACATAAAAAGCAAATAACATAATGCTCAAATACTTAATAGAAAATGAACTACTGCTGCCTTTATTAATTTTCAATGAATCAAACTCAGTAGAAATGATAGTATATGAATGAATAACAGCAAATAAGATTGGATTCAATGCACATTAAAAACCTGGGAATTTATTGATGAAAATCGCACTTTCCCAGCATAATTGCGTCCCAGCATAAAGACGCTTTTCTGAAGTATTCTACTCACGCTAGATGAATGATGGCATACTGTCTGCAATCCAACTTCTTTGTAACTAGTAAATCAATGTTGTATATGCTGAAGTAAACCTCCGCTGAAGCACAATAGAAGTCTCTGTATGAAACCTCCACTGGATATCAGATTCACCAGATATCTCACTGGCTCAAATGATGAACACACAAAAGAACTATGTTCTCCAATGGCTGCACTGTCAAACCCTATTTCAGAGCTCAAGAGTAAAAGAAAAATTCAATCAATAATGATAATTGGCTGCCCTTTGCTTCTCACGCTAAGCATATATATCCTTCCAAACCTAAATCGCACCCAAAAAGCAGGAATTGCGAATTCTCTCAAGCAAGCACGATTTAATGTTATAAACATTAAATTCATGATATATTTTGTCATTTAGACTTAGGAAGATGTCAAATAAATTATTAATAAATTTGGTCCCCTTCTCATGACGTTAAGACCCTCAACTTAAGTGATTTTAATATAAAGTTATAATATAACTTTATATTAAATAATTATCCTTTAATACTTAGCCATGAAAAATGTCATAACTCCCATAATATTGTGAATCTGACCAAGCCATCTGAACTGGGAGCTAGTGAAAATATTCTCCATGTGACCATGAGGTATTTCTAAAAATAGCAGGGGTCCATCTCTATAGCTCCAGAATAAGCCTAAAAATTGCCATTTCTACCAAAAGTAGCAGAACCCAAATAAGTGAGCCAAAAACCATCTCACAAGCTAACTGAGAACACTGAGCTCTGCCAAAACTGAGCCATTAGAAGATCATACCTTCCCTGTGCCATAACTGACCCCCTATCCATGTCTACTAGCCTACGAGGGTCCACTGATAGGCTAATCACTGACTAGCATGATGTCACTAGCTTGAAGGGGACATCACATTTTTTTTCCATGAGCTGGGTCCTTTTTGTTAGGAATTTAGATCTTTATTAGAGAGAATTCAATGTTCTTTATTTGTGCTATTACAAATACTATCTTAAGTAGATATATATGTATTTATATATTGATGCTAAAAAAACTTACACAATCAAATCCAGAAGCAAATAACTGAGATATATATGTATTTATTTATTTGCTGAATTATAATTTCAGAGATATGTATTTCGTATGTTGCTATGGTAATAACATGCACACTGTAATTGATATTATTCCACAGCCACATACGATAATATATATATGATATAAGAGTCATGTCTATGTAGAGACATGACCGTACGTGGCTTAAGCCACGTAGGGTCATGTCTTTACATAGACATGCCCTTTCGATAATCGTTGTTTATACATATAAGCCGTGGCAGTAGTTGTGTGTTACGTATAACTATCGTACGATAGTTATCGTAACATATAATCACCACTATATAATCCATATATTCGATATCGACTATGATCAATTTCACTTGCAATAGTTACGTATAACTATCAATGATAGTTATCGTAACATATTTAAATCCGATCCAATACATATCCGATCCAATACATATTAAATGTATTATATGCAATCGACTAAAGTTGATTCATTCTAACATAAGCATATCGAATCTGATCAAATATAATTTCATTATGTATGTATGTATATATATATATATATATTAATTATAAGTATGTATATTGATGAGTCAATCAGATCGAAGCTATAATTTAACACTCCCTCTTAGCAAGAGAGGATTGATCAAAAAACATGATATTCGAATGGGAGGATATCATGATGTGAGTGTTATCAAAATCCCCGACTTAATTCGAAACTGGATTTTTATAGTAACACTTAATCACTTCATATCAGGGTACTCGGCATAGTCTGAGACACAAGTTTAATGTACTCAATCCTGATAGAAAAGTTTATCACAATCCCCGACTCAATTCGGAACTGGATTTAGTGATAAGAATTGGTGTCAAGATATCCGGCGCATTCCAGATCAAAAACTTGAGGCACCTGTTATCATAATCCCTGACTCAATTTGGAATTGGATTAAATGATAACTTAATTGAGTCAACTATTGTGCAGGTCGTCACCTTACAATAGTGACCTCACACACATGAAAGATCGTCACCTTTCAAAACACACAATATTGCAATTTTTTATTTATATTTATTCATGAATACACCAATTTACATAATAGTGAGATTTTATCTCAGAAATTTAATCACAACTTAATCATACCAAGTTTCTTCCTAAAGTACTCGATTTTTAACTTAGCAAGAGGCTTGGTAAAGATGTCAGTATTTTGTTCTTCAATACTTATGTAGATCAATTTGATAATATCTCTGTCTATCATGTCTCTTATGTAGTGGTAAGGAATGTCTACGTGCTTGGAACGATTGTGAAAGATTGGATTTACTGAAAGTTTAATGCAGCTTTGATTGTCACAATGAATTACTGTAGGCTTTAGAGGCTTGCCAAACAATCCAAATAGTAACTTCCTTAACCATACTACTTCTCGAGCTCCCATTGAAGCAGCCATATATTCTACTTCGGTAGAACGTTGAGCGACTACTGATTGTTTCCTACTGAACCAAGAAATCATTGCTGATCCAAGACTAAAGCAACATCCTGTAGTGCTTTTACGGCCTATTGAATTTTCAGCCCAGTCAGAGTCAGAGAAGCCTTGGAGTTGTATCTCAACATTCTCATATTTTAGGTTCATTCCAATCGTACCACATAAGTATCTTAGAATATGTTTAGCAGTTGTTAGATGGATCTTCTTTGGTTCGCACATGAAATGACTTAATACATTTGTAGCATAGCATATATCAGGACGAGTGTTTACAAAGTACATAAGTGATGCAATTAGCTGTCTATAATATGTAGGATCTGTAGGTTCTGAATCTGCGGCTTCATCTTTGAGTTTGTGGAGATTTGTTTCCATTGGAGTGGTTAATGGTTTACAATCCATCATGCCAAATCTGGTTAATATGTCCATGGTGTATTTTCCTTGATTTAGAAAAATATAGTTTTCCTTCTATGATACTTCTAAGCCTAAGAAGTAGTGTAACAAACCTGGATCCCTCATATCAAATTCATTTGTGAGATCTTGTTTGCATTTAGAAATAAGATGATCTTCTCCTGTTATTAATAAATCATCAACATAAAGAACTAGAATTACCATTTCACCTTTGGATAATTTGAAGTATATATTAGGATCAGCTTCATTTTTGGAGTACCCTAACTTGGAGAGGTAACTGTCTATTCGTTCATACCAAGCCCTAGGAGCTTGCTTAAGGCCGTAGAGTGCTTTCTTCAATTTGCAAACATAACTATTTCTGTCATGGGTGGTGAAGCCTTCCGGTTGTTCTATGTATACTTCTTCTTCAATAACACCATTTAGAAATGTTATCTTTACATCCATTTAATGTATCTTCCACCCTTTGGATGCTGCAATAGCGATAATAGTTCTCACAGAAGTATATCGAGCAACCGGAGCAAGGTTTTCTTCGTAGTCAATTCCAGCCTTTTGAGAAAAACCTCTGGCGACAAATCTGACTTTATGTTTTTCAATACTACCATCTAAAGCATATTTGATTTTGAATAACTATCTTGAAGAGACAACTGATTTCCCTTTAGGTCTTGGTACTACTTCCCAAACATCATTTTTTACAATAGATTGATATTCCTCGATCATCACATCTTTCTAGGCTTGACATGTTAAAGCTTCTTTAACATTGGATGGTTCGGATTTTGTAAGTTCAGCCATAAGTGCAAGATAGCATCTCTGAGTTCTTGTTCTCTTACTTTCTTTAAATATTTCATCTGGTTCAACATTATTTTCTTCAATCATTTTTCTTGCCCATGGTGGCCTTTTCTTATTGTTAAGAATTTCAGCATCTTCAAGGTTAGATGAAGGGAGTTCGTCATTTTCTATTATGTTCTCTCTTTGGTTCTCAGTAATGTAGTTCCCATCATCTTGTAAGGTATTCTCCCTATGATTCTCGATTGTGTGATATTCATCATTTCCTATAATATTCTCCCTCTGATTCTCATTTGATCCCTCTTTTGTAAGTGTAGAGAGTTTAAGAGCAACGTCCTCTTCAAATTTGATATCTCTACTAATGTCAATAGATTTCTATCCTGGTATGTAGACCCTGTATCCTTTAGTAGTTTCACTGTAACCAACAAATATTCCTTTCTTTCCAGAGGGTTCTAGTTTGGTTCTTTTCTCTTTAGGAATGTGAACATACACAGGACATCCGAAGATTCTTAGATGACTTAGATCTGGTTTCTTCCCTGTAAAGGCTTCTTCAAGTGTAATGTTTTCTAGGATTGAGTGAGGACACCTGTTTTGAATGTATACGACAGTATTGGATGCTTCGGCCCAAAATGAGGTATGAAGATTTTGATCATGCATCATAGCCTTGGAAGCTTCAATAATACTCCCTCTTAATCCCAATAGAAATGTAAAATTCTTTAAAGTTTTCAAAGATATATTCACCTCCATTGTCTAATCTTAGTGTTTTTATTTTCTTCCCAGTTTGGTTTTCTACTAATGCTTTATATTCTTTGAATTTTAGCAATAGTTCATTTGATTCTTTGAGTTTAAGAAAATAGATCCAAGTTTTTCTAGAATAATCGTCAATGAAAATCACATAATACGAAAATCCTCCTAGTGAGAGAGTTGACATAGGTCCACACAAATTTGTGTGAATGAGTTCTAATACAACTTTAGTTTTATGTTCACTGGAAGGGAAAGATCTTTGATATTTTTTCCTAGGGCACACCCTTTACAAGTACGAATATGATTTGATTTTATATTTGGTATACCTGTAGCGATTTTCTTTATGGAGGGAAGAGTGCTAAATCCAAGATGTCCTAATCTTTTGTGCCAGAGTTCATGAGAGTTTGATACTTCATGACATAGAGCTAATTTGTGATTATTACATAATTTGTATAGGCTTCCATCCCTATACCTATAGAGATAGCATTTTTAATTTTAGTGTTTTTAGGCCATATTAGCACTTTATCTTCTTGGAATGTGACTCGATAGCCTTGATCAGCTAGGCCTGAAATAGAGACCAAGTTCCTTTTTATGCCTGGTACAAAGAGAACATCTTTCAATTGTAGGGTTACCCCTGTTTTCAATTTGATTGAGCATGTCCCAATTCCTTTCGCTAGATAAGTGGAGTTGTCTCCAATCGTGACTTCTTCAGAGGAATGTTCTTCTAGGGTTTCAAATTGATCTCTGAATCTAGTTATATGTCGTGATGCTTCGCTATCGATTATCCAATTGTTTTTGATTGAGTTCACTTCACTTGACAAGGCCAAGAAGAATACGGATACTTCTGCTTCTTAAACTTTGGCTATTGTTGCTTGAATTTTCTTTCTTTCTGGACAAAACCTGTGCGTATGTCCAAATTTATCATTTATAGCACTGTACTTTGGAGAATTATCTGGTTTTGTGATTTTTGCTATAGTTTCCCTTCTTATGTTTGAACTTCCTTTTGTTGCCTTTGAAATTTGAATGAGTATGTAGTGCTTGGATCTCTCCTTTGTTTGGCCCGATCCCTCTTGAGATTAATCGGGATTCCTCTTGAGTGCAATCATTCTTTAGTTGATCGAACTTAGGTAGAGAAGGACGTCCAGTTATACATTGAATAAAGGATTCCCATGAGATAGGTAATCCTCTAAGAGCTATTAATGTTAACTCCATATCATCAATATTGTTTCCAATAGTCGAGAGTTGATCCTATAATTCGAAAATTCTTAGGAAGTAGGACGTGATGGTTTCACCTTTGTTCATCTTTAAATTCAAGAGTTGTTGTTTGAGTGTAAGTAATCTACTTGTATTATTGATCTCATAAGTCTCTTGAATGGTTTTGAATACTTCATAAGCGATTTTTAACCTTGCTATGGAGGGAAGAATATGGTCTTTAACAACATCGGTTATTATTTTCTTCGCTTTGTTGTTATGCCTTTTCCAAGTTGATTTATCAGGTTCATCTTCAGGCATCTTTAGATCCTCCTCAACATAGGAATCTAACTCGAGTTCTTGAAGCAATGTTAAGATTCGTATCTTCCATGAAAAGAAGTTTGTAGCGCCTTCAAGTCTGTCCTCCACTTTAATGATGTTGGCCATTATTACTTTCCTCTTATATTTTAATAACCAGTCTGATATAATTCAGAATTTAACTTATACATTGATTCTTCTCTAAAGAGGCGCTAATACCATGTTAGGAATTTAGATCTTTATTAGAGAGAATTCAATGTTCTTTATTTGTGCTATTACAAATATTATCTTAAGTAGATATATATGTATTTATTTATTTGCTGAATTATAATTGCAGAGATATGTATTTCGTATGTTGTTGTGGTAATAACATGCACACTGTAATTGATATTATTCCACAGCCACATACGATAATATATATATATGATATAAGAGTCATGTCTATGTAGAGACATGACCGTACGTGGCTTAAGCCACGTAGGGTCATGTATTTACATAGACATGCCCTTTTGATAATCATTGTTTATACATATAAGTCGTGGCAAAAGTTGTGTGTTACGTATAACTATTGTACGATAGTTATCGTAACACATATCTAATATATATGAGTTACGATAACTATCGTACAATAGTTATCGTAACATATAATCACCAATATATAATCCATATATTCGATATCGACTATGGTCGATTTCACTTGCAATAGTTACGCATAACTATCAATGATAGTTATCGTAATATATTTAAATCCGATCCAATACATATTAAATGTATTATATGCAATCGACTAAAGTCGATTCATTCTAACATAAGCATATCGAATCTGATCAATTATAATTTCCTTATGTATATATATTTATATATATATATATATTAATTATATGTATGTATATTGATGAGTCAATCAGATCGAAGCTATAATTTAACACTTTTTGCTCTAAGATGGTTTTTACATGTATCATATTGATCATTTCAGTCATGTTTAGGGTTTTAAAGTGACGTTTTTGTTAAAAACGTGATGGTTCTTGCAATTTTTATAGCCTGTTTTGCAAATTTGTCTACATAGAGACCTGCACCTGGGGTTTCTATGCTTTCTTTGTGTATGTTTGAGAGTTCTTCCCAAAGGCTTGACTGATATCCTCATTTCCAAAATGATGATTGCAAAAACTCTCTCTCTACATGTAGCCCTTCATGAAAATCAATATGTATGCTCCCAAAAAGTTCCATTTACAAGCCTTCACTTTTGCAAATTTCGGAATTTTTAGGCCCTTTGCATATGTAACTACATGTTTCTCTGCGTACAATGGCAGATGCAATCTTGCCCAAAAATTTCCAATTTATTTGTCTTAAGTCCTTCCTTATTCCAAAAATCGAAAGTTTTTGTAATGTCCCTGTTTTTAGACACATGGGATTAGCTTATTTTGGTGACCCTCGTAGGCTGATCGGGATGTTGGAGGGGATCGTGTGGCAGAGCCAGTGGTTAGTTTCCACTCTAAAGGTCTGTGATGCCAAGATTGCTCTTCGTTTGGGTCAAAGTGACAAACTTACTATTTATAGTAAGTGTTTATTTCAGGTGTTCGTCATGATTGCTATTTTTAGCAAGGCGCCTGTGCATTGGTATCAGTGGAGTTGTGGAGTCGGTTGCAGAGTTTCCAGTTTGAGGGACTTGCTATTTATAGTAAGTCTATTTTTGGCAGTATCTATTTGGGGCAGGTTGTCCTGGTGGTGGACTTGGTAGAGCAGTTGTATTGACTTGGGGAGTTTTATTTTTGAGGAGTTCGTAATTAATTAAGTTCACTTAATTAATTATATTATGAGCTATGTTACCCGAGGACGCGTTTCCAGCAAAAATTGAGCCGTCCCCATTTCCGAAACGTCCCGGAAACTCGGAAACTTCCGGAAACCTTCCCCTTGGCTGTCCCATAAAATTAATGTTTCAGCTTTGAAAATTATTTGATTTGCACTCTCATGCTAACTCTAAAGTTCAATTTTTTAACACAAACATTATATGTTAAGGTTCTATAATCTATATAAGCATGTGTTATCCATGTTTTTATATGAATATTTCAAATTTCCCTA
>MU224237.1:958910-970128 GCA_018584345.1 Thuja plicata
TGAAGGGAAATATAATGGAGTATTATATTTCAATGAAAGGTTATGCAAGTATAATGTTTTATTGGCATAATCATTTAAGTTATGCAAAGTGTATTAATGAAGCTTAGAGTTCGATTTGTATGGAGAATATTATAAATACCTCAAGAAGTGAAATTCAAAGGCTGCTTGATACATCATTTTTTATGAGTTTGGTGATTCAGTGTGAAGTCTGGAACCAAGGGTTTCATTTTCTTGATCTGGAGAATGTGAATTCTTTCAGATATCACTGCACTTTGAGTCAGCGTTTTGGCTAGTGAATTGTGTCTTCTTCAGCGGCTACAGCCAATGGTCGAGATTGCAATTAATGGTGGAGTTTTTTTTAGGGTTCAGCATTTGTGGAGTGGTGTTTAATTTAATTCAGCATCTAGTTTAGAGCAGCGTTAGATATTACAAGTTCTGCAATTTAAGAGCCAGGCACGATTTGGTCATGTCGTGCGCCATCATAGTTGTTTCCAAGCTTGGCGCCAAGGGAGCAACATTGCATATAGCTGTGATTTATTTCAGCATAAGCATATTGATGTTGGATCCAGTATTCCAGGTTCTTATAGATGATTCTGATTTGAATTTGATTGTTCTGAATTTTATCTCTTCATGCATTGTAGTCTTTCTTTAAAATATGAAATCAGAGAGGATAATATGCCTGTGAATTGTATCTTCAATTCTTTTCCTGTATTGCAATTGATTTATGTTTAAAATTATAAAGGCAAAAATCACTTCATTGTTTGAAACTGGAAAGAATTCATTAATTTGGTGTAAATTGAGGGTTAGAGCCAGGCAGGCTCTTTACAGTTTTTGTATCCATTACATGTACTGCTACATGTAATCGAAAGTGTAACTATCCCAAAAAGTTCCCTACTCAGTCACATCCAAGGAGTTTTTCACACCAACTACATGTTCAATTGCATGTAGTGAAACACGTAATCGCATCCAAAACTTCCACTAAGTACCATTTCCAAATCAGAAGTTTTTACCTCAACTACATTTTTTGTTACCTGCAGTCGAATGCGCAGTCGCATCAAAAACCTCCTACAATACCCTTTATAAGAAAGCATTTCCAAGTGAAGTCAGAACTTTTTGACCTGACTGCACAATGAACTACATGTATACTACCTGTGCAGTCACAAGTGCAGTTGCATCCAAAACCTCTGATTTCATTTAAGAAGTCTTTTATTTTTCCCATGTAGTAGGAACTTTTTGCTCCAACTACATAAACTGTTACATGTTTGAACTACACTTGCACCTTCATCTGCAATTGGGTCCAAAACCTCCGAATTGAATTCATGTCTCACAAAAAGCAACTTTTTCACTTTAGCCTTGTTTGAAGCCCAGTTTGCACAACGATCTACCAAGTTTCAAAATCAAATTCTACAGGTGCTCATCCAAAGTCAGAAGAAGCAACCATTAGGCAAGAAGGAAAGATGAAATTCAAGTTTCATCAATTTTAGAATGCTTTCAAGACTGATTCCAAGCAGGTGATAGCGGACCAATAAGAGGGATCATGAACTTCTTTCCAGTCATGGGTGAAAATGAAAATCAGTGATGCCACCAATGCAGAGGTCAAAGAGTTATTTTCTGCAAATGTTCTCACCCACTCATAGATTTGAAGATTTCCAACACTTGGCAATCTAGTGACAGAAAAATCTCTTTGATAAGAGGTTGATATAATAGGAGTCGTGTCTTGTCAAACACGTAGTTTGTTTTCCATCATGCATTCTGTAATATAGTTTTGACAAGTTGCATGTAAAGCATAAAATTGTAATTGCATATGTAGTCAAACGTGCAAAGCAAAAATTTGCAATTACATATTTCATTGCATGTAATCACATTACATAGGACTGTCATGTTGAATAAGTCAATTATAGGTAGTTAGTTGTTGAATAAGTCTCGAATAGTTGGGTTTCTCCCACTTTTCGCTCTCAACCCCTCACCTACAAATAAAGGAGGGTGCTCATTGTAGTTTTTATCTTGAGGCAATGCAAGGAAACTCTGGTAAGATTTGTGCAAGTTTAAACTTTCCTTTAATTTGTGCAAGTTAACTTTGAGTGAACAAAAAGCGAGCATTTTCAATCTTTGAGTTGAGGAAGCTTGAAGAATTATTTGTATTGCTATAAAGAGAATCTTGAATCTGATTTTGTATAGACTTTGCGCTATAACTGTCAATTTAAGTTAGTTACAAGTGAATGCATAGACTTTGAGCTGTGATTCATAGTTACATTAGAAGTAGAAAACAAGTTTCATGTGTTTTAAGTCTTTGTGCTTATCCTATTGCAGCTTTGTAGTTCAAAATTATTTCAGGATAGTGTATAAGCCTGTGAGCTTATATATATTCCTTAGTTTATTGACCACTAGTACGCTTAGCAATTAATCTTTCGGTTAATTCTGAGTTTATTTGTATTATTGCTTCAACTAGTATTTAGAGGTGAAATTGTTAAAAGTCTCCAAGTTCGTAGAGTTCATATTTGTGAAAGTGAAATCCTTCCTGAAGAAAGAGGAAGTGATATGTGAAACACCCAATTTTAGGTTAAATTTAAGTTTCTTGTTAGATTCTAGTTGAGTTAGCAGCAATAAGAAGGGTGCCTCCCCTAAGTTGACAAGAGAGATTTGTTCTCACATACTGTGCCTAAATAGTTCATTTTGAAAGTAGTGTGTTTACGACTACTCACAAAATATTTAGCCAACAAGTTACTGTCAATTCTAACCAAGGAATCATTCTCACGTGAACATCCAATAGATATATTTTATGGGTGTCATGCTTGCATAGTCAAGTCAACTATATAGGGGTTACATGCAGCCAATTGTTCTTGACCTCATGACAGCATTTGGGATTAAAATTACATTTAGGTTTGCTTGCATTGGTTTTGGTTGTCCATTCTATTTGATTTTGATACCTATCAAGGTAAACACCTAGGAACGCCCTCCCGAGTCTAAGTTGAACTCGAAACCTAGGAGGTTTAACCCACTCTCGTAGAGTTGGCCATTAACCTTGAACAAATTGTTGATAAGCTGGTTTTTCCGGTATGACAACAACCTTGGCCTTGTGAGTGAGATTTGGTTCTAAGAAGTGGAGCAACGTTTTAGAGACCTAGTAGTGGGGACATGACCAGCTATTTAATTTTATTCAGCACAAATGTGAATCACCATAAAAGATATTTTAAAGATTGAAAATAGAAACTATATACTGTGTAAATTACATTAGTTTTTATTTACAAAGAGGTTCCCCTTCTAATTTGAAGAGTTGTTCAATTGCATATCTGCTCCATTTTGTTTCACGCTGAAGAGTGCAAATTAAAACATTAACAATTACCATATTCAACAAATCAATGTATATATCTTGTATTATGTAGTGTAATAGATTGTAGCACTAGGTTTATCTTGAACACATTTCCATGTTCCGAGCATGAAAACTTCTTCAATTTTCCCAAGTTCGCACTCTAATTCCCACATGTCACATACAAACATCCAATAAGAAGAAGATACTAAACAAGATAGAAAACATGAATAAAAGAGATGAATGTAAGTTACCAAATATAAATATTCAATATAACGGAAAAACCTTGAGGGAGGGCTACACTGTACAAAATCCTTAATAAAAGGATTAAGTCCAGAATATCTCCAATATGTGTACCACACACAATACCTATCTCAGGCCTGTTGGCTAAATATTTTGTAAGTAGTCGTAAGCACACTACTTCCAAAATGAACTATTTAGGCACAGTATGTGAGAATAAATCTCTCCTCTCAAATTAGGGGAGGCACCCTTCTAATTTCTGTTAACTCAACTAGAACCTAACTAGAAACTCAAATACTGGTTGAAGCAATAATACCAATAAACTCAGAATTAACCGAAAGGTTAATTGCTAAGCGTACTAGTTGACAATATACCATGAAATATATATATAAGCTCACAGACTTATACACTATCTCGAAATAATTTTAAACTACAAAGTTGCAATAGGATAAGCACAAAGACTTAAAGCACATGAACTTATTTTCTACTTGTAATATAATTATGAATCACAGCTCAAAGACTATAAATTTACAGTAACTTAAATTGACAATTATAGCGCAAAGTCTATACAAAATCAGATTCAGGGTTCTCCTTATAGCAACACAAATAATTCCACAAGCTTTCTCAACTCAAAGATTGAAAATAACTGCTTTTTATTCACTCCAAAGTTGACTTGCACAAATGAAAGCAAAGTTCGTACTTGCACAATCTCACTAGAGTTTTCTTGCTATGCATAAAGATAAAAATTACAATGAGCACCCTCCTTTATTTATAGGTGAGGGACTGAGAGCGAAAAGTGGGAGAAACCCAACTAATCGAGACTTATTCAACAACTAACTACCTACAATTGACTTATTCAACTAACTACATATGCAATTACAATTTTATGCTTTACATGCAACTTGTCAAAACTATATTACAGAATGCATGATGAAAAATAAACTAAGTGTCTAATAAGACACGACCCCTATTACATCAACCTCTTATCAAAGAGATTTTTCTGTCACCAGATTGCCAAGTGTTGGAAATCTTCAAATTTGTGAGTGGGTGGGAACATCTGCAGAAAATAACACTTTGACCTTTGTATTTGATGGCATCACTGATTTTCATTTTCACCCATGACTGGAAAGAAGTTCATGATCCTTCTTATTGGTCCGCTATCACCTGCTTGGAATCAGTCTTGAAAGCATTCTTAAATTGATGAAACTTGAATTTCATCTTTCCTTTGTGCCTAATGATTGATTTTCTGAATTCGGATGAGCACCTGTAGCATTTGATTTTGAAACTTCGTAGATCGTTGTGCAAACCGGGCTTCAAACAAAGTTGAAGTGAAAAAGTTGTTTTTTTGTGAGCCATGGATGCAATTCGGAGGTTTTAGAGTGCACTGGAGATGAAGGTGCAAGTGTAGTTCAAACATGCAACAACTTATGCAGTTGAGGAATAAAGTCCCTACCACATGAGAAAAGTAAAAGACTTCTTAAGTGGAATAGGAGGTTTTGGATGTAACTACACGAAAAGTTGCACGGGTGGTATACATGTAGTTCATTGTGCAGTCGGGTCAAAAAGTTCCAACTACACTTGGAATTGCTTTCTTCAAAAAGGGTATTGTAGGAGGTTTTTGATGCGATTGCGCATTCAACTACATGCAATAAAATATGTAGTTGAAGTAAAAACCTCCGGTTTGCAAATGATACTAGTGGAAGTTTTGGGTGCGACAACATGTTTCATTACATGTAACTAAACATGTAGTTGGCATGAAAACCTCCGATCTGGATATGAAAAAGTAGGGAACTTTTTGAGACAATTACATTTTTTATTACATGCAGCAGTACATGTAATGGGTATGCAAACTTCCGAATTTAAAAACAAGGGATGACATTGGAGGTTTTGGGTAAGATTACATCTTCCATCGCATGCAAAGCAACATGTAGTTGTATATGCAAAGGACCTAAAAACTTCCGAATTTGGGAAAAGTGAAGACTTGTAAATGGAACTTTTTGTGGATATTACATATTGAATTCTAATGAAGGAATATATGTAAACAAGACCAGGAATTCTGATTTGGGGACATTATGGTAACATAATTGGGCAATCGAGACTTCTTGGAAACAATCGTTCATGAAGACATGTTACACTTTGTGGTACAATTTCTAACACTGGATGTGAAAGTATGACAAAAACTGATTGGTACAAGGTGAATGTATGCATATACATTTTATCAAGTTAGGACTGCAAACGGATGGAAATTTTCTTCTTTTTAGCATCATTTTTGGAGATCGTAGAGTTTTTAGAACTTGCAGATTTTCAGATTACTCCAAAATGGAACACAACTCTTTAATGGAAACAAGTCCAATCCTCCATGAAATGACGTATGACTGCAACAGCAACCCTATCTTGATTAAAAGAATATAAACAAACCCTAGCCATGGCTGCATTTTTTTATTAATGGGAAGCTCTAATCATTCGGTCCATATGTATGTAAAAGCATTGGGGTTCACAAGACGACATGTATTGGGAAGAAAAGTTTTGGTCAACAAGGATTTTTGCTGTATACACCTGTGACCAGCTATGGCTTGGGTTTTGAAATTGGGATTGCATTGTGCAACACTAGTCATGATGGTCTCTTTCATTATCTCAGCATATCTACATCTTGATTTGAACATTCTTCTTTACCCCTGCACCTTACATAACAACAATATGCTTGGGAGAAGATCTTTATTTTTAATTCCTTCATAGTTTTTCTTTGAAACACCAAGGGCCAGGAAAATATAGAAGACGTTTTTAAACAAAGAGATACTACCACAAACCCTAGCACAACACTAAAATAAAGAAATACTGCAAAACAAGAAATCAAAATCTGAAAGATTCACCACATTTTTAGCAAAAACATTTTTTTAAAAACCCTAGACATGACTGAAATAACCAGTGAAATGCATACACAACTCATCATAGAGCAAAAACGACCTAGCTCAAGGTAAAACGACTGCATTGAACCAATGAAGAGCCACGTTTTTGCTAAAAACGGCTAACAAATGTAAAAAAGATTGCATAAAACGAAAGAAATTACTTGTTTCGGGTGTAGAAAAATTTGAAAGAAAGATTTAAAAAAACGACCAATACTCCATCTTGGAAATCAACCAAGATAAATCAATCTGCAAATCCCACGTCAATCTCCCAAAATGCTTAAGGGTAAACCTAGAGTGTTGATGGCGCAGATAAGGACGGGCTCACATCATCTCAGATGCGAGACATGTAGATGGAAAAGGCCCAAAGAGGAGTGGGGGGGGAGGATATGTAGATTCTGTGATAAAGGTGCGATTGAGACCGAATGGCACTTTCTCTTTGAGTGCACGGCAAATGTTGACATTAGGGCTCAGTGCGGGGACATCCTGATTGATGGCAGCCTACACAGTTTATTTGAAGATGATCAGATCAAGCAGACAGCTAGTTTGATTGTCAAGATTCACAGTAGAAGATCGGATATGGAAAAGTCTATGGAGTTAGTTTTATGATGTGTTTCGTGGTCCCTTAGACTGATGGTCTCGCGGACGTCATTAAAATTCTTCATTCATTCATTCATTCAAAACAAAACGGGAGACTGCAAGATATTAATGATAAACTCCAGTCATCCACGCGTTTAGAGCTTGGCGGGTTTCAATTTGAGTTTTATCGCTAGTAATCCGGAGTCGGAACTTTGAGAGAACGTTTTCATGCAAGAAAGGATGCAATACTATAAAAACCTCTGCGAGCTAAAGATAATCGGGAGTTTCAAATCATTATGCACTTTAGACATTCGCAACATGAACGGGATGTTAAAACATATACAATGCTTCTTAAAAGGTCCGACTTATATATTTTCGGGAAGTTTTGAAAAGTCATTATGCACTTTAGATATTCGCAACATGAAAGGGATGTTAAGACATATACAATGCTTCTTAAAAGGTCCGACTTATATATTTTCGGGAAGTTTTGAAAAGTCTTACATATTATATCACTAAAGAGTCCGACAATTTTAAATCATTGAAGAAATCTTTAGCACATTAACATTACATTACATATAATACACAATGCTAGTCAAAGGCTAGGTGAATCTAAAAACGAGACTTAGGAATATATTGTATAATATATTATAAATAATTTTGCAATGCTAAGTGTTTCGAAAAATAAAATTCATTGCATGTATAATATATTACATAATATATTTACCAAAACTTAACAAAAAAGCCTAAAGATAAAATTCAAAAGACTAAAGCTTTAAATAAATAAATTATTCATTTACTTTAAAAACTTAGAGTTTTCTAGGAACCATGTTAAATTTAATTGGAAATATTAAATTTTAATATAGTTGTCATTTAATTTTATAAAAAACAAAAATAACAACAACAAGGCCAATGAAAGATATAATTTGATCTATATAGTCTCAACTCTAATGGCAACCAAGTAGGGTAAACCCATAATCTACAAGTTACATATCTGACCCATCATAAGTAACCAAAGGTTATGTATACACCATATATCAGCTATTCCATAACCGCAATATACATCATCAAATCATGAGCCTAGGTACATAACAACATCCATCCCTACTAAATTGTGACTTATGCCATCAGGTGATTTGTCTAAAGAAGATAACTTATTGGCATATAGCAGATATTAAAATTTGTGTGGTTAACAGTTAGATGGAGTGAACCTTTGAAAAGACACAAATTGGAAGTTTTTTGTTTTCTAAGCATATGCAACTGATTCACCAATATATTTAGCACATAAATCAATGATTTCATTTTTCCACATACTAACATTTCAAGGAAATGGATCTAGCTACAACCGTGTTTAAACTTTTTCCTTCTATTATTTTCACTCTTCTTCAAGACCCCTTTCTAGGATCAATGATATCAAATTGCACCATTTCCTATTCAAAGATAACAAGACCATATACCCAATTGGATGGACACTCTGATATTGCTGAATAAGGTAGGAATGGGTATTGTATCCTTGTTATAAATATGTGCTAATAAGATTGCTCAGCATAACCGGATAAAGAGAAGTCTAGCCTATACCTGAGGCTAAGTGCAACAAGTCAATCGTGACCAAGGATTAGTTTTGATCACACACAAAAGTCAACAGTGATTCTTAGAGGTCAGTAATCAATATCCATGCTAATTGAAGTAAATTCTTAGAATTTGATCCCAAATATAACCTCTTATTTAGAGTCAAGTTTGTTTTCTCAATGAAAATACAAATTCTAAGGTTTCAGGGAAATTACAGCTTTCATGCAAGTAACTTCTTGTTATAGAGAAAAACAAACAATATCTATTAGTCTTTTGGTAATAAGAAATCATTTTGTATACTAGGTAAGCATTTTGGAGGCATCAAACTATTTATTATTAAATTCTGCAATAATTTTTTTTAACATTTCATACTATCAAAAGCCAAATGAAGGTTGAAATAAAGCAGTTAAGAAACCATTGCAAATATACTCAATAAGAGTGCAAATTTTTATTAGAAAAGTGAGCAATATATATTACAAGAAGCTTGAAGGACCAGTTTACACAGTAACATCAACCTAGATAAACATAAAAACATCATCAATGTGCAAGATAGAATGCATACCGGACTAGCTTTGATGACCTTGAATGCTGGAATTACAAGAACAGTAACTGCAAAGAATGTCATGGTGTCTAAACCTAAATCATTAATCACGTCTACTGCATTTGCAAAGCCAAGCTCAGCATTGATCCGTAATTTCTCCCTTTTACTGTGTTTGTTATTCTTAAAACCAACTTTGTTCCCTATTTTCCACTCTAAAAAGGAATGCAGAGGAACAAATGACTGCAGGCCTCCATGCTGAAAGCATTTTCTGATTGAACATGAGCATGACTTAAAATTTCTGATTCTCTGACGACCAAAATGGCTCCCATATTTTGCAGGTCCTTTGGAGACAACATCAAATGTCGTGTGATAGGAATTGACTTGCAAATGCACCCTTACCACAGGATAGTGTATAATATTCAAGTAAGATAGTCCTGTACAGGTATGCTCCTGCAAAAGCTTTCATCAGTACTATAAAGATAGTCAAGGTCATTAAGAAACCAACTGGTTTTGATACAAAATATAAAAACAATTCAAACATAACAGAACAATAATACAAAAGAAGAAAACATTGAAGTGAGATACATTGGCTTGCTTGCATTGACTCAAATCATGAGTCTCGTCAGATCACATTCTAGCAGATGCCACATATGCATAACAGGGGTTAAAAATGGGCCACATTAAGAACTTGTAACTAAAATATACACAGAAAAGATCTTCTTATATCTCTGTTGTATGCCAACACTATTTCCTTGCATATAGCCTAAGGAAATTTGTCAAAGGAAAATGCAAACACGTAGGGGATACTCATATAGATCTAGACTTGTCAATGACTAAATTTAATTCCCGATACCTGCACTATATCATTCTTTCAATGTGATGTGAACATGTTAAACTTATCATTTGATTCTCAAGTTCTGATATTATCCATTGTCAAATATGAGCTTCGTGGGAAGATAGAAGAAACTTCAAATACAGACAATCAAATGTATGCCTTATCAAAACAACTAATGGCTAAATCACTAGCAAATAAACTTTTCTTATGGAAAAAGTAGTATACTTCGAGGATGGGTGATGGAGACTCAGTTGTTGAACACCGAGTGCTTGATTAGAAGGCAATGAAATGTATCTTCATTGACTATGGCAATAGTGTGAAGGGGTACAAGATTTGGAAGTATGCTCCATGTGTGTGTAATGTGTGTTGATCATATTGCTCCTTTTAACTTGGCATTTGAGATTAATGAGATCCTAAGTCACAAGGGGCTTGGTGTTTTCTTGTCTCTCTTGTGTCTTGGTGAAAATCTTTTGATGCTATCCTATACTTTATAGAGAGTAAGAGAATGAGGTCATACTCCCACTAAAGTGGGGGCTAAATGTAGTGTCGTAAAATGTATCCTTATACATTTGCATGCTCTCCTAGCACTCACTTTAGGCTCTTGATTCTGTGCCCCCTAATTTGATGTAAAGAGCCTAACTGGCTCTTTTGGTAATTCAACTGCAAAGCTCTGGATTATCTGATATTACGGTACCTTTCCCTCTAATTTGCAAGGTAATTTGAAAAGTCTGTATATAATCTCTTTGTGTTTTGTGAAAAACTTTTCATTAAATAAAACGTCATAAACAAGCTATAGTCTTTTGTATTTTCTGATTTCTGAAAATAAGTAATTTAAAAACTACAACTAAATTGTAATGCTTTATGTTTAACAAACGAAACATACCATTAAGGCGTTTGATATTGCAACATGCATGTATGCTGTACCACGTCCATCTTCAAACCTCACGCCTGCTGTTCTCTGTATTCTGTGTTGGCTAAATATTTTGCAAGTCACTAAAACTACAACTTGCAAAATGTGTATTTTAGGCAGCAGTATGTGAGATTTCTCTCTCCTCTCAGCAATAGGGGAGGCTCCCTTCTTACCGCAGGTGGCTTCAAGTAGAACTGAACTNNNNCACATACAGTTCGCCTTGCAACAGTAATGCCGGTGACTCGATGATTGACGTAAGAACAATCAAACGAGGCAGCGGTTGATTTATCTAAAGACGAGGTGATACAATGAGCTCAAAGTCTCCTGTCCTCACCTC
>MU224237.1:978461-990526 GCA_018584345.1 Thuja plicata
GTTGTTAAAAACCTTTTTCTTCACATTCGAATCTGAGGTGTTCGAATTAATGTAACCTCCACAATGGTGATTAAAGTCATTCGAAGGGGGATGTTGTTAAACTTAAGGTGGTTGAGGATGGTTTTTTAAAACCTTATGTTTTGGAGGGAAAGTTTTTTAAATAAGCCATGTTGGCTATTTAGAGGGTTCGGTTTTCATTGTAAGAGGAGTCAATTTGAGGGAAGGATTAGTTAGTGAATTTTTGAATTCCTACTACTGAGATCCATCTTTCTTTGTATTCCATTGCAGTTACATATGTGTGATTCCATTGTCATGTAAGAGGAGTCAATTTGAGGGAAGGATTAGTTAGTGAATTTTCGAATTCCTACTACTGAGATCCATCTTTCTTTGTATTCCATTGCAGTTACATATGTGTGATTCCATTGTCATGTAAGAAGAGTCAATTTGAGGGAAGGATTAGTTAGTGAATTTTCGAATTCCTACTACTGAGATCCATCTTTCTTTGTATTCCATTGCAGTTACATGTGTGTGATTCCATTGTCATGTAAGAGAATTTTATCATTCCTTGACAGGATTCTGGGATTCATGAATGTAGTTTGCACACAGACTTTTGAAGGAGAATATAATTGCCTTACATCCACATATTTCTTGTTGTGATCATTGTCCAAATTTCCTGTTTTCAATTTTCTGCATGTAAGAGTAATGCTTTTGCAAGTATATGCTAGTGAATTATAGCAATTCCTATTCTATATTGCAGAAATATAAGCCTTTTGTGGAAAGTGCATATTGTTAATGGGGGAGTATTGCTTGTGGTGAAAACCCTAGTTATTCCTTTTCGATTAGCCTATGTATTGATCAGTGAATAATAACTAAAGATCCATCAGAATATGATGAGTACAATTCAGTTTGAAGCTTCATAAAAGAGTCTGAATATCCTTGGTGTATCACCTTTCTATTATGCAATTTTAGTTACAAACCTCTTTTCTCTTTTCCCAGTTCAGTTTTCAATCAGGAAGTGATATACCATATTTTATAGGAGCCGGCCTAGAATCTAGAGATTCCTCTTCACTCATAGCCTACCCATAGCTAGGAGAGGTTTCCATGGTTAGGATGGAACTGTCGTGTAGCCCTAATGCCTGAGTTAGGGTGACAATTCTAAGCCTGAACAATATAAATAAAACAAAGTGGGGGATAATGGACATCCTTGATTAGCACCAATGTCACTACCAAAATATTCAAACATTCCTTCCTTAGTTCTGATTTTGGCTCTAACTCTCTCATATACTCTATGCATTGTCGCTCTATACACATTCAAAATGCCTAATTCTTCCATTCTATTCCATAGCTTGTCTCTAGGCACCATGTCGAAGGCTTTCTTAAAGTCTACAAAATAGCAATATGCTTCTTCCCCCTGATTGTCCCATATTTTCTCTATCAAATGTCAAAGAGTGATGCAATGATCAATGGTAGAGTGTCTAGGCCTAAAACCAACTTTGTCTTTCTCTCTTTTTCCTTCGCCTTCTGCCCAACTGCTAATTCTATGTTTCACCATGCTCAAAAAAAGTTTGTTGAAAAGAGGGTTGACCATAATAGTGTGATAATTAGATGGGCTATTGATGTCCCCACTCTTAAAGAGAGGAATAACCACACTAGTTGTCCATTCCACCAGAAAACCATCCCGTATGACATTATTGAAGACTCCCTTTATGTGAGGGGCAAGGAGTTCAACTCCCCACTTTAAAAATTTAGCTTGAAACCCATTAACGTCACTTACCTTACCACTTGCTAATTTCTTTATTCCCAGTTTGATATCATCCACTATGAAGAGTTCTATCGAAGTGTTCACTAGAGGAGGAGAGTTCTTCTCCCGTATCTAATCATAAAGTAACTTCGCATATTCTAACCATTGAGCATATGTAATATTATTTTCAGTTTGTGTTTTTCTCTATTGTAGTTCCTTCTAGAATAATTTGGGTTTGTGTTTGCCAAGAGATATTAACTCCCTCCTTCTTACATTTACATACTCATTTTTTTCTGCTTGGATAGATTTTGCATGTTTCTTCTTGTTTTCTTTGCTTGGATAGATTTTGTATATTTCTTCTTGTTTTCTTTGCTTGGATCTTTCCCTCTTATAGATCTCTTGGCTCATCATACCACTGATTTTCAATAAAAGTATTTACAGCCCTCTTCCTACTGCGAGATCTTTTACATGCCTTTAATGCCTTGTGTATAATAGGAATAAGCAAGCTACCATGTAAATGATCAGCCTCCTTATTGATCCTTTCAACTATCAAGATATTAACTATTTCATGAACTTTTTGTTTAAGAGCAACGTTGAATATGTCCATGTTTTCCTAATTTATAGGGATTATATTGAAGAGACTGAATAACTGAGAGGGGGGTGAATCAGTTATTCACAAACAATTTTCTTCACTTATGTTAATCTGGTAAATACTTAAACCAATCAGAAACTTATAACTGATAAAAACATGAAAGCATAAAATCATCAACACGGTGAACACTAGAGTTTACGTGGAAACCAAAAATGGGAAAAACCACGGAGAAACTAATTCTCATGAAATGAACATTGGTTGAGGTGATTTTTACAAGGGCTCACTCTTAGTTTTATCACCATTGTTTGGCTCACTATCGGTTGGGCTAATTACCCATAAATAAGAAAGGCTAATTGCCGATGCAAATTGGCTCACTGCCAATACAAAAATGTTTTACTAACAAAATGTGAACTGATACAATTGCATCTACCTATGCAGGAAACAATTCCAATTGATAGCACAGTAGTTACTGATAACAATAGATCTAGTATAGATCTTCTTTCAACATACACCAAGTTCCTGCAACACAATATGTAAAGCCTTCTCTTTATATCACAATAACACTTTCACTCAACTTCCTTCTGCTTACATACCGTTGCCACAAATTCGCATGTACACACACATACACACCCTTTCTCACATGCTCACTCACATTCAATTCAGATGCATAATGATTTCTTTGTTTATAAATACATCCAATAAGATAATTACATATGTCAGCCAAGCCACAAAACATGTTGGCTTCAATACAAATATATTGCAATTCTATTTAACACGTTACCAACGATAAATATAGGTCACACATAAAAGTCTTCATACCAAATTACAACAAGACCTAAAGATAGGTCACCCTTAAGATATGCACGTTATATAGCACAATTACCAAAGATAGGTAAATTCTGGAACCGACGGAACACCACAACCAATACTATGACTTGATAAACAAAACTTCTAAACCAACCAAAAGATGAAACCTTATAGAATCATTTCATACACAAAATATAATTGTTAAACCAAAATCATCTGATGAACTGCAAGAATGTCCAAGTAGAAGGGATATCTGAAAGTCCTCTAAAACTCAGCAGTCAATAAGCACCATCAAAAACTTCATTCTTATGAACCGCTAAAACACACAAATGTACCAAAGAGATGAATTTCAGTAATAGGAACAAGTAGATCCAACACCATAGTCCAAAAATTGCACAAGCTGAATCAGTTATGGATATAACCAAACCACTAATATCTAACTAACAGCCAACAAGCATCCAACCGAAACTTCTGACAACCAACTGATACAAATATGTGACCAGTATATAGGTTTTGACATCAATGACATAAATGTTAGCATCTTCTCAAGAGATTATTCCTTTGTTAACAATTGCCTTTTGTTTGTGGCGGTCCTATTTATTACATGGAATTACTTGGAACAAAGTCCAACATAATATAGAGAGACATGTGAACTGTCATCATCTCTATAGGACCTTCTCCAATGTCAAACACTATCACTCTGGAAGTAAGATTTTGAGAACAAATAACATAATCTGCCACACTTTGTCCATTGTATGAATTGCAAGTGATACCCCCTGAAGTTGGACATTCTCTCATGTCTTTGCAAATAACCATGCCAAACATACTACACAACCCCAATAATTTTGACCCAAAATGTGAAACGCCCACATTATTGTCTTGTGAAGCTCTTTTCCAATATTAATCACTGCCTTCTTCCAACCATAAAGGATTATTCTCTCATTTTCACCATTACTCAAATGTAAAGATTGATTGTTGATTGTCCCTGCATTGAAGTCCCCAACTAGCATTATAGCTCCTGGAGAGTTGAATAAAGATATATATTTTTTAAATGAAGCATACAAATCTTCATTGTCTTAGTTCCTTTTCATGTAGAACTTATATTTTTTTGGAGAAAAGTAACAATTAGTAAATTGAAAAATTGTCTCATTTATTGTTATCTACATCCATATGTATTGTTTATTTGGATCTTCTTGCAAATTTTATAAATCAATACCACTTCTCCTTTATAAGAATTGTGACTCCATCGTGTCCTTTACCTGTTTCATTCCCTTTGTTCCAAACTAAAAATTTCTTGTAACCTTCAAAATTCGAGACCATGCAACCATCATGTTCATGTGTTTCAACGAGAATAATAATATCCTTCCCCTCTGCTATGGTCCCTAACCTAGGACCTCTTCTTCATGGATATAACCTTTGTATTTCCAACTCACTATACTTAAGTGATCATGGGGGGCCCTTATTTCCTATTTCTTATTTGAGAAATGCCAATTGATTTGAGCTTTCCCATTTTTCAACCTTGTCCACTTTCCCTTGTTTCTTGTTTTCTTTACTTTTTCTCACTCTTTCCTTTGTTCCTCTTATTGATCAAAAGTTAAATCTTCATCTAGGTAAGATTGTGTTCCTCTAAGCAACCCTCTATTTCTAAGGATAATATTATTATCCTCTAGGATCATCAAGATTATTCTTATGTGTCTATCCCTTCATCCATCCATCCTCTTACCTACCCTATTTGCTTGTTGAATACCACTTGTCCACTTCAACTTATCTCTAAGAAAATCCCTTGCTAGAATGTTGGTTCTCTCTTTTTCTCTGAAGTCTTTTAGCCCTTGATAATTATTATATTTGCATCCTTGTCCCATTTATCATGTTCTTCCTTTATTTGAATTTTGATTTATTGTTTGATGATGCCTTTTTGTTTGTTTGTTGAGCCGTTTGCCACTTATGACCAAGATTTGGCCTCTTTTAACCTTTCCTTTAATCGAGATTCTTTAGATTCCATGTCCGCTAAGGCTGGTTGAATTTCTTTTAATTGTGTGGTGTCTACTTCTTTTCCTTCACTCCCCATTAATCTCAATTGTTCTAGTTCCTATTTTACGACCCCAAGTTCTTGTTGTCCTATGTCCATTTTCATTTGCATGTTCAAGATTTTCTCTTTAAAAAGTTTTTACTCTCTTTCTATTTTGCGTGTGTACTCAATGGCATCATATAATTTGTTCTCCTCTTCCCAATTCTTTGATTCTAGGGCTTCCATCCTCTTTTTTTAAGTCCATGAGCTCCTCCACATATAGCTTTGAAGACCACAGGAGTGGCATTCTAGTTGGACTGTGAAAAAATTTACTTTTCTTTTTATCTCCATCATTGTCATCTTTGTTCGTTGTACTTATTTATAATTGATTCATATTTGACTTGAGGTGCTTATTGGACTTCCCTTGTTCTTGCAACCCTTCATTTTCATTCTCTTTATGTGATGTTTTCCTCACATTAGATTGGTAGGTCTTGTCATAGATTCAACTCACTCTGACAAAATCATTGCAAAACATTTTTATGTGTTTGCCTAAATTTTCAGTTTTGCCTACGCCTTAGAATACCTTTGTATTATGTCATGTTTACTAGTATCAGTCTTTCTCTTGTGCTACCTGTCTGTTTGAGAAAAAATGTGATGACAGATTTCCAAGCCCCTGTAAGACTTTGTAATATTGTCAAATACTAAGGTGGTAAGGCCCACTTGTAGCGGTTCCAACCCTGTTGATACAGAAGGTTAACCATCAGGTTCGTCAACTAAGTTTTGGGATTCCAATTGAATCCTACCCCTTCCCTTACATTCGAGTAAAAAAAATTGTTTCCAGTTGAGAAACAAGACCTCTTCATACTGGGTCCATGACATACCATGATTATGTTTCTATCTGATTCATCATGGTTGAGCCCATGGTATCTAGTATATTGTGTCAGTGCTAATTTGTTCCAGTTTTGCCCCAATTTTTATTCTAGTTTTGATCCAAAGAAAAAATTCAGTTTTTCAGTTTTGCCTTTTTCAAGTGCACAGATAAATGAGTGGAGATTAAATAAAAGAGACAAAGGAATATATTATTGGCACCTCGTGATTGTCTGGGCCCAACAAATCCTTCAAATTTGAAGTAGACACTTTGGTAACTCCTTGCCTGGTGAACCCATCACTGGTAAAACCTTGGTAGATCTCTTTGCCTAGTAAATCTCGCCTCTGCCTAGTAACTCTTGTCATTGTGTAAAACCTTCGTCGTTGGTAAATTTCGTTACTGGTAAAACTCCGTCGTTGGTAAAACTATGTCGCTGGTAAATATGAAATGCTAATAATTTTAAGTTATAGGTTTTTTAAATAATTTTTCAATTTTTTTGTAATGTTTAATGAAATGAAAATATTTTTCATTATTTTTGTTGTTATATAAGGTTATGAAATGTATCTTAATTTTACAATTTGAGATATATAATTATAAGTGTCATATGTTGGTCTAGAGGTATGGAAATTTGTAGAAGATTTCAAGAAGAGAAGAAAATTTGTCAAGAATATCAACAACACCGACATTGCCTTGATTCCCAAGAAATTAGAGTGTGTGTCCCTTGTTGACTTCTGCCCAATCTCATTATGTAACACCATCTACAAAATTTTGGCTAAAGCTCTAGCTAGTAGATTAAAGAAGATATTGGAGAAGTTTATTTCTAAGGAACAAAATGGTTTCACTTTGGGTAGAGAAATTACTCATAGTATCATTATCATTATCACATTTACGACTTTGCACACAATTACATCAAAGCAAGTAAATGATATGTTGATCAAACTTGATATTAGCAAAGCATGTAATAGAGTGCATTGCGAATTTCTTTTAGAATTTATGAGGAAAATTGGCTTCAATGAAAGTTTGTTAGATATTATTCATACTTGTATTTCTACTCCCCAATACTTGGTGCTTTTCAATTGTTTTATTTGTGGCTTCTTCGAACCCACCAATAGTTTGAGACAAGGAGATCCATTATCTCTATTTCTTTTTGTAATTGTGGTACAAGATATGGGGCGTCACTTCAAAAAGTTAAGGAAAATTAATGTATGGAAAGGTATTATGAATGGGGTTGATCCTATGTCCCATATCCAATTTGCGAATGAGACAATTTTGTTTCATGAGGCCTCTATTCGAGAGCCCGAGCTTATCAAAAATGTCATTGAATGTTATTCTTGCTCCTTTGGACAAATTCTCAATAAGGAGAAATTATAAATTATTTTTTTAATATAAAAAAGGTGTTGCAACGAAAGATTGCTAAGGTATTTGGCTTTGTGGTTGGGAATTCTCCCTCTAAATATTTGGGAGCACCTTTACTTGCGAAAGCATGTAGAACGTTGCACTAGGAAGAGGTTCTTAGTAATTGCAGAAACAAGGTAGTGTCTAAGGTAGTGTCTTGGAAGAATAAATTGTAGTCATTGGCAAACAAAGTTTTAACTATAAAATTCATTATTTAATTGTTCAAATATGTGCGTTGTGTTGTTTCAAAAGGAGAACCAAAGCAATATCAAATATGGAGGGATACATAAAATTTTTAGGTCGGAATACTCCAAGGATGAAAAGAGAACTCTATTATTAAAATGGAATATTTCTTGTCTTCCTAAGAAGTATAGAGGTGTTGGTCTTAGAAAGATGGAGAGGCAAATTTATGGCCTAGGTGCAAAGTTGTCCTAAGATGTATAAATTTCCAAGAAGGTTATTTATTAATTTCTATCCTAGGTGCAGAGTTATCCTAAAATATGTATAAACTCCTAAGAAGTATAGGGGTGTTGGTCTAAGAAAGACGGAGAGGCAAATTTTTGGCCTAGGTGCAAAGTTGTATTGAAAAATGTATAAATTCCTAAGAAGGCTATTTTTTGGCCTAGGTGCAAAGTTGTCCTAAAAGATGTATAAAATCCTAAGAAGGTTATGGTGTAGAATTCTCCAAAATAACTATTTAGATGTTGATGACCCAAGAAGAATCTTAACAATAGCTATCTCCTCTTATGTTTTTGTAATATAGAGATTTATCTAGGATAGCAGATTTTTCATCACCGAGTACTTGTCATGGAGAATTGCAAATGGGACAAAGACAAAATTCTAGTTATGTTCATCCCAAAATGGCTCAATTTTGTCATTGTCTCTATTAGGGAGCGTGTGACCAATTATGTTGTCCCCTCTATGGACAAGATTGGGATGTCCTATGAGTGTAGGTCCCTTGACTATTCCCAATTTCTATTTGATCAAACAAAGGAAAGTCATGTTAGTAGATTAAGAGATGAAATTATTTGGAGTGGTTCAAAGTTAAGAAATTATATGGTAAAGTTGGATATGAAATTCAAAACATTCAAAGGATAGATTGAATGTGGTTGATTAATCTATGTTGGAATAAGATTTTATTGCCCAAAGTAAGAGCTTTCATATGAACAACTTTGCATCTACAAAAATTTTATTGGTGATAGACTTTGGTCTATTAGGTTTGAAGGACCAAGTAGGTGCCTAATGAGTGAACAATATGAGGAGAATATTCATGATCTTTTTCTTCGATGTGACTCTGTCTCACAATGTTGGGATTGGATCATGAAACCGATTGGGAGGTATACTACAAGATATGAGAATTTGCTTAATTTTTTATAACCTGGCCTAAATTTTGTTTGTTTTCTTCTCTATGAGATGTGGGTCATTACACTGGTATTAGTTTTTGTGTGACAGATTTGGAAGGAACTTAATAGAAAAAAAAAATTGTGGACACAATATGAGAGTTATGAGATGATTAGGAAGATTGAGGATGGGAGTTGATGAAGGTCATAGAGATTGATGAGTGGATTTGGTTTATGTGCGAAACTGTGTGGAAGAAAGGTAAAAAAAAGTGAGAGATGGTGTTGTGTCAAAAGATGTAGAGCAACAAGTACTATGACATGATTTTACATGTTTTTCTACCAATTTTCATAAAATAATCTCATCTACCCACAAAATATTTTCCACTTGCTTTATGTATATCTTCTATATATTTTTGGACAAAAATATACCTAAACCCTACTCACTTCATTTTAGAAAAATGAAATTCGCAAACGATTGTAAGCTCTAATACCATGATGTTTTTCTATTACCATAAAATTAGTGAAACATAGATGGATACAGTTGGGTTTATGCTCATTTATTTGTTAGAATTGACATGGAATTGGAAAATATGAATTAGTGAATTGGTATAGGCTAATTTTAATTTTGGTCCAAAATGAGCATTTTGTAGTTCCACCTCATAACCTGGAACTAGAATTGAGGCATGGAATTGGAATTGAGAATTCAATTTTGAGAAGGGAAACCAATTCCTATTCTCGAAAAGTAAACTATTCACAAGGGACAATGATATTCAGAAGAAGTGGGTTGGGTTGCATCTGCCAAGAGGGGATATATCCAGTAAATACAAGATTAAAAAATAGGTTAAATGACCCTCCTAAAGGAAGACTTAAACTCAACTTCGAAGGTGTTGTTAAGGGCAATTTTGGCCTTATCGGGGTTGGTTGTTGATGTAGCCCAAAACCCTTAAGAGAAAATACTCAGAAAATACACGACAGAAATATTATAGAATTCAAATTCTTCATTAACTTCTCCAACTTACTCTGCCTCTACAATGAAATAAAACTCCTACTTAATACAATTCCGAAATTACCATATTTGGCAGATTTTTGGGAAAAATAGATTTTTCCATTTTTTGGTAATTTTCAAAACTCATCCTATGAATCCTGATTTTTCCCAAGAAAATCTCCCAACTAAGGCAAGTCGAATTGCCAACTAACCCATGAAATCAGAAACATGATTTCAGATTTATTACAAAAAATAAAACTCAAAAAACTGGAAAGAAATAGAAAAAGCCAATTTTGGAGGTCAAGATGAAATTTCAGGCTCCCGAAAAAAGGTCAAAACGGCCACCAACAAAGCTAGCTGAGTTGGAATTTCCATTAACTCTACTTCACGAAGCTACCTGTAAAATTTCAGCCAAAACCCACATCCGAGTCAAAAGTTATGACCCTCTGAAGCTCCTGCATCAGTTGTATTATCAAGAATGAGAACATGAATTATTTGTGATCCTTCTCTAGGTAGTTGAGAATTTTAACTAATAATGAGGCAAAAATGGAAGTGCTTGCAATGGGGCTTTGGTTGTGTGAAGCAAAAGTTCTAAAAGAGATTGAGATTGAATGCGACTCTTAGATATGTATCAACATGGTAAGTGACAATCAGGTCCAAAATTGGAGGTTAGAGAAATGGGTTGCTATAGTTTGAAAAATTATTGGGAATTTAGAATATTTTCCATATCATATGTCTATCAGGAGGCATATCGTGTTTCCGATTTATTGGCTAATAAGAGAGTAACACATGATGATACTAGGATGACTCGTGACTCCTCTATATTGTCGCCCAAACTTATAAAAATAAGTTTAGAGGCTAAGTATAGTCATTGAATGATGCGCTAATGAGGGCTCTTGTGCAATGGGTAATGATAGGTGAACTGGTTTTTTCTTACTCCTTTAAAATAAGGATGTATATACCCACTTTCAAGATTGCCTGGAATTACTATTTGCTTTTGGCACAGAAAGTTGAATTGATGAATATTTGTGTTCTTCAATTGGTCTTTTGAGGCCAAATCTACCAAGCTATATGGTTACTCGACGGTGAGATGTTGTTGGCATTAGTTTATCCTTGTCTTCAAAAGATAATCTTTCAAGCTATATCTTTATATCAACACTATTTTTCATGTTCATCAAATTTGACAACTCAATTGTCTACTATTCTTGATGGGACCATGTTTACTCAATATGGAAGCTTCCAATTACATGTGAGACATTAGTATGATTGATGTCAATGGAGCTATATTAATATTGATGGCTTGTGTTTGTTTTCATCATTTTTTTTTCTATCCTCAGATGATATGTGGTGTCAATGGGATGGCACTTGGTCTAGATTACAGATTCAAGTCTGAGACCCGAGATGAACAACTTGTTGCCCTGTTTAAGGTGAGGAGGTCCATAATCCTATAGTTAATTTTGTTGGTTTTGAGCTAAGAGATAATGGCCACATCCATGACAGGGTCATGTATGACCATTTTTTTGTCGTTGTTGTTCAAGGATTGAGTCACTCTTTATGGGGCTATAGGATTGTAGGAAAAATTATTTGCGAAGAAAATGTTGATGTGGTTTGAATGGTCGTGAATAGCCTTCTGGTGGTGCCTAATTCTAGGATTGTAATTTGGATATTTGATCTAAATGCTTATGGTAAAAAGATTAAAATGTAGAAGGTGTGGAGTCTTTATAAGAAAGGTGTCAATAAGAAGAACAATATAGAGGATTTCTTAGCATTTAGTGGTGCTAATAGTGGTATGGTGTTTCAAGATGACACTTGTAGAGTAGTCAATATTGGAGTTGGTATTGGCTTCTTCTACTACTAGTGTAGTTATATAACTATTTGATTCTAGTTTTAATATAGGGAGCTACTCATTTTGGTAGTGCTTATAAAAAAAGTAGCATGTGTACCCTAAGTAAACTTAAGTTACAAATGTGAATAGGACCTAGGCGATGAACTAGCTAGGTAAAAAAATTCATTCACACCAACACCTCCTTTAAGTGCAACTTTGAGAGATGTACATGATGGACTTGTTCAAAGAGGCAAAGATGAGTGCCAACTACTAGGCCATGTTTAGTATCCATGTACAAATTTAATCTTGAGAACAAATGAAGAAAATGAGAAAATCCAGTGAGACAAAAATACTTCTTAGGTGAGAGAAAAAATAAATGTTCCCAAATAAGTATGAGAATAACAAAATCTCATGAAAGGAACCCCCCCACCCAAGAGAGAGAGAGAGAGAGAGAGAGAGAGAGAGAGAGAGAGAGAGAGAGAGAGAGAGAGAGAGAGAGAGAAG
>MU224237.1:1004144-1067612 GCA_018584345.1 Thuja plicata
TGAATTTCATGAATGGAGAGAAGTTGGCACTTAGATCCTTCTAAGTGTAGGAGAAGAAGTGAAGTACCCAAAAGGGTGTTAGTCTTTCAAAGGTGAAGCACAAAGAGTGAGACTCTTAGAGGAGAGTTGGATTAGGACTTAGTTAATAATATAAGCCTAATAAGGACCTAGAGGAGATTAGGATCCTTGAAGAAGACAAAGAAGGTCTTCTTAGCAAAGTGTGCAAGAAATCCTTTAGAACTCTTACACCATATTGGTATCAGAGCTTGATTAAAGATCAGGCTTGTGGTGGATGTTTCAGCCTACTGAATCAGTTGGAGAGAATACACCAGTGGGATCAGTAGAAGACAAAACTATGGTGACTAATGCTGAGTTAGCTAAAAAGGTAGAAGAACAAGAAGAAGACAACAAGTTGTTAAGAGACAGATTGTCTCAAACGGAGAAACTCTTGGGAGAAGTCCAAGACAAAGCTAAAAAGATGAAAGATAAGATAGATCATAAAGAAGAAGAAGAAGAAGCAAGGGAGAAGGGAGTGGATTATAAGAGGAAGATCCAACCCCTGACCCTGTTATTGCTGAAGAACCCTTCTTAAAGGCATTGAAGGCTTTAAGTGGCAAAGCTTTGGAGGGTGTACCACTATTTGGTGGACAAATGGATCCAGATTCAGTTGTGGATTGGATTGACAGTATAGAAAACCATTTCAAATGTGATGGTGTAATAGAGGCCCAAAAAGTGAATGTGGCTAAGTCAAGATTGAGAGGTTCAACCCTCACATGGTGGCAATTTACTCAAATTGAAAGGGAGAAAGAAGGAAGGAGTCCTATAGTCACATGGAAAGGCATGGTGACCAAGATAAAGCATACCTACTTACCTAATTATTATGAGGTTCAGTTGCATAGAAGAAGACACAATCTCAGAAAAAAAGATTTGGATGTCCAAGCAAACACCGAGGAGTTCCAAAAGTTGTGCTTAAGATCACAAGTGGTGGAGGATTAAAGCATCAAGCTAGCTAGATATTTGAATGGACTCAAGTAGTATATTCAAGAAGACATGAGTCTTGTGAACTTCAAAACCATTCACTAATCAAATACACTGAGAAGCAAGAGGGAAGTTCTAGTAGAGGTGGTAGAGGAAGGAACTCAAATTTTAGAGGAAGAAGTGGTGGGCAAGGAAGAGGCAATTACTTTGCCAATATGAAATGTTATCATTGTAACCAAATGGGACACCCTGCTTATAGGTGTCTAGAGAAGGGTAATACTTCTCAAGGAGGTAACAAGAGAACTAATTTAGTTCACAAGGAGACAAATATAGTAGAGACACACTCTGAGGTACCATTAAATTCAGAAGAAGGTGAGAACCTCATGATGAGGAGAACATTGATCAAGGAACCGGTTAAAGAAGAGCCAATCCAAAGAAGGTCCCTATTTAGAATCAAATGTAAGGTGATGGGAAAAGTATGTAGAGTCATCATTGACTCAAGGTCTACTGACAACATTGTGTCAGAGGAAGCAGTCAGCAAGTTAAGCATGACAAGGATACCCCACACCCATCCTTACAAGGTCACATGGCTCAATAAGGGACAACATGTCTTAGTCAACGAGAAAGATTGGGTGGAGTTCTCTATAGGGAGATATAAGGACAAGGTTCTATGTGATGTGCTGCCTATGGATGCATGTCACTTGCTCCTAGGTAGGGCATGGCAATTTGACCGCCAAGATATCCATGATGGAGTGAAGAATTCCTATACATTCAAGAAGGAAAAAGTAAATTTCAAAATCCAATCACTGTTAGAGGATGCAGAAGTAAAGACAGTAGGTCCTAATGTACTCATGGTTGGAGAAAAAGAGTTCTTAGAAGCCATGGAAAAAGGAGAAGGAGTTGGCTATGCATTGGTGCTAAGGCCAAGAGAGAAGAATGAAGGAAAAGGAGACAAGAAGCCAGAGCTACCTAAGGAGATACAAAACATGTTGCATACTTATGAGGGTATATTAAGTGATGGACAACCATCAATATTACCTCCTACAAGAGCCATAAGTCATAAGATAGACTTCATACCTAGATCTACCCTACCTAATAAAGCAGCCTACAAGATGACCCCTCAAAAAAATGAGGAGATAGCTAGACAAATAGAAGAACTCCTTAACCAAGGCCTTATCAAGAAAAGCATTAGCCCTTGTGCCGTACCCATTGTCCTAGCACCTAAGAAAGGAGGAACATGGATGATTTATACTGATTCAAGAGCCACAAATAGGATAACCATTAGGTATAGGTTTCCCATTCCTAGGATTGAAGACCTAATGGATTGTCTAGGTGAAGCTAAGTACTTTAGTAAGATAGACTTGAAAAGTGGCTATCACCAAATAAGGATACACGAGGGAGATAAATGGAAGAAAACCTTCAAAACCAATGAAGGTTTGTATGAATGGCTTGTCATTCCATTTGGAATGTCTAATGCCCCCTCTACATTCATGAGGCTCATGAATTAAGTCCTCAAAGACTACATTGGCAAATTTGTAGTAGTATATCTTGATGATATACTGATTTATAGTAGGACAAGAGAGGAACATATTCAACACCTTGAGACTGTCTTCAAGAAGCTGCATGAAGAGAAGTTGATGATCAACTTGGAGAAGCGTGAATTCATCAAAATAGAGTTGGTATACCTTGGGTTTGTTCTCTCTCATGGAAATATGAAAATGGACAAGAGTAAAGTGGAAGCCATAATGAATTGGCCTACTCCAAGGATAGCCATAGAGGTAAGAAGTTTTCATGGCCTTTCTCAGTATTATAGGAAGTTTATAAGGCAATTTAGTTCTATTTGTGCTCCTATCTTGGACACAATCAAAGGAGGAATGAAGACTAAGTTCATATGGAATGAACAAGCCACTAAGATCTTTGAGTTGTTAAAAGAAAAGATTGCTACCCAACCTATCTTAGTTTTGCAAAGCTTTGAGAAGCTTTTCACTATTGAGTGTTATGCAAGCAATGTGGTTATTGGAGCTGTCCTAAGCCAAGAGGGAATACCAGTGGCATTTCATTCAGAGAAGTTGAGTGAAGCCAAGAACAAGTACTCTTCTTATGACCTTGAAATGTATGCATTAGTTCATGCTTTAAGAAAGTGGAGACACTATTTTCTCCCTAAGGATTTCATTGTCTATTCAAATAATCAAGCCTTAAGTTTCTTGAACTCTCAAGAAAAATTGAGCCACAAGCACATGAAGTGGGTTAAATACCTGCAAGAATACACCTTTAATATAAAACACAAGAAAGGAGTACTCAACAAGGTGGCATATGCCTTGAGTAGGAGATCTCTCACAATTCAAGAGATCTAATTGAAGAGCATGGGAATAGATCATTTTAAGGATCTATATGCTGATGATGAAGACTTTGCAGAAATTTATAAGGTATGTGTTGAATACAAGAATCATTTTCATAGAAAATATGTTGAATACACTTTGCAAATCAATCTTTTGTTTAAGGGAAATCAGATTTAGGATAAGCACAATGGTGCATTGAGTGGTCACTTTGGGATCACTAAGACCCCAGAATTTGTTCAAAGGTTCTATTATTGGACAAGAATGAATCTTGATGTTAGGAGGTATGTGGAAAGTTGCATAATATGTCAAAGGGAAAAAGGTACTTCTTCAAATGCTGGCCTTTATCAACCACTACCTATTCCCACTAGGCCATGGGAATGCTTGAGCATGGATTTTTTAGTTGGGTTACCCAAGACAAGACAAGGCATGGATGGTGTTTATGTAGTTGTGGACAGATTCAACAAGATGGCTCACTTTGTGCCATGTAAGACCACTAATGATACTAGCCAAATAGCCTCTCTCTTCTTCAAAGAGATAGTAAGAATCCATGGGTTACATATGAGCATTGTGTTAGATAGAGACACTAAATTTATGAGTCATTTTTGGAAGACTCTTTGGAAAAGATTGGGCACTAATTTATCCTTTGGGTATGCATACCATCCCCAAACTGATGGTAAGACTGAAGTGGTGAATAGAAGCCTTGGAAATCTACTAAGATGCTTGACCAAGGAATACGGTCAACAATGGGATCAATTGATTGGACAGGTTGAGTATGCCTACAATAACACTATAAACCAGTCAACAGTGAAGAGCCCCTTTGAGATAGTATATGGATTACATCCTAGAGGAGTCTATGAGTTGTGAGACTTGAAGGATGGAGTGAAGGCAAGTGGATATGCAGATGATTTTTCTTATGCAATGCAGGAGATACCTGATACAATGAGGAAGACTTTGATAGAGAACACCTTGAAACATAAAACCAAGGTTGATGAGAGTAGAAGTTCAGTTTAGTTCAATGTGGGAGACTTGGTAATGATACATCTAAACAAGTCCAGACTTCAAAAGGGAATCCATCACAAGTTGTAGATGAGAAGGATAGGTCCCTGTCCTATCTTAGCAAAGTATGGTCATAATGCTTTTAGAGTGGAGCTGCCGAAAGACAGTGGACTTTCCCCCGTCTTTAAAATTGTCGACCTGGTCCATTATAAAGGACCAAAAATAGACATGGATCAAAGCCTCAATGAAGTGATCAAAGATGTGGAAGACCTCAAACTACCTCTTGCTACAGTCAAGCAAGCTGACAGTATACTGGACGCTAGGGTCTACAAGAAGACTAGAACCAAGGAGTACAAATAACACTTGATCAAGAGACATGATAAAATGGGTGCTGATGCAGTATGGGATAAAGAATCAGAGTTTAAGAAGATGGGGATTGATCCTACAATACTCAATCCAAGGGTGGATTGATCTTTTTGTTTTAGGGAGGATGGTGCAGGAGCACACCTAGGCTAACCTCCATTGTTTTGATGTTTTGGCTTGTACCTAAAATTGGCAAAGTAAGGGTAGTGTGAGTTTGTTTAGACCTTAGGAGGTCATAGAATTGTGGACTAGGTGAGTTAGTCACTAGGACTAAGGTCACCAAAATTGTCATTGTTAGTAGTTTTGCTAAATTTTGTGTTAGAAGCTTAAAGTTAGGCTTTGAGTTGTTAATGTGTTCAATAACACTTGAGCAATGTAAGAAAGATGACTTGAGTCCATAAATGATGTTAGTTCATCAAGTTAGAGAGGTTAGAGGTCCTAGAAATGTGGAAAGTGGCATGAGAGCAAAGATGCCAAATGTTGCTCAAAAGTTGTCATGACAACATTTGCAATAATTGCAAATGTTGCATGCAACTCGAAAACATAGGATTCCCTAAGAGATAGGAGGGGAAAAGTAACCAAAAGGCATAGAAACATGGAGAATGGAATCTAATGGGAGACAAGGCTCAAATCTTGAGGTCAGTCATGCATTGTAACAAGTTTGTGAAAGGAAATACAGTCTGCAACTCTGATTTGTGAAGAACCTGAGCATTTCATTGTGACAGTGCCATCTAATGGATTGAAAGCTTTAAGTTAGTGATTGATTTGTGTTCATAGGATAGTTCTAAGCATCTTTCATTTATTAAGAAAGTTTAGTTAAGGTTGTTTAAAGTCTTGTATAAATTGTTTTGTGTTTAGTGTGTTTACTGGTCCTGTCCTGACTAGTCAGTCATTTCATTGCTCCCCCATGAAAAATAACCATGGGATCCTCCTAAGGGTGGTTGTATATGATAGGATATTCATTAGTCTATATATATCTAGGATTAGGAGTCGTGAGTAGATGGATAGCTATTTTTACTACTAAGCCCTAGGCGAGCTGATAGTGCCCAGTTAGAGGTTTAGGATAAAAGAATAGAAGATTTCTTGCAGTGTAAAGAAGTACTGTACGAAAAAAGTATAGTTCCAGATAGGGTATAGTCATATCCTAACATACTATGAGGATTGAGTTCATACCAATCCATTAGACCAAGTTTTGGGTGAGATTCAAACTGTAATACAACTAGTCCTAGAAATTAGGCCTATTAGCCCTATTGGTCCTAGATATTAGGAACCCTATGTACGGAGGGCATAGGAGCCTAAAAATTTCAAAATCTCTTGTAAAATGATAAAGGGTGTTTGAATGTGGGATTAGTTTTTCAAGTTCTTTGGGAAATTTTTGAAAGAAATAGGAAAAGGTCTCTGGAAAAGGCTACAAGGAATTAGGCCTAATTAGGCTTCTTAGGATCTCAAACTTGATCTCGACTAAAAAGGGTTAAGAGATCCATCAAGATGGATTCAAATGGGAGCATAGGTATGGTTTCCAACATGCTTAGCACCCCTACAATGAATTTCATGAATGGAGAGAAGTTGGCACTTAGATCCTTTTAAGTGTAGGAGAAGAAGTGAAGTACCCAAAAGGGTGTTAGTCTTTCAAAGGTGAAGCACAAAGAGTGAGACTCTTAGAGGAGAGTTGGATTAGGACTTAATTAATCATGTAAGCCTAAGAAGGACCTAGAAGAGATTAGGATCCTTGAAGAAGACAAAGAAGGTATTCTTAGCAAAGTGTGCAAGCAAGCCTTTGGAATTCTTACACCATATGGCTGGAAGGAAAGTGATTCAGTTGGAATATATTAGTACAAGAGATCAAACTGTAGATATTCTTACCAAAGAACTTCCCAAGGTGAAAGTTGATCACTTCAGGAAAAATCTTGGAATAATTGAAATGTAATTTTTGATTTGTATTAATATAACAAAGATGTTTAATATGTAAATGTCTTATGAGCTTATCCATCCTGTGTACATTTCTGAGAGGTGATGATTTCTTAGACAAGGAACACTTGTATTTGATGTTACAAGGTGACGATATTGTAATGGAGATTCATTATGGTAGACATTTTGATATGTCAGTGCACATACCATAATAGGGTTATATGTAAGAGGAATGTAATGTTCTCTAATTCTATATCCTTGTATCACAATCCAAGGTGATATGAAAACCAGGTATCACAATTTGAGGTGATTCCTCATATCATGATCTAAGGTGATGTGAAAACTAGGAATCATGATCTGAGGTGATTCCTCGTATCACGATCTAAGGTGATGTGAAAACTAGGTATCATGATCTGAGGTGATTCCTCATATCAGGATTTAAGGTGATGTGAAAACTAGGTATGACGATCTAAGGTGATTCCTCACTTCCCGAGTTAAACTGATGTACAAAACAAGTATCATTTATATGATGATCCCTCATATTAAATGATATCACAAATAAGGTGGTATATGATAAATTATCTTCCCTAGCTAAGAGGGAGTGTTGGAAATTGATAGCATCATTCAGATAATTAACTTGAATATAAAATGATTACATATATGTATATGTAATTACTATTACATATATATTAATATACACATTATTATAATATCTATTACTTATATTCATTATTTATTATAGTAATCATTATACTATAACTAAGTTGATAGCAAAATATAAATATAATATATAAATGATATCTATTAATATCGATCATATGGTGATCGACATATTAATAAGATATGATATATATATCATTGAGTTATTATCGATGTTATCGATCACATAGTCCATCTACATTATCGATCACATAGTGATCAACATTATCATCGACGATTACATTGATATATAAACCACATAGCTTCTAATGAAATTCAACTATGTCGACGGGCTGTTAACAACCGTATTGTATATTAAGAATGGTCACACCTATGATAGGCGTGACTCCTTGAGGAGTCACATCTATCATAGACATGACCCCTTATGCATTACACTCCACATATATATACGGAGAAATATGCGGTTTTACAAGACACCAAATATACAAAAATTGACAAGTGTTAGAAGTGTCTTAATAAAAGAAATAGAGCATTTCGTGAAATAGAAATAATATTATAATATTCAGTACTAACATTTATAGAATTTTATCTATCTTTTACAACTTTCAATAGAAAGTACTTTCTATCGAAACTAAATAGTTTCGATTGAAAGTCCCTGAGTAGAGGTCATTTCCAGAGTTTAACAAAAGTATAAAGTTTTCATGGCTTTGGGACTCAAAAGTAGGGCTCAAATGGAAGAATAAGGAGACATCCTTTCGCATAGCACAAGTACTCCGAATGAGCTTTCTAATGAATATAGATTTGACAATTTTTGAATTAATTAGGCCTATGTTTTTTGACATGCATCGAATGTAGGTTTTTTACCAAATATAAATCTTTGAGTTTCATGTTAAATGAAAAATAGTAGAAATCAGAATTTTTTTTTTGAAAAATAATAGTGCCCTCCGTCTTTAAATCTACTTTCTATCAAAAAAATAATTTGAAATTCAATAAATATACAAGTTATAAGCTATGTAGTCAAGGTATGTAAAAATTACGGTTTACTCAACTTCAAACGTTCATAAAATATGCATTAAGAATGACAATGTCGTCAAACCAATTGCATGCCCTTTGTGTGGATGTTACAAAACTAAATTCGAAAGAAGCACATTGATATCTATTTTAGAAAAATAGTTATGCTCTATGAAATCAATGTAACTCTTTGAAAATACATTTTTAGGAACATAGCAGTTTTTGTGGGAGAAAAAAAAACCATTCAAATCAATTATACACACACACACACACACACACACACACAAAATCCTAAAGGACTCTAGTTTACTTCATCTTCCTATTTCAAACGGTTTAACGACAATATGCATCCAAATCTGAAAGTTTTTTTAAAAATGGAGACTTCAATGTCAGTTTAGGACAAAAAGTGTAACCCACTATTGTGGGTTCACCCTTAACTAATATTTAATTTTAAAGAAGAAAGGGAAAGATTTGGATAATCATGGAAATTTTTTTCCCTTCTGATCATCATAGTAGAGCTCCAACCTTCCCTCTCTCATGCTTATGCACCTCTGTGTTTCCTATATTACATTTTGTATTATACTATTTTTACTCATGGTCCCCAAACAAACTTATGTTGATGGATAGATGATTATGTATAAAGTAAAGCACAAAAAGCTTAGTTGAACCTCGATTCTTATCATTACCTGAAAGGACTTGTGATGATTGTTACTGTTGTATGAATTTTTTCTATGGACTTGAAGTAGAGTTTAGAAAACATACCATGAATGGTAGATAAAACTGGAAGAAAATCCACAAGGGTTGGGGACATAAGAGGAAAAATTACTAGCTCATGTAAATATCAGTCAGACTTTGAAATAATAGTTTTTTTCTTAGTTCAATTATTATTTTTCTATTTCTTTTCTTGTGATTTTGCTACAAATTATTTTTTTGTTAATTCTTATTAGATTGCTTACTTTCAACATTATCACTGACCTTGACTGCGTAGCATTTGAAAGCTTTAGAGAAGTTTATGTTTGAGCATTCCCTTGATTCGGTGAAGTAATTCATTGCAGTCTTGGACAGAGAACTTGAAGATTAATAAAGACATGTTTCTTTGTATGGTAAGCTAGGTGATCCAAGTTCCAAAACCAAATCACCTGCAAATTGTGAAATTGATAAAACTAGGTTTGGTTAAAGATTCCAGAGGTGAGGATGTTGTCAGTCATGAAAGAGTAAATGTTTGTATAATAGGCATTCTGACATGTTCAAGGCATGGATAAAGCCTAGATGTCAATAATTATTTCTTAGTTTCAACATCAGATAGTGAGGATGGTGACTCTGAGTTGAATGAACTTGATATGGATTCCCTAAAAGAGAATGAGATAGATTCTCTCACATGATCAGAAATTGAAGGAGGTGATTACCCTACATAAAGTCTTCTAACAATTTTCATTTCGAAAAAGAACTTATGTTGGGTTTATCCCAAATTAGAGAGATTGAGTTTGCTTTCATATCATCACCTAAAGGGAAGAAATGAGTCAATTTATGTGTATACCATTGGATGCATAAATTAACATATTTTCATGAATTATGCAACTGGGAAGAATAGACGACATAACCATTTAAAAGAAAACATCACAAATAAGGTTAGAGTTTATTGTTTATTTTGGACTGCAAGTATGTTCTAGCTCCAAGTTGATATTTTATGTGTAAACTGTTCATATTTGTTATGGATCACAGAGTGATTGATTTCAAAGATAAAAATGTATGGTTCAAATTTGAAAATAAACAATTCAAAAGAGTTTTTTTTTTTTTTGTCAATTGCAGACATTGAGCATAACCCCTAGTTCCAAAAAAAATGTATTTGTTTGCCTGGGGGAATTTTACATGTGTGATATTAGATTTATCATATTTATAATTTTATTGAAGTTTCCATAGATTCCTGATAGATTTGACATGTTTTTTTTAATTGTATCAAACTCTTTTACGAAATGATAATTTTGGAGATTCACATTGATTATATTATATGGTGCCAATTGCCAGGAATTGTATAAAAATATTTCAAATTTCTTATTCTAGCACAATGGTGTTCACAATTCATGCTTAATTTTATTTTATCATTATTTCCTAGAACAAGAGTGGTTGTGAAAAAATCATTTTTGGCTTAAAATATTGGTTTATAATCATCTTTTCAAAAGGAATATGGCAATTTCTACGGTTATGTTCTTAGAATTTGTTTTTGGTTTTGATTTGTAGGATAAAAAGTCTTTAACATTAGGTCCCAAAGACAATCTTTTGTGGAGGGATTTGCTTCAAACATTTTTGCAAAAGCTGACAAACAAGACAGAGCTAAATGGTAGACTTGTATGAACATTCAAACCTTTTGAATTCAAGTTAAATGTTTTTTTATGATACTTGGTAAGATTGTTCAATTTAATGATGCATCAATATATAAATTACATCTGTTTGAATAAGATGTTAAACAAAAACTTGCTTTAAATGATTAATATGACAATGATATGTAAAATACTAAAATATGATAATGTGGAATTTCAAAAAAACTATCCTTGGCATTTGATGACATTCTATTTGTATTTTAGAACCACTACAAAGACCTTTTATGAAGCAAGTATAGTTTTTGAAATCCTCAAGCAGTTTGGAGAAGTACAACCATAAATGAGTGGTTATTTCCTCGTGTTGACATAAGATACATGGTATGATTATTCTTTAAAGGGTACTAGCTCAATGGAAGAGCACCTGCTTTACAAGTAGGAGGATGGTGCTTTGATTCCATCGTCCCCTAATATGACTAAATTAAGGACTAAATTAATGATTAAATATATGACTAAATAAATCACTACCATGACTAAATTAACGACTAAATCAATGACTAACTAAATGACTAAAATAGTTTAGTCATAAATTTGGTCGTGAGATAAATGACTGGCAATAAGCTACTAATGGTCATGTGACCAAAATTAGTCATTTATATGCAATTTTTAGTAGTTTATTTAGTCATATATTATCATTTTTGTACTAGTGTACTATGGATCCCCAATCACTAACTACAGGCAATGCATTGCATAAAATGCTAAGGAAATTCAATCAAGTATCCCTTCATTCCACTTGTTTTCCTATAGAAGACTTTCCCTCAAGGATGCCAATAGATTGAGGCTAAATAATTTACTACCCTCATTCTTCACACTGTTAAATGTTATTTTTTGGGACATAGAGATTGCATTTATCTTAGGGATTTTGATTTTGGACATATAGATACATAAATATAGATTATATATACATACTTATACTATACATAAATTACATAAATACATACATATACATATACATATACATATACATATACATACATACATACATACATATACATATACATATACATATACATACATACATACATATACATATACACATACACAAAAAAAAAAGTATATACGTTTGTATTGAACTTTATGTCAAATAAATATGTATGGGGTAAAACCCAATCATGGTTTTTACCTATAAAAATTTGATCACGTTTTATGTATAAAAGGTGCGTACGCATTTTTATGTGTACACGTTTAGGCTTGGATGACAAGCCTTTGGCTTGGGAGCTTCATTTCCCTCATTTTGGCATGTTTTTTCCTTCCAATTTGGTTTCTCAGTTTTATCGTCATGAAGTTTACACATTATCAATTGGGCATTCGTAAAATTACTATGGGTCAGGAAAATCATTAGTGTGCAAATATGAAAAGCTCTACCACGAAAAGCATTAAAATCATATTCAAAATAACTCTAATCACTCAATGAAGCTTTTAAGATAAATTTGCATAAAAATAACGTGAAAACATAAATAACAAATTATGCAAACCCAATATCACACTCCATTGCTCTTCTTTCTCCTACAATTAAAGTTGCTCTTGATATGACAATTACACTAATAATGTTATAAAAGCAAGTATAAAATTTGATAACAATGAGGATACTCGAATCGTGGTTAGCCCAAAAAATGAAGAAGAAAGCCCAATAAATAGAAAAATGACTCAAAAACTAAACAAACACAATAAAGAAATGAACAAACAAAAGGGAAAAGGAGCCAACAGTCAATAATAAAAGCAAGATAATAAAACTAATTTGCAAATTTCCCTCCAAAATCCCAAAAGGTATTTAAATAATAAAATGAGACAAAGAAAAGCCATTTGAATATTAAAATATTAAAATGTAAACTAAAAAGACAAAAAAGCATAAATAAATAAATTTATTTATGTCTAAGGGGACAATAAGACATAGGTAAATTAATTAACTATTTAATTCCCTAGGAACCAACATTAGGACATTAATTAAAAAATTATAGAAATAATTTAATTAAAAATAAGTCAAAATCACAAAATACGATAGGATGACCAGAATAAATGACAGGATAAAAGATAAATCAAAATAATTCAAAACAACTCAAAATTGATTTAAAACGCCTTGAAATGCCAAAATCAGCCAATGACATAAAAGACTAAAAAGGCTCAAACTAGTGGCTTCGATCATTTTTAGGTGTTGGGATGATTAAGCCATGTGTTACCTATTTAGGTTGTCGAGCAGAAAACTCTGAATCCTACTTGAGGTTGGTTTGAGTTGTGTTTGTTCTTGTCGTGCTTGTATGTTCAGTGCACTTGTATTTGATTTTGATATTTTTTTGTCGTCTTGTGATCTCTTGCATTTGATATTTATATCTTGGTGTTATGTGTGTTATGCGACTTCCAGGAGTAAGTCGAGTTCCTTAGGGGGAGGATGTAATACACGTCCATGGTTGTGTTCTGGTTTGTGTGTACTTTGTCATCCCTGTCTTGTTATAATGGTTAATTAATTAGATTAAATGAATGTATGATAACATTAAAGATCACATGATTAACTTGGATTTAAATTATTTATTAGATTATTTTATTAATACGAGTCAATTATATTTTATGAATCAAATAGAGATAGATTAATATTATTAATGATAATTCTATGTGATTTAATCGATATCTTATTTGCATGGAATTCAAAAGTCTTATTACATTAATGAAGTGACTAATTAGTTTAATTATTTTCTTTTATTGTCTTTCTATGCATGCCTCTTGGTTGGGTTTTGGAATTCAATTAGTTTAATTATTTTCTTTTATTGTCTTTCTATGCATGCCTCTTGGTTGGGTTTTGGAATTCAAAGAGTTTTCCTTTTGGTTTTATAGAGTTTGATTTGTCTTTTGGAAGGGGGACGTTTCAAATTGGGAGGAACATTGATTTTGATTTGTTTTCATGAGAAGGGAGTTGGGTTTTTGATGATTTGTTTATCTCTTTCTCTCGTGATCAATCAAGATATGAAATATCGATTTTCTTTCATTAATCTCCTCTTATATACAATAATTTTACATTTTATCTGTACTATTCTTTAATGTATTGTTCTCTATTTAGTTATTGCATGAGATATCTCTATTATATGAACTAGGAGGGAAATCATTTCTTTGTTTGGAGGGAAATCATTTCTTTGTTTTGAGCATATCATGTTTTAGTGAGTCTTTCAATTAATAGTTGTACCATACACGAAGTTGGATTTGTTTTCTTTTCATTGTGGCTCCATCCCCTTGAACGTCTTTCACCCTCAATATTGGCATGAGTTTCAGAGCGTCTTGAGTTTGGTGATTGGATCTTTGTTTTACTATATGTTTAGTCGTTCGTAGAACTAGTTTTCTTGTTCATTCTCCTCTGTGAAAGGGGTGTTTCACGTGCTTAAGTGTGACGATTTTATACTAATGAAACTGCTCTATATTTTCATGTATAGTCATTAACTATTTCTCTGGTCGTAGGTCTTCCTACTATCATACGTTGAGAACTGCAAATGGTCCGGTCATGGATGTTCTCTCTTCTAAAATTTGGCACATTCTTTCAGTCTTTTGTTCTCCTTTTGGCATTTTGCTGATACCTTTACATATGTTAGTCTGCTGCGTGACCATACCTTGGAGACATTACCAAGCTTATCCTTGTGTAACAGCTCTCTATATCTGCCTCTCAGTTTGAATTTTCTATCTACGGTCCAGGGCGTTTGTGCTCTCTCTATGTATGGCAATATCCATGTTAATACTTTGGGTTGTAAATATTAATGATTGATTCTTAGGCAAAAAGTGTTAAATAGTCAAAGTTGACTTACTTTTTGCAAGCTTAATTTTTTTCCTTAGTGTGATGTTTAAGACTGGACTGCCAATACTTGCATAATAATCCACTCCGAGTCAATCTTGTTAACACGAGCTTATAACCTCTCACTACTCAATTGCAATGTCAATGTGCTACATGCCTCTTCCATTTAGCAAGAAGAGTTCAGTAGGATAGAGTCTCATTTATAGAGGAATATGATGAATCTTGGGTTAAATGTGTTGTCTTAAATAGAAATTTTGATAAATTTAGTGGAGAGATTAGTTGATGTTGTAAATTCATATAATAGATCTTTAATATACTATAAACTTTGAAGATTAAATACATTTTAATGGTGCTTTGGTATACTCTTTTGTAGCATGAAATGATTGGAATTATATGTCTTCACTTAATTTAGTTCTTATTAGGAATTTAGGAAAAATAAATTTTATCATACTTTTCCATACTAATATGATTTACGAACCATTATGATAGGCCTAAATAGAAAAAGATATTTAAACTTGAACATTGACATGAAACAAATGGATAGTGTAACCCTTAATTCAACCCGACCTTGTTTCTCTCATTTGTATTGATCTAGAGGTACAAATAGAGCCCAAGAAAATGATATTTCTTTTATTGTTTTAATTGTAATGTAAGTGTTAAAAGTATTTATAAAATCTGCATTCTTAGTGGTGTTAAATAGTTGTATAATAGTAATAAATTAGTTGTTAAGAAGATGTTCCCAAACAAGTTGTTGGGATATTATAAAATGTATAGTTAAAAAAAGGTGAATGTATTAAATATACAAATTATCTAATTATTGCTATTATGTTTCTTGTATAATTGTAATTTCGGCCTAGTTTCCAATTAAGTCCTTATGAAGTTCTTGTAATGATGTTATGTGTCATGGATCCTTAATATTATGGAAAATTTGTGAAGGGCTTGGTATTTGGGGTTTTCCTTGTGCATACTAGAGGCTGGGGGTATTCTAGATTTCTATTTTGCATATTTTTATATGTCAAATTGATGTTTTCATGACACTATTGATTTCACATATGAAATGCAAAGTTTTATTGTTAGATGTTTGGCTGATCTGATTGTGTAATTTAGGTCACATGAGGTTCTTGTTTTTGTTCCCCTAGTATTTTATTGAAGGCATCAATTTAAATGTTGATTTTGTGATGAGTGTGATCCATTTGAGTTACAATGTTATTTGGAGGGAATTTATTGCATTATGGTTTGTTGGAACCCTTGGAGACTTATTGTGCAATTGATGGTTCAWGGAGCTCTTATGTATCCAAKTTGATGGAATGGATCCAAAAGAAGAYATATGCATGAGTCATATGGYATCTGGATTTTGGGTTATGMTTTTGAACCTAGAGAGRTTCCTATGAGATTCTTATCTTGATGCATATATGATTTTGGTTTGATGTCCATATAGAGTTTGGACAAATGTGGATCCTATTTTTAATTTTGAGATTTCATTCATTATGCTCCAAACTTTGTTGTTGTGTCTTTTTGGATTTGATGAATATTTGAGGTTTATTTGGTGATTATTTGACTAGTTATACTTTTTTAGTTTCAGTTTGGAGCATAGGGTGGGTTTCTAGGAGCATTGTTGGGAGAGTAGATCTCAATGGGGGTTTGGGCCCTAAAGAGGTCAGTCCAACGTAACCCATTGACGAGTTGTAATCAAGTGATAACTTAATAAAATAAACTAGGAATGACATTAATCAAGATAAATATGTTCCTTTGTCCATAGCCATGAGTGCTTGTATAGACTATGGATGGGTTGGAGAAGACATGGTTTCCCGTGGGACGTTGATTTGGAAAATTGACTTCCTTGTCCCCATGAAAGCTTGTCGGTTCCACATGAGTTCCACCTAGGGGCCAGGGTATAGAGATATTTCTAGGGTAACTCAAGTTAGATGGGAGTTATGTGATGACACTCTCCTGCATGTGACTTAGAATCCCCTCCATTTAGCCTTTTGGCTCACCTCTTGTATCCCTATTGGTATTCCATATTGAATCCATTGTGAGCCTTTGTGTTGTGCCTTGGATTTCTTGTGGTTTTCCTGCTTTGGGTTTGATTGTGTGGTGTGGGGCCTAGTGTCTATCTCCTAGCTCAGAGGAGTGGACCCCAGGGTTCCACATGGTTGTGTGGTTAATATTTTAATCCATCAAGGTCTCTTGGTTATCTCGTGAGCCTTTGGATGGATTATGCATCATATATGCATCTTTACTGCAATTTAACGCTTCATGTGGACGGGTGAATATTATAGCACATTTGTACCATATTTGGTATTATGGATCATTGGCAATATAATTGTATACTCCCTATAGAGAGGAATGTAAATTTATTTGTAACATATTTCTATGATTTATTGAATTGTAATATCTAATATTGGATATGTCGATGTTGACTATCATTTTGTACTTTTATATTATCATGTTACATATTAGACACATGGATATGTGGAATTGAATAAAAAAAGTTAGCATTAATCATCTTGTGTATGTTTTTTTTTCACGATTCAATTGGTTATACTTTGCTTAGTAGCGACGTCGGGGAACCTAAGAGGGCATGGTGTAATGTTTTGATGTTTTAATATGTTGCATTATTTATTTGGTTGACAATATGTAAATTGTAATCATTAATGGTGTTAAAAAAAAACTTGCCATGTTCTTTAGCAAATTCATGTTGTCCTTTTGAGTTCCATGGTGGTGTGTTACACTTTATTTAATTTTCAGGTTTTTTAAGGAAATTATTTAATTTTTAAGATATTTTTTCTCTATTTTTCTTTCTATCTTCATTTTGACATTTTTGACCATTTTGGAAAGTAGTGGATGCATATAGGAAATGGACAAATAACTCAAGCGTCTTATTCTTTGGACGATACTGTTGAATGCTATGCAGTAATGGTGCATGGATGTGAAAGGTATACTCATTTAGACATTGGTAGGGTAATGAAAGGGATGATAAAATTGAGGAATGAACATAATATAATTTAGGGAAAAGATTGGATAGGATTGATGAAAGGATGGAAATTAGATGTTGGATAATGAAGGGGGTAGATAAGAAAATTTAATTTTGAGTGATGGGAATGTGGGAAAGAATAACATTGGCATACACCTTGAGGAGTGTTGAAGTGACAGAGGAAACACAAATTTGGAATTTTGGGATTTCGATGGACGATTAGATATGGATTTTGGGACATAAGAACCCAAAATGGATTTGGATAGTGGGATATCAATTATAGATGCCAACTTTGATTTTTCTTTGGGAAGCATTGCTTCAAGGAGTTGTTTTGGAATTCACATGGTTTTTAATTTTGCATTCTTTTGTGGTTCCTTGGATTGCATTACTTGTACAAGGGATTTGGGAACCCATATGAATTTTGAATTTTCTTTCTTTTTATTAGTGGACCTTTGTGGCCTTTTAGATACTTCTTTTTCTTTTGCTAAATGGGCCTTTGTGGCCTTTTGGGCATTTCTCTTTCTTTTTGGATCATATTTTTCTTTATTTTTACATATCAATTAAATGGGACATGTTGATACTTGACTGCATGTGGATTGATAGACTTATGGATTTTATGCTTGGCATCCAAATTGCTTGGATAATGAATGGGATTCATGGATAGATAGGAATGATGTGGAGGTATTTTGTATGGGTGAGAATGATATATAAGTATTTTGGATGAAGGGTTAATATAGGTAGATGGTTAGAAGGTTCTCAACTATATATGTCTTTTCTAATCTTGACTCATGAACGGATAAACATATTGTGAGCTAATGGATGGAGGGATATATGGATCTAAGATAGATGGAAGGTTTAAAGGGGGAGGTGTACAATTGAATTTAGATCTTGTAGGGATACCAATATATTAAGAGTGAAGCATGTAATTGAGGTCATGATCATGAGGATTTTGTTTTCTATGGAGGGGTTCTAATATGGATTTCTTGTGGAGGCCTAACCCTTTTCCTTGATAATGCCTTCTTTGACAACTACCAATGGTATATTTGTTGATTTGGAAACAAAATACTTATCCATTTTGAGGTGGATATGGTATAGAAGATAGGAAAGGAGTGGGAAGTAAACCAGAACAAATTTAAGTGGAGGAAACTTTTTATCTACAATGGGTTGATGAACATCTTGTACAAAAGTGTTGGAATCATGGGGGGAATCAAGAGACATGACAGGTTCTTCACAAGGTGGAATAGTAGGAATGATGGTATCATTTAGAAAAATAGGTTATTGCAATGGATGTGGAGTAATATGACATGGAGATGAAGGATAGATGTTGGATTAATCTATGGAAACGTAAGTGCTGAGAGGGGAGGGGTGAATTAGTACTTATAAAACTTTTTAACTACTATTCTTTAATCTTCACCAAACTTAATATCATTCATAAAAACATTGAAAAGTGTGTAAAGTAAATTTGAAAGCCATGACAGATAACTCCATGAATTTTGGTCATGCATAAATCATTTGTTAGAGGAAAACACTTTGGTGGGGATGACACCCACAATCACTTCTGTAGAATAAAGATTGCTCGGTTATAACTACAATGTTAGCTACTTCTGGTAGCTTACCTTGTTAGGAGTATTATACTCGGTCAAGAGTACACAATACTTATTCAGTCTACTTGGTTAAAGGATTTTACAATCTCTCATCTAAGATATGTACCAGGTTAAAAGATTTACAAAATAAGACCTGTTAGGGCCTACCCATTGAATGGGATTTCTACTCTCCTAACTATTAAAAAAATGTCTTCAATTATGCATCAACCATAATGTTGTTCAGACTCTTTATGCTCTGCAAGTGCATTACCTCTTTCTGCACTCGGTAACTTATTTGTTTTTCACCCTATAACTTCTACATTCTGTCTTTAGCTCTTTCGCTATAACTTCTTCTTTCTCTGTAATATTTACCATCTGTCTTTCATCAATATGTTTTATTTATTTTAAATTATCTTAAGGTGGTTAACCTAATTAGATCCTTCTGCTTCTACGGTGGAGGTGAGGCGATGCAAGGTTGGTTTCATTCCCAACATTTATTTTACTTGAATATAATTGGTTGAATTACCTCGTGATCATGCACAATCATGTTATTTTAATCCCAATGTTCTACCTAACTTTTGTCTTGAATACTGTGAGAGCTTTCCCTCTCGGTGTTCAGGTTCAATGTATTCAAATTTGAATTATTATGTCAGCTCTGGTGTGTTTGGTAATGTGTTTTGATCTTTCTCAGTGAGATAATGTCTGCTCGGTGACTAACCCTTCTCTGTGACTTGGTGACTAACTCTGCTCGGTAACTGTCCTCTGCTTAACTCAATACTTGCTACTGTCCGATGTTTGGTGTCAGAAACTTCAAAGTCATCAAAAAATTTTGTAACTCCCCCTATACACATGCTTATATCTCACTTACTATTATATTATCCCTTTTTACTTACATCTCTCTTATATGATATATTAATACATACTATATTATCCCCCTTTTTTGACAAATATGCTAAAATCAAAATTTCTTAGGGCTCGGAAGGATATATTGTACCTTATCAAAAATGTGAGCGTACTTATTTTGTACATCGGATAGGGATGACTCACATGCATCTTTGACTATTTGAAGTATGAAAATTTGAGTAGCAACATCAACTATCATTCCAATGATAGTTTCTTGAGTGAACTACCATTGGGGGTGTTGACCAAATCCTTAGCCTTCTTCAAATGCCTTTGCATGGATTCCATGTGGGGAATCAAAAGTGCTTGCAACTCTAGAAGTTCCACCCTTCTCTTATTCATCCTCATCAAGTTTTTCAACCACAAGTAATAGACTTGTAAATAACCATGCTCTATAGAGACATTTTTCAGTTGCTCGGTCAGCTTGGTCTCAACAAAATCATCTTTCTACCTTATGTCCTTGATGAAGTTTGAAATAGAAAAAACTTTCTGAAATAATGAAAGTATATGAGACAACTTAGTCTCAATCTCGGTAGATGCATCAGAAAGTGATGCCTTATCAAATGCAATATTTTCTAGAATGGTTTCAAACATTTTCAATTCCATCTTCCTTGAATGAACCTTCATCACATAGTCAGTAGTGTCTTGATTTGGATTTCAGACTTGTTTCACTAGTCCTACTACCTAACTAATAATATCTTATGTTTCATCAATGGTGGCATCTAGGAAAATGTCCTGTAAGACATACTTGACACTTTCCAATACATCAGTCTTCTTCCTCTTTTGAAGTAATTTGTTTTCCATTTCCTTAAGTTTCACTAATTCTACATACTCATTCATTTCATGATAGTCCATAGTAGATAGGTCGACATTTGGTAAAATGATCGGTTGACTCATATCTACATGTTTCATCTTTTTTGATTTCTTCTTCTTTGCTAACTTCTTTCAAGAATGTGATGTCTTTAGTGTATCATATGTTCTCTCTGTTGTACTAGTGTTAGCTCTCTACTCCTTTTGTTTGGTTTCTTCCTTCTTTTATTCATGTTTCCTTTTTTCTTTCTTCACTCCTAGTGTGTCCCGTTTCTTCTCATTTGTATATTTCTATGCTTCCTTATGTTCACTTTGTTCCTTTGGTTCATCTTTGTCAGTATCTTGTTGTTGTGCAATAGAATTGGTTGGGGGAACTGATTCAGTGTTCAATGTTGTTGGTTTCTCAGTAGTCGTATCCTTCTCGATGCTTTTATCTTTCTCAACTTTCTTTTCCTTCTATGTTTCCTTTTGCTTCTCTATTTCCTTTTCCTTTTCCTTTTCCTTCTCTATTTCCTTTGGTTGGTCGGTTTCCTCTTTTGTATCCATAGATGTAGTACTATCACCTTGAGTTGTGTGATAATCTAGTACTTACTATAGAGTAGGATCTTTAGTAGCCTTATCATTGATGTTCATTTGTTATGTACCGATGTCCTCAGTTTCCACAACATTCTCATCTTGTGATATATCATATACGAGATCTTTATTAATAATATCCTCAATAATAACTTCATTGGTGTCAATTGTCAAATCAATAGGATTATTCTTACCTTGATCATCGGTTACAACTTCATTGGTTATGGTTTCCCTTTCTTTCTCATCTTGAGATTCAGACTCTTTGATGTTGAATATCTCTCTCCATTTTGCATCGGTTTCCAACTGTAATTGCTCCAAGTCTCTTGTCATAATCCTTAAAGATCTTCCTTTTACAAGAAACTATTTCAAGTGTTGTTTCAAGGTCTCTTTGATTTATTCAATAGATAGATTTCGTACGGTTGGTGTGAGATATCTTTCTCTCTTTTTTTTCAGCACTCATAGCATATTTCCATCTTGCATCTATGTTGTTGTATAACTCAATAGACAAAAATTTGAAAACTTCAAGTGGTGTGTATCTAAATTTGTGTAAAGGGTAAACAATTGCATCTTCAATTTTTACCTTGTTCACTTTACTTTGAGTGTTGTACTTTGTTCTCTTCATTCCTCCAAATGTTCCATACTTCTTCATTGTGTCTAACATTTCACCTAGACTTCCTAGTGGTAGAGGATTGTCCTTAATAACTTTGAGTTTGCTTAAATCTTCAGTCTATGTGTCACTGTCTGGTGGTAGCTTGAATTTTATCCTTGGTCTAGTGTTTCCTTCTTGCTTCTTACATATGTCTTCTCTTTCATTTCAACATAATTCTTCTTTGCTTTCGGTGATGTTGTGGACCTTGTTGATGATCTAGTAGATTTGGGGCTCGGTGAAGGCTTCAATACTTGTGGTTTCTTGTCTTCCACTTTAGAGGGTTCTGCCTCATCTTCTTCATCATCAATTCCCAAATCCTTAGTCATATTAGCTCTCATTTTGCTAGCTTTTCTTTGAATTTTAGGTGCCAAGATTCCTTGCTTAATCTTAGCCTTAACTTTTTCATATGTTCCATACCTCTTGGCTCTTTTATCAGCAGGCTTAGCTAAGAGAACTTCTATTTTTTGAGATGCAATGTCTAAGTCCATCCCATATACCATAGGATCTAGACATATGCTCCTAGGATCAACTGCATTGATAATACATGAGTCGGTGTGTACCTCAAAACATATAGAATCGTGATATTTTTCAACAAATTGAGGTGGAACTCTATTTTGTGATACATCCTAGCTTGGAATTTGGTGAAGTATTCATTCATAATAATGTCAAAATTCTCTCCTAGACTATGCATGTACTCACTTATTTGATAGATGACGGGTTTATCAACATTCCATTTCACACTTCTAATAGATGGAAAGAAGTTCTCAAAACAAAAGTATATGCATACTAGTAGTGAGCCAAACTTTAATGTATTTGTCTATGCTTTCCTTATAGTGTTCATGTTGTCTTCAAGTTGTTTCAATAGTATCTTACATAGATCAATCTGCATATCTTTCTTTACAATCTTGTAAGCCAGATCAACAACTCCACAAGGTACATTGTCCACTCAGGATGATTGAAATACTCGGTAGGACAAGATGTTGCATGTGAATTCAACTCAGGGTCTTCAATAGTAGAAATTTTTAGACCTCTTCCATCCCATTTGGCTTTGGTTAACTCACTTAGCTTGTTATTCTCAATCTATCTGATAGCTTTAGGCTTGTCTCCAATCAGGTAACCAGTCACAATGTGTAACACATCCTATGTGATCTTCACAGGTTGATCTAGCCACATAAATTAGTCATGTATTTGGCTAAGGACCATCCTTATCCACTCAGTTTTGAATACCTTTGGGATATGCAGGGCATGTGTGTTGGTAAACAGATTTTTCTTTTACTTTTTAACTCTAGAATACCCAAATATTTAAGAATAATTGAATAAAATAGTTGGGAAATTGTAACTAAACAATTAATTTCCCTCTGAATTTAAAGGTACAGATCCCTTAAGTAAATGGTCTTCAATGAATATTGATCTTCCCTATTCTAACAAGGGTATGTTCTTGACTTGAGAACAGAAGAGTAAAACCAAGCTAAACCTAGACAGGAAATAGCTCGGGAAGGATAAATCCGATTCTAACTTTAGCCAATTTCAAGACTTCATCAATCATATGACTGCTTAAAACTGGTAATGCAATAACTGATAATGAAAATACAAATGCAAGACTTAAATATTTAATGATAAAATGATAATGAATCAATCTATTTCACAAGGACATATCCCAGACTTAGAACAACACCAGATTTCCCTCAATAAATTTTATCAAATCATAATATAAAATTCTGGTTTAACCACAAACTGTAAGTCTAAATCCAAAGAAATATTCAAATTCAATAGAAAGATAAATGCAATGCAGTGGAGAAGTTAAAGAAATGGCATTCAAACATACAAATTTGACTCAGCAAAATGTTATCCTTTACACCAAAATTTAGCTGACCTTTTTATTGATTTTGGAAAAGATACATATAGAGTTCCAGAGTTGGACCATTACAAAAAGAGGCAACTAAAAAGGTTCAAATTCCTCAACCAGAAATGGTAAACAATAGTTTATCCATTAAAATATTATCAAGATTTGGTGCAAGAAGGAATCTATCTGAGCTTAAGTTTTCTTCCCCTTGTCTAACTTAGCCTTGTGGGCAGTGATGGCTGTAATTACTTGGATGAGCTCTTCATGTTTGTTGACATGGACATTGGTATATCGGATGAGCCATCTAGAATGTTCTTTGGCTACACTCTTGATTGCATCCACCTGATCCTTTATCTCTTCCATGGCTTTGAAAATACACCCGCTTAGCTGTTGGAGCTCTGGTATTTTATCCAAGTGAGAAGAAGACTGCTCTGCTAACTTATGCACATATTCAAAGAATGATTTTTGCATAAGAGCTACTCCAAGTATCTCTTTCCCCTGACCACTTGTTTGTGATTCCATGTGAAGCCCCTAAAGGAGTTTAAAATGTTCGCTTTATTCCTCCTTGATCTTGACATCCATCTGTTGCAACCATGCCTCGGCTTAGATAATCATCTTGGTTTTAAACTCCAGACTTTGAAGCCATTCAATCAAAGGCTCATCTCCTTTCTATAAAATTTTGGCCTTTAGAGATTCCTTAGTCTTCATCTTTACTGCCACATGTAGCGTCACTATGCACTCCTGACATTTCACCATCTCTACTGTGAGAGTCTGCAAATTCTTGCCAATATTATCTCTCTCTATTTCCAGCCTTAAGAGAGCATTACCCAATTTCTCAGCGACCACTAATCCTTCAGACTCGAGCCTCTCAATCCATCACTTGCCAATTTTCCCAAAGTGTCTGTCTTCTTGTAACTTGGCTATGATGGCTTGGTTCTCCGTAGTGCTGGGATCAAAAGTGGTCTGGGTACTGGGAACACTTGCTATTGGAGTGATGAGCTGTCTAATGAATCTAGTCAGCTAAGCCACTTCTACCTTGAGTTGAAATTTAGCAGTTTTGAGCTCCTCGAGTTCTTCCTCTATTACCACATTGGTGGACTTCCACTAGTCTACCTTGGTGTCATGCCGAGAAAGCCCCATATCAAATGACTACAACTGAAAATTAGAGGCATTCATATCCTTGATTCTACCCTCCTTAGTAGGCTTGGAAACCTCCATAGTGAAATGCCCCATTTCAGGATCCTGACCTAGTGTAGACATTGTCTTCAATTTCTTTGTTTTGCCCACTGTGGTGCTAGGTTGCAGGACCCATGAGAGAGTGTCTTTGGTGGAAGATCCTTCCTCTACTCTCTTCCTTTTCTTCTCTAAAGTATGTTCTATCTAGGATTTCGTACTGGTAACTTTGGAAGTAGAAACCACCTCTTCTATGAACAACTTCCTTATGACCGGAGGAGTAGCTTTAGGCCGGGAAGCAAATGGATTCACTGATGTTGGAGAAGATGAAACCAATCTGATGACTTGAGAAACATCTTGTTTCTTCTCAACCCTCTCATCTAATTCTGTGGCTGAGGTATTGGAGGTATCCTCACCTACCTCTACTAACAAAGGGGACCCTCATCGTGGATTATCTTGGTTTGAAGTGCCACCTTGTGTGTCTATAGCAATAGCTTTATCTGGTTGCTTAGGTCCCGTACCTTTAGTGGGCTCTTCTGTTGACTTGGCCAGATCTGTAGAAACTATTTCTTTTGTTGACCCGATGTCTGGAAGCGGGCCTTCTCCATATGTCTTCTTTGGTTGGATCTCTTTCTCAGGAGGCTCATCACCTCAACCGGCTGGCTGAGATGAATCCTTGGCCACTGTCAGGAGTATTACTGAAAAGGATGCTGCAATGCTTGAAGTATCTTTTGTCAGGGTCCTTTGAGTAGGAGGCTTCCTTTTTGATCTCTTCCTTCTGCCCGCAGTCCATTCAACCTACTGCTCTGTTCTCTTATAAATCCCACCCATCAGGGTTTCCAAGTCATTAATGTATTGCCCTAGCATAGGCTTGAAGCTTATAGGAAGTGGCTTTATCTTCTCCAAATATGTATTATCGTGCATATGCTGGCCATCGTCTTCCATTCCCTACATAATAATGTTAACTTTGAACCTTTTGACTTGATCAATAGTTAATCTGGCATAGAACCTCTCCCTATTCTCCAAGTCATCTTTGCAATTAGCCCATTAGTCTTCAATATCATCAACATGATGAATTGCATGACTCAGTTGTAGGGAATCTCAGGCATAATTTACAGGGTCATACTACGGCCTCAGAACATCATATGTCTCCAATGAAAACCTTTATGAGAATGTTTTTAGAACATTCTTCGCTTCGGACTGGGACGCACAATTGCAGGCTCCAATAGTCATTGGGAAATCATAGCCCTTCTTCTTAGCATCGGCACAGATCAGATTCACTTGAAGTGCCCGCCTCATCACCTCCACTAGCATGATCATATCATCAAGGTATCTGGGTAGCTTCAAAGGGAAGTCATCAAATCCTGCAAGACGAAGATATGAGAAATCTGCAAATTGAATGAAAAAGAACCCAAATTGGATGATAAAAGCCATGGCTTCAGGAGATAAACTTAAGTAATTAGATTTAGATTGAATACATTACATTCCCAATGCCAAGCATTATCAAATTCAAAGATAGGCTTGAGGGAGCAGAAAATTTTCAATCATGGAAGTTCAGAATCATAATGATATTAAAAGAAAATAAAGTCGAATATTTCATAAGAGAATACAAGATAAAACCAGAGGCAAAACCTGAGATATCAACTCAGAATGAAGGAAATAATAAAGCAATGAAGATCATCATCGATGGACTAAGAGATCACATTGTTCCAATATTAACAAAATATGAAAGAGCATATGAGATGTTCAAAGCACTAGAGAAAACTTATGAAATAAGTAACGCAAGCAAGAAATTAGCCTTGAAGAGAGAGTTAAATCACATAAGCATGAACACAGGTGAGACAATAAATTCATACTTTATGAGAGTCTCAGCTCTAAGAGATAAATTATCAATACTTGGCTATGAAATCGATTGTAAGGAATTATCATTGATCACATTAGATGGTCTACCTGAATCTTGGGAGACATTTATCTCTAGCATAAGTGCTAGGTCTAAATTTCCAAAATTTGACTGACTGAGAACAGATTGCCTACAAGAGGAATCAAGGCTATACAAGAAAGGACTAAAGAAGAAAACCACTGATGAAGATCTCCATGTACTAAATGTGGATACCTACAAGAATAGGAAAAGACACTTCAATAAAAGGAGATCAAATGATGAAAACAATAAAAGAGATATGTCAAAAGTGCAGTGCTTCAGATGTGATAAATATGGACATTACGTATTCAATTTTCCATACAAAAAGCATCAGGATACATTCACCAAAATAAAGAAGAAAAAGACTAAGGAAGAACCTAAAAATGAGAATTTTTTTTTCTACTCTGCACTTTCAAACCGAGTCTCAAATAAAAGAACGTGGGTTATCGATAGTGGTTCCTTAAGCCATGTAACAGGATTCAGAGAACTACTAGACTCTATGGTAGAAGAATTTGATGAGGAAGTAACTATTGGATACGATTCATCTTATCCATTAAAAGGTATTGGGACACACACTATCAAACTAAAGACTGGTAATTCAATTCAACTTACTGGAGTACTATTTGTACCAGGTGTCAAGAGGAATGTAGTATCTATATCTGCACTTGAAGATAATGGATATAGAGTAACCTTTATGGATGATAAAGTAAAGGCTTGGCCAAAGAACTCTACTATCAAGAAATCTCAAACCATAAGTAGAAGGGAAGGTTGTCTATGAAATTACTAACACAAATACGATATGGCATAGTAGACTAGGACACTTAAACTACAAACCCCTATCTTCTATGGAAAAACTAGTCACTAGATTACCAAATCTTAAACAATACCACCCTGGTGCATGCAAAGGTTGTGTTTTAGGTAAAAACACTAAAGGGGCATTTCAAAATAGTTTTAGTAAGACAAACAATGTATTAGAATTAGTTCATTCAGACTTATGTGGACCAATGTATGTTCCATCAATAGGAGGGTGTAAATAATATGTAATCTTTATTGATGATTTCTCCAGGAAGACCTAGATATATTTCCTTAAACATAAAGAATCTGAGGAGATCCTAAAAATGTTCAAAGACTTCAAATCAGTGACTGAAAACTTTTCTGGAAAGAAAATCAAGACCCTAAGGATAGATAATGGTAAAGAATATACATCATACATTTTTAAGGAATTTTGCAAAAATGTCGGGATTAAGAGGGAGTACACTGTTCCTTACAATCCTCAATAGAATGGGGTTGCTAAAAGGAAAAATAGAACAATTATTGAAGCTACCAAGGCAATGCTTCTTGATCAAAACCTTGACACTTCTCTTTGGACAGAAGCATCAAATATTGTAGTATATATTCAAAACAAATGTCCACACTCACACATCGATAGTAAAACTCTTGAAGAAGCTTTCTCAGGGACAAAACCAGACAACAGTAACTTATGGATATTTGGTTGTCCAGTATACATATATGTACCCAAATAAAAGAGAACAGAGTTAGAACCATCTGGAAGGAAAGGTATTTTTGTAGGATACAGTGAAACCTCAAAAGAATGCCTAGTATATATACTTGGTCAAAATAAGATTGAACTAAGTAGGGATGTAATCTTTGAGGAAGATATAGCATTCTGTCGAACTAAAAATTCCTTAGATCCAGAAACACATGCCTTTCCAGAAGAGGAATTTACACCTGAGCTTCAGAGGGAGTATTCTGAGGAGAAGAAAATGAGGAACAACTCTCAACATTATTAAATCCCAAAAAGAGACCTCTTTGGGCCACTAAGATAATAGAAGAAGAGAATTCTTATGGATCTCCTTTAGGGACATTCAGGGAAAGTAAAAGACCCTCAAGATTATCTAGTTATGTAGCCCTAATGAGTGAAATCTCAAAATCAGAACCTGTAAATGTTCTAGATGCTATTCAGCAGCAAGTATGGAAAGATGCCATGACAAAGGAATATCAACCTATTATAAATAATAATGTATGGGATATTGTACCTAGACCCAAGGATAAATTAGTGGTCACTTCTAAATGGATGTTCAAGATAAAACATGATGCAAATGGCAGTATAGAGAAGTAAAAATTAAGGTTTGTAGCCACAGGCTTTTCGCAAAAGGAAGGGACTGATTATGAAGAAAATTTTGCTCCTGTTTCCCGATATGCTTCAGTTTGAATAGTCCTAGACATTACAACAACTAAAGGATGAAAACTGCATCATATGGATGTAAAGAATTCCTTGTTAAATGGAACCATTGAAGAAGTATACCTAGAGCAACCTGAAGGTTTTGAGATTCACAATTCCAAAACTCATGCGTGTAAACTAACGAAATCTTTATATGGACTTAAACAGGCTCCCAAAGCCTAGTATGAGAGGATAATTACACGAAATCTTTATATGGACTTAAATAGGCTCCCAGAGCCTAGTATGAGAGGATTTATAATTATCTTATGAAGTTAGGATTTTCCAAAAATGACGCTGACCCAAATCTCTACTTCAAACAAAGCAAAGGTGACATGTTGATATTAATCCTATGTGTTGATGATTTATTGATTATAGGAGAGGATCACCTTATTCTAATCAATGCAAGAAGGATTTAGCCAAAGAATTTGATATGAAAGACTTAGGTCTATTACAATACTTTCCTGGTTTAGAAGTCTGGCAGAAATCATATAGTATTATCCTGAATCAAGGAAAATATACTCTTGACATATTGAAGAGATTTGATATGTTGAATTGTAGACCAATGTCATCACCCATGGAAACTAACTTTCATAAGTTAAAGGAAGCAGCAACAGAATCTCCACCAGCGAATCCTACTCTATACATGCAGATAATAGGCTCCCTGATGTACCTGGTAAATACCAGACCAGATATTTTCTTTGTAGTAAATGCCTTAAGTCAGTTCATGTGTGAACCTAAAGAGATTCATCTCGTTGCTACAAAAATATATTGAGATATCTTCAAGGTACTTTGAACTATGGACTTAAATATGAAAAGATAGACTTGGACCTTCATGGATTCACTAAATCAGATTGGGTTGGAAGTGTGACCGATCAAAAAAGCACATCAGGATGTTGTTTCAATTTGGGATCAACTATGGTATCTTGGATTAGCAGAAAGCAATCTTTAGTGGCTAAAAGTTCTAGAGGATGAATACATTGCATCTTCGATGGCTGCTAGAGAAGCAGTATGGCTCATAAAAATACTTGTTGGGTTATTTGGTAATCAACTACCATCCATTGTGATAACCAAATTTGTATCAAGCTATCATTGATAGTGTTTCATGACAGATCCAAGCAAGTTGAGATTCCTTATCACTATGTCTGAGATATGGCTGAAAGGAAAGTGATTCAGTTGGAATATATTAGTACAAGAGATCAAACTGTAGATATTCTTACCAAAGCACTTCCCAAGGTGAAAGTTGATCACTTCAGAAAAATCTTAGTATGATTGAAATATAATTTTTGATTTGTATTAATATAACAAGATGTTTAATGTGTAAACATCTTATGAGATCATCCATCCTGTGTACATTTCTGAGAGTTGATGACTTCTTAGACAAGGAACACTTGTATTTGATGTTACAAGGTGATGATATTGTAATGGAGATTCGTTATGGTAGACATTTTGATATGTCAGTATACATACCATAATAGGGTTGTATGTAAGGGGAATGTAATGTTCTCTAATTACTATATCCTTGTATCAAGATCTAAGGTGATATGAAAACCAGGTATCACAATCTGAGGTGATTCCTCATATCAAGATCTAAGGTGATGTGAAAACTAGGTATCATGATCTGAGGTGATTCCTTGTATCACGATCTAAGGTGATGTGAAAACTAGGTATCACGATCTGAGGTGATTTCTCATATCATGATTTAAGGTGATGTGAAAACTAGGTATCACGATCTAAGGTGATTCCTCACTTCCTGAGTTAAAGTGATGTACAAAACAAGTATCATCTATACGATGATCCCTCATATTAAATGATATCACAAATAAGGTGGTATATGATAAATTATCTTCCCTATCTAAGAGGGAGAGTTGGAAATTGATAACATCGTTCAGATAATTAACTTGAATATAGAATGATTACATATATCTATCTGTAATTACTATTACATATATACTAATATACACATTATTATAATATCTATTACTTATATTCATTATTTATTATAGTAATCATTATACTATAACTAAGTTGATAGAAAAATATAAATATAATATATAAATGATATCTATTAATATCGATCATATGGTGATCGACATATTAATAAGATATCATATATATCATTGAGTTATTATCGATGTTATCAATCACATAGTCCATCTACATTATCGATCACATGGTGATCAACATTATCATCGACGGTTACATTGATATATAAACCACATAACTTATAATGAAAGTCGACTATGTCGACGGGCTATTAAAAACCGTATAGTATATTAAGAATGGTCACACCTATGATAGGTTGAGGAGTCACATCTATCATAGATGTGACCCCTTATGCATTACACTCCACATGTAAATACATAGAAATTTGTGGTTTTACAAGACATCGAATATACAAAAATTGACAAGTGTTAGAAGTGTCTTATTAAAAGAAAAAGAGCATTCAATGAAACATAAATAATATTATAATATTCAGTACTAACATTTATAGTAGTTTATCTATCTTTTACAACTTCCAATAGAAATTAATTTCTATCAAAACTAAATAATTTCGATCGAAAGTCCCTGAGTAGAGGTCATTTCCAGAGTTTAACAAAAGTATGAAGTTTTCATGGCTTTGGGACTCAAAAGTAGGGCTCAAATTGAAGAATAAGGATACATCCTTTTGCATAGCACAAGTACTCCGAACGAGCTTTCTAACAAATATAGATTTGACAATTTTTGAATTAATTAGGCCTATGTTTTTTGACGTGCATCGAATGTAGGTTTTTTACCAAATATAAATCTTTGAGTTTCATGTTAAATGAAAATAGTAGAAATGAGATTTTTTTTTTGAAAAATAAAAGTGCCTTCCGTCTTTAAATCTACTTTCTATCAAAAAAATAATTTGAAATTTGATAAATATACAAGTTATAAGCTATGTAGTCAAGGTATGTCAAAATTACGATTTACTCAACTTCAAACGTTCATAAAATATGCAATAAGAATGGAAATGTCGTCAATCCAATTGCATGCCCTTCGTGTGGATGTTACAAAACTAAATTCAAAAGAAACACATTGATATCTATTTTAGAAAAATAGTTATGCTCTATGAAATCAATGTAACTCTTTGAAAATACATTTTCAGCAACATAACAGTTTTCATGGGAGAAAAAAAAACCATTCAAATCAATTTTTAAAAAAATAAAAAAATATATTTATAATCTAGACAGAAAATCCTAAAGGACTCTAGTTTACTTCATCTTCCTATTTCAAACGGTTTAACGACAATATGCATCCAAATCTGAAAGTTTTTTTTCAAAATGTAGACTTCAATGTCCGTTTAGGACAAAAAGTGTAACCCACTATTGTGGGTTCACCCTTAACTAATATTTAATTTTAAAGAAGAAAGGGAAAGATTTGGATAATCATGGAAAACTTTTTCCCTTCTGATCATCATAGAAGAGCTCCAACCTTCCCTCTCTCATGCTTATGCGCCTCTGTGTTTCCTATGTTACATTTTGTATTATACTATTTTTAGTCATGGTCCCCAAACAAACTTATGTTGATGGATAGATGATTATGTATGAAGTAAAGCACAAAAATCTTATTTGAACCTCGACTTTGGTCATTACCTGAAAGGACTTGTGATGATTGTTATTGTTGTATGAATTTTTTCTATGGACTTGAAGTAGATTTTAGAAAACATACCATGAATGGTAGATAAAACTGGAAGAAAATCCACAAGGGTTGGGGACATAAGAGGCAAAATTACTAGCTCATGTAAATATCAGCTAGAATTTGAAATACTAGTTTTTTTCTTAGCTCAATTATTATTTTTCTATTTCTTTTCTTGTGATTTTGCTACAAATTGTTTTTTTGTTAATGCTTAATAGATTGCTTACTTTCAACATTATCACTGACCTTGACTAAGTAGCGTTTGAAAGCTTTAGAGAAGTTTATGTTTGAGTAGTCCCTTGATTCGATGAAGTAATTCATTGCAGTCTTGGACAAAGAACTTGAAGATTAACAAAGACATGTTACTTTGTATGGTAAGCTAGGTGATCCAAATTCCAAAACCAAATCACCTACAAATTGTGAAATTGATAAACCAGGTTTGGTTAAAGATTCCAGAGGTGAGGATGTTGTCAGTCATGAAAGAGTAAATGTTTGTATAATAGGCATTCTGACATGTTCAAGGCATGGATAAAGCCTAGATGTCAATAATTATTTCTTAGTTTCAACATCAGATAGTGAGGATGGTGACTCTGAGTTGAATGAACTTGATATGGATTCCCTAAAAGAGAATGAGATAGATTCTCTCACATGATCAGAAATTGAAGGAGGTGATTACCCTACATAAAGTCTTCTAACAATTTTCATTTCGAAAAAGAACTTATGTTGGGTTTATCCCAAATTAGAGAGATTGAGTTTGCTTTCATATCATCACCTAAAGGGAAGAAATGAGTCAATTTATGTGTATACCATTGGATGCATAAATTAACATATTTTCATGAATTATGCAACTGGGAAGAATAGACGACATAACCATTTAAAAGAAAACATCACAAATAAGGTTAGAGTTTATTGTTTATTTTGGACTGCAAGTATGTTCTAGCTCCAAGTTGATATTTTATGTGTAAACTGTTCATATTTGTTATGGATCACAGAGTGATTGATTTCAAAGATAAAAATGTATGGTTCAAATTTGAAAATAAACAATTCAAAAGAGTTTTTTTTTTTTTTGTCAATTGCAGACATTGAGCATAACCCCTAGTTCCAAAAAAAATGTATTTGTTTGCCTGGGGGAATTTTACATGTGTGATATTAGATTTATCATATTTATAATTTTATTGAAGTTTCCATAGATTCCTGATAGATTTGACATGTTTTTTTTAATTGTATCAAACTCTTTTACGAAATGATAATTTTGGAGATTCACATTGATTATATTATATGGTGCCAATTGCCAGGAATTGTATAAAAATATTTCAAATTTCTTATTCTAGCACAATGGTGTTCACAATTCATGCTTAATTTTATTTTATCATTATTTCCTAGAACAAGAGTGGTTGTGAAAAAATCATTTTTGGCTTAAAATATTGGTTTATAATCATCTTTTCAAAAGGAATATGGCAATTTCTACGGTTATGTTCTTAGAATTTGTTTTTGGTTTTGATTTGTAGGATAAAAAGTCTTTAACATTAGGTCCCAAAGACAATCTTTTGTGGAGGGATTTGCTTCAAACATTTTTGCAAAAGCTGACAAACAAGACAGAGCTAAATGGTAGACTTGTATGAACATTCAAACCTTTTGAATTCAAGTTAAATGTTTTTTTATGATACTTGGTAAGATTGTTCAATTTAATGATGCATCAATATATAAATTACATCTGTTTGAATAAGATGTTAAACAAAAACTTGCTTTAAATGATTAATATGACAATGATATGTAAAATACTAAAATATGATAATGTGGAATTTCAAAAAAACTATCCTTGGCATTTGATGACATTCTATTTGTATTTTAGAACCACTACAAAGACCTTTTATGAAGCAAGTATAGTTTTTGAAATCCTCAAGCAGTTTGGAGAAGTACAACCATAAATGAGTGGTTATTTCCTCGTGTTGACATAAGATACATGGTATGATTATTCTTTAAAGGGTACTAGCTCAATGGAAGAGCACCTGCTTTACAAGTAGGAGGATGGTGCTTTGATTCCATCGTCCCCTAATATGACTAAATTAAGGACTAAATTAATGATTAAATATATGACTAAATAAATCACTACCATGACTAAATTAACGACTAAATCAATGACTAACTAAATGACTAAAATAGTTTAGTCATAAATTTGGTCGTGAGATAAATGACTGGCAATAAGCTACTAATGGTCATGTGACCAAAATTAGTCATTTATATGCAATTTTTAGTAGTTTATTTAGTCATATATTATCATTTTTGTACTAGTGTACTATGGATCCCCAATCACTAACTACAGGCAATGCATTGCATAAAATGCTAAGGAAATTCAATCAAGTATCCCTTCATTCCACTTGTTTTCCTATAGAAGACTTTCCCTCAAGGATGCCAATAGATTGAGGCTAAATAATTTACTACCCTCATTCTTCACACTGTTAAATGTTATTTTTTGGGACATAGAGATTGCATTTATCTTAGGGATTTTGATTTTGGACATATAGATACATAAATATAGATTATATATACATACTTATACTATACATAAATTACATAAATACATACATATACATATACATATACATATACATATACATACATACATACATACATATACATATACATATACATATACATACATACATACATATACATATACACATACACAAAAAAAAAAGTATATACGTTTGTATTGAACTTTATGTCAAATAAATATGTATGGGGTAAAACCCAATCATGGTTTTTACCTATAAAAATTTGATCACGTTTTATGTATAAAAGGTGCGTACGCATTTTTATGTGTACACGTTTAGGCTTGGATGACAAGCCTTTGGCTTGGGAGCTTCATTTCCCTCATTTTGGCATGTTTTTTCCTTCCAATTTGGTTTCTCAGTTTTATCGTCATGAAGTTTACACATTATCAATTGGGCATTCGTAAAATTACTATGGGTCAGGAAAATCATTAGTGTGCAAATATGAAAAGCTCTACCACGAAAAGCATTAAAATCATATTCAAAATAACTCTAATCACTCAATGAAGCTTTTAAGATAAATTTGCATAAAAATAACGTGAAAACATAAATAACAAATTATGCAAACCCAATATCACACTCCATTGCTCTTCTTTCTCCTACAATTAAAGTTGCTCTTGATATGACAATTACACTAATAATGTTATAAAAGCAAGTATAAAATTTGATAACAATGAGGATACTCGAATCGTGGTTAGCCCAAAAAATGAAGAAGAAAGCCCAATAAATAGAAAAATGACTCAAAAACTAAACAAACACAATAAAGAAATGAACAAACAAAAGGGAAAAGGAGCCAACAGTCAATAATAAAAGCAAGATAATAAAACTAATTTGCAAATTTCCCTCCAAAATCCCAAAAGGTATTTAAATAATAAAATGAGACAAAGAAAAGCCATTTGAATATTAAAATATTAAAATGTAAACTAAAAAGACAAAAAAGCATAAATAAATAAATTTATTTATGTCTAAGGGGACAATAAGACATAGGTAAATTAATTAACTATTTAATTCCCTAGGAACCAACATTAGGACATTAATTAAAAAATTATAGAAATAATTTAATTAAAAATAAGTCAAAATCACAAAATACGATAGGATGACCAGAATAAATGACAGGATAAAAGATAAATCAAAATAATTCAAAACAACTCAAAATTGATTTAAAACGCCTTGAAATGCCAAAATCAGCCAATGACATAAAAGACTAAAAAGGCTCAAACTAGTGGCTTCGATCATTTTTAGGTGTTGGGATGATTAAGCCATGTGTTACCTATTTAGGTTGTCGAGCAGAAAACTCTGAATCCTACTTGAGGTTGGTTTGAGTTGTGTTTGTTCTTGTCGTGCTTGTATGTTCAGTGCACTTGTATTTGATTTTGATATTTTTTTGTCGTCTTGTGATCTCTTGCATTTGATATTTATATCTTGGTGTTATGTGTGTTATGCGACTTCCAGGAGTAAGTCGAGTTCCTTAGGGGGAGGATGTAATACACGTCCATGGTTGTGTTCTGGTTTGTGTGTACTTTGTCATCCCTGTCTTGTTATAATGGTTAATTAATTAGATTAAATGAATGTATGATAACATTAAAGATCACATGATTAACTTGGATTTAAATTATTTATTAGATTATTTTATTAATACGAGTCAATTATATTTTATGAATCAAATAGAGATAGATTAATATTATTAATGATAATTCTATGTGATTTAATCGATATCTTATTTGCATGGAATTCAAAAGTCTTATTACATTAATGAAGTGACTAATTAGTTTAATTATTTTCTTTTATTGTCTTTCTATGCATGCCTCTTGGTTGGGTTCTAGAATTCAAAGAGTTTTCCTTTTGGTCTAATAGAGTTTTGTTTTGTCTTTTGGAAGGGGGACTTTTCGAATTGGGAGGAACATTGGTTTTGGTTTGTTTTCGTGAGAAGGGTGTTGGGTTTTTGATGATTTTTTTATCTCTTTCTCAGGTTCTCCTGATCAATCAAGGTATGAAATATGGATTTTCTTTCATTAATCTCCTTTTATATACAATAATTTTACATTTTATCTGTACTCTTCTTTAATATATCGTTCTCTATATAGTTATTCCATGAGATATCTCTGTTATATGAACTAGGAGGGAAATCATTTCTTTGTTTTGAGCATATCATGTTTTAGTGAGTCTTTCAATTAATAATTGTACCATACACCAAGTTGGATTTGTTTTGTTTTCATTGTGGCTTCATCCCCTTGAACGTTTTTCACCCTCAATATTGGCATGAGTTTCAGAGCGTCTTGAGTTTGTTGATTGGATCTTTGTTTTACTCTATGTTTAGTCGTTCGTAGAACTAGTTTTCTTGTTCATTCTCCTCTGTGAAAGGGGTGTTTCACGTGCTTAAGTGTGACGATTTTATACTAATGAAACTGCTCTATATTGTCATGTATAGTCATTAACTATTTCTCTAGTCGTAGGTCTTCCTACTATCATACGTTGAGAACTGCAAATGGTCCGGTCATGGATGTTCTCTCTTCCAAAATTTGGCACATTCTTTCAGTCTTTTGTTCTCCTTTTGGCATTTTGTTGATACCTTTACATATGTTAGTCTGATGTGTGACCATACCTTGGAGACATTACCAAGCTTATCCTTATGTAACTGCTCTCTATATCTACCTCTCAGTTTGAATTTTCTATCTACGGTTCAGGGCGTTTGTGCTCTCTCTATCTATCTGCGATGATACTCATGTCAATACTCCGGGTTGTAAACATCACACACTAATGATTGATTCCTAAGCAAAAAGTGTTAAATAGTCAAATTTGACTTACTTTTTGCAAGCTTAATTTTTTTCCTTAGTGTGATGTTTAAGACTGGGCTGCCAATACTTGCATAATAATGCAATCTGAGTCAATCTTGTTAGCACGAGCTTATAACCTCTCATTACTCAATTGCAATGTCAATGTGCTACATGCCTCTTCCATTCAGCAAGAAGAGTTCAGTAGGATAGAGTCTCATTTTATAGAGGAGTATGATGAATCTTGGGTTAAATGTGTTGTCTTAAATAGAAGTTTTGATAAATTTAGTGGAGAGATTAGTTGATGTTGTAAATTCATATAATAGATCTTTAATATACTATAAACTTTGAAGATTAAATACATTTTAATGGTGCTTTGGTATACTCTTTCGTAGCATGAAATGATTGGAATTATATATGTCTTCACTTAATCTAGTTCTCATTAGGAATTTAGGAAAAATAAAATTTATCATACTTTTCCATACTAATATGATTTACAAACCATTATGATAGGCCTAAATAGAAGAAAATATTTAAACTTGAACATTGACATGAAACAAATGGATAGTGTAATCCTTAATTCAACCCAACCTTGTTTCTCTCATTTGTATTGATCTAGAGGTACAAATAGAGCCCAAGAAAATGATATTTGTTTTATTGTTTTAATTGTAATGTAAGTGTTAAAAATATTTATAAAATCTGCATTCTTAGTGGTGTTAAATAGTTGTATAATAGTAATAAATTATTTCTTAAGAAGATGTTCCCAAGCGAGTTGTTGGGATATTATAAAATGTATAGTTAAAAAAAGGTGAATGTATTAAATATACATATTATCTAATTATTGCTATTATGTTTCTTGTATAATTGTAATTTCGGCCTAGTTTCCAATTAAGTCCTTATGAAGTTCTTGTAATGATGTTATGTGTCATGGATTCTTAATATTATGGAAAATTTGTGAAGGGCTTGGTATTTGGGGTTTTCCTTGTGTATACCAGAGGCTGGGGGTATTCTAGATTTCTATTTTGCATATTTTTATATGTCAAATTGATGGTTTCATGACACTATTGATTTCACATATGAAATACAAAGTTTTATTGTTAGATGTTTGTCTGATCTAATTGTGTAATTTAGGTCACATGAGGTTCTTGTTTTTGTTCCCCTAGTATTTTATTGATGGCATCAATTTAAATGTTGATTTTGTGATGAGTGTGATCCATTTGAGTTACAATGTTATTTGGAGGGAATTTATTGCATTATGGTTTGTTGGAACCCTTGGAGACTTATTGTGCAATTGATGGTTCAWGGAGCTCTTATGTATCCAAKTTGATGGAATGGATCCAAAAGAAGAYATATGCATGAGTCATATGGYATCTGGATTTTGGGTTATGMTTTTGAACCTAGAGAGRTTCCTATGAGATTCTTATCTTGATGCATATATGATTTTGGTTTGATGTCCATATAGAGTTTGGACAAATGTGGATCCTATTTTTAATTTTGAGATTTCATTCATTATGCTCCAAACTTTGTTGTTGTGTCTTTTTGGATTTGATGAATATTTGAGGTTTATTTGGTGATTATTTGACTAGTTATACTTTTTTAGTTTCAGTTTGGAGCATAGGGTGGGTTTCTAGGAGCATTGTTGGGAGAGTAGATCTCAATGGGGGTTTGGGCCCTAAAGAGGTCAGTCCAACGTAACCCATTGACGAGTTGTAATCAAGTGATAACTTAATAAAATAAACTAGGAATGACATTAATCAAGATAAATATGTTCCTTTGTCCATAGCCATGAGTGCTTGTATAGACTATGGATGGGTTGGAGAAGACATGGTTTCCCGTGGGACGTTGATTTGGAAAATTGACTTCCTTGTCCCCATGAAAGCTTGTCGGTTCCACATGAGTTCCACCTAGGGGCCAGGGTATAGAGATATTTCTAGGGTAACTCAAGTTAGATGGGAGTTATGTGATGACACTCTCCTGCATGTGACTTAGAATCCCCTCCATTTAGCCTTTTGGCTCACCTCTTGTATCCCTATTGGTATTCCATATTGAATCCATTGTGAGCCTTTGTGTTGTGCCTTGGATTTCTTGTGGTTTTCCTGCTTTGGGTTTGATTGTGTGGTGTGGGGCCTAGTGTCTATCTCCTAGCTCAGAGGAGTGGACCCCAGGGTTCCACATGGTTGTGTGGTTAATATTTTAATCCATCAAGGTCTCTTGGTTATCTCGTGAGCCTTTGGATGGATTATGCATCATATATGCATCTTTACTGCAATTTAACGCTTCATGTGGACGGGTGAATATTATAGCACATTTGTACCATATTTGGTATTATGGATCATTGGCAATATAATTGTATACTCCCTATAGAGAGGAATGTAAATTTATTTGTAACATATTTCTATGATTTATTGAATTGTAATATCTAATATTGGATATGTCGATGTTGACTATCATTTTGTACTTTTATATTATCATGTTACATATTAGACACATGGATATGTGGAATTGAATAAAAAAAGTTAGCATTAATCATCTTGTGTATGTTTTTTTTTCACGATTCAATTGGTTATACTTTGCTTAGTAGCGACGTCGGGGAACCTAAGAGGGCATGGTGTAATGTTTTGATGTTTTAATATGTTGCATTATTTATTTGGTTGACAATATGTAAATTGTAATCATTAATGGTGTTAAAAAAAAACTTGCCATGTTCTTTAGCAAATTCATGTTGTCCTTTTGAGTTCCATGGTGGTGTGTTACACTTTATTTAATTTTCAGGTTTTTTAAGGAAATTATTTAATTTTTAAGATATTTTTTCTCTATTTTTCTTTCTATCTTCATTTTGACATTTTTGACCATTTTGGAAAGTAGTGGATGCATATAGGAAATGGACAAATAACTCAAGCGTCTTATTCTTTGGACGATACTGTTGAATGCTATGCAGTAATGGTGCATGGATGTGAAAGGTATACTCATTTAGACATTGGTAGGGTAATGAAAGGGATGATAAAATTGAGGAATGAACATAATATAATTTAGGGAAAAGATTGGATAGGATTGATGAAAGGATGGAAATTAGATGTTGGATAATGAAGGGGGTAGATAAGAAAATTTAATTTTGAGTGATGGGAATGTGGGAAAGAATAACATTGGCATACACCTTGAGGAGTGTTGAAGTGACAGAGGAAACACAAATTTGGAATTTTGGGATTTCGATGGACGATTAGATATGGATTTTGGGACATAAGAACCCAAAATGGATTTGGATAGTGGGATATCAATTATAGATGCCAACTTTGATTTTTCTTTGGGAAGCATTGCTTCAAGGAGTTGTTTTGGAATTCACATAATTTTTAATTTTGCATTCTTTTGTGGTTCCTTGGATTGCATTACTTGTACAAGGGATTTGGGAACCCATATGAATTTTGAATTTTCTTTCTTTTTATTAGTGGACCTTTGTGGCCTTTTAGATATTTCTTTTTCTTTTGCTAAATGGGCCTTTGTAGCCTTTTGGATATTTCTCTTTCTTTTTGGATCATATTTTTCGTTATTTTTACATATCGATTAGATGGGACATGTTGAACCTTGACTGCATGTGGATTGATAGACTTATGGATTTTATGCTTGGCATCCAAATTTCTTGGATAATGAATGGGATTCATGGATAGATAGGAATGATGTGGAGGTATTTTGTATGGGTGGGAATTATATAGAAGTATTTTGGATGAAGGGTTAATATAGGTAGATGGTTAGAAGGTTCTCAACTATGTATGTCTTTTCTAATCTCGACTCATGAAAGGATAAACATATTGTGAGCTAATGGATGGAGGGATATATGGATCTAAGATAGATGGAAGGGTTAAAGGGGAGGTGTACAATTGAATTTAGATCTTGTAGGGATACCAATATATTAAGAGTGAAGCATGTAATTAAGGTCATGATCATGAGGATTTTATTTTCTATGGAGGAGTTCTAATATGGATTTCTTGTGGAGGCCTAACCCTTTGCCTTGATAATGCCTTCTTTGACAACTACCAATGGTATATTTGTTGATTTGGAAACAAAATACTTATCCATTTTGAGATGGATATGGTATAGAAGACAGGAAAGGAGTGGGAAGTAAACCAGACCAAATGTAAGTGGAGGAAGCTTTTTATCTGCAATGGGTTCATGAACATCTTGTACAGAAGTGTTCGAATCATGAGGGGAATCAAGAGACATGACAGGTTCTTCACAAGGTGGAATAGTAGGAATGATTGTATCATTTAGAAAAATAGGGTATTGCGATGGATGTGTAGTAATATGACATGGAGATGAAGGATAGATGTTGGATTAATCTATGGAAAGGTAAGTGTTGAGAGGGGAGGGGTGAATTAGTACTTATAAAACTTTTTAACTACTATTCTTTAATCTTCACCAAACTTAATATCATTCATAAAAACATTGAAAAGTGTAAAGTAAATTAGAAAACCACGATAGATAACTCCATGATTTTTTGTCATGCATAAATAATTTGTTAGAGGAAAAAACTTTGGTGGGGATGACACCCACAATCCTTCACTTTTGGAGAATAAAGATTGCTCAGTTACAACTACAATGTTAGCTACTTCTGGTAGCTTACCCTGTTAGGATTATTATACTCGGTCAAGAGTACACAATACTTATTCAGTCTACTTGGTTAAAGGATTTTACAATCTCTCATCTAAGATATGTACCCGGTTAAAGGATTTACGAAATAAGACTTGTTAGGGCCTACCCACTGAATGGGATTTCTACTCTCCTAACTATTACAAAAATGTCTTCAAGTATGCATCAACCATAATGTTGTTCAGACTCTTTATGCTCTACAAGTGCATTATCTCTTTCTGCACTCAGTAACTTATTTATTTTTCACCCTATAACTTCTACATTCTTTCTTTAGCTCTTTCGCTATAACTGCTTCTTTCTGTGTAATATTCACCATCTCTCTTTCATCAATATTTTTTGTTTATTTTAAATTATCTTAAGGCGGTTAACCTAATTAGATCCTTCTCCTTCTATGGTGGAGGTGAGGCGATGCGAGGTTGGTTTCGTTCCCAACACATTTATTTTACTTGAATATAATTGGTTGAATTGCCTCGTGATCATGCGCAATCATGTTATTTTAATCCCAATGTTCTACCTAACTTTTGTCTTGAATACTGTGAGAGATTTCCCGCTCAGTGTCTAGGTTCAATGTATTAAAATTTGAATTGTTATGTCAGCTCTGGTGTTTTTGGTAATGTGATTTGATCTTTCTTCGTGAGATAACATCTGCTCGATGACTAACCCTTCTCTGTGACTTGGTGACTAACTCTGCTCGGTAACTATCCTCTTCTTAACTCAGTGCTTACTACTGTCTGATGTTCGGTGTCAAAAAATTCAAAGTTACCAAAATTTTGTGTAACTCCCCCTATACACATGCTTATATCTCACTTACCATTATATTATCCCTTTTTACTTACATATCTCTTATATGCTATATTAATACATACTATATTATCCCCCTTTTTTGACAAATATGCCAAAATCAAAATTTCTTAGGGCTCAGAAGGATATATTGTACCTAATAAAAAATGTGAGTTTACTTCTTTTGTACATCAGCTAGGGATGACTCACATGCATCTTTGACTATTTGAAGTATAACAATTTGAGTAGCAACATCAACTATCATTCCAATGATGGTTTCAAGTGAACTACCATCGGGGGTGTTGACCAAATCCTTAGCCTTCTTCAAATGAATTTGCATGGATTCCATGTGGGGAATCAAAAGTGCTTGCAACTCTAGAAGTTCCACCCTTCTCTTGTTCATCCTCATTAAGTGTTTCAACCACGAGTAATAGACTTGTAAATAACCAGGCTCGATAGAGACATTTTTTAGCTACTTGGTCAGCTTGGTCTAAACAAACTCATCTTTCTACCTTATGTCCTTGATGAAGTTTGAAATAGAAATTTTTTTTTCTGAAATAATGAAAGTATATGAGACAACTTAGTCTCAATCTCGGTAGATGCATTAGAAAGTGATACCTTATCAAATGCAATATTGTCTAGAATGGTTTCAAACATTTTTCAGTTCCATCTTCCTTGAATGAACCTTCATCAAATAGTCAGTAGTGTCTTGATTTGGATTTTAGACTTATTTCACTAGTCCTTCTACCTAACTAATAATATCTTATGTTTCATCAATGGTGGCATCTGGGACAATGTCCTGTAAGACATACTTGACACTTTCCAATACATCAGTCTTCTTCCTCTTTTGAAGTAATTTGTTTTCCATTGCCTTAAGTTTCACTAATTCTACATACTTGTTCATTTCATGATAGTCCATAGTAGATAGGTCGACATTTGGTAAAATGATCGGTTGACTCATATCTACAGGTTTCATCTTCTTTGATTTCTTCTTCTTTGCTAACTTCTTTCGAGAATGTGATGTCTTTAGTGTATCAGATGTTCTCTTTGTTGTACTATTGTTATCTCTCTACTCCTTTTGTTTGGTTTCTTCCTTCTTTTATTCATGTTTCCTTTTTTCTTTCTTCACTCCTAGTGTGTCCCGTTTCTTCTCATTTGTATATTTCTATGCTTCCTTATGTTCACTTTTATCCTTTGGTTCATCTTTGTCAGTCTCTCATTGTTGTGCAATAGAATCGATTGGGGGAACTGATTCAGTGTTCAATGTTGTTGGTTTCTCGGTAGTCGTATCCTTCTCGGTGTTCTTGTCTTTCTCAACTTTCTTTTCCTTCTATGTTTCCTTTTGCTTCTCTATTTCCTTTTCCTTTTCCTTCTCTATTTCCTTTGGTTGGTCGGTTTCCTCTTTTGTATCTATAGATGTAGTACTATCACTTTGAGTTGTGTGATAATCTATTACTTATTCCAATACAGGCTATAGAGTAGGATCTTTAGTAGCCTTATCATTGATGTTCATTTTTTATGTATTGTTGTCCTCAATCTCCACAACATTCTCATCTTGTGATGTATCATATTCAAGATCTTTATTAATACTATCCTCAATAATAACTTCATTGGTGTCAATTGTCAATTCAATAGGATTATTCTTACCTTGATCATCAGTTACAACTTCATTGGTTATGGTTTCCCTTTCTTGCTCATCTTGAGATTTAGAATCTTTGATGTTGAATATCTCTCTCCATTTTGCATCGGTTTCCAACTGTAATTGCTCCAAGTCTCTTGTCATAATCCTTAAAGATCTTCCTTTTACAAGAAATTGTTTCAAGTGTTGTTTCAAGGTCTCTTCAATTTATTCAATAGATAGCTTTTGTACAGTTAGCACGACATATATTTCTCTCTTTTTTTCAGCATTCATAGCATATTTCCATCTTGCATCTATGTTGTTGTATAACTCAATAGACAAAAATTTGAAAACTTCAAGTGGTGTGTATCTAAATTTGTGTAAAGGGTAAACAATTGCATCTTCAATTTTTACCTTGTTCACTTTACTTTGAGTGTTGTACTTTGCTCTCTTCATTCCTCCAAATGTTCCATACTTCTTCATTGTGTCTAACATTTCACCTAGACTTCCTGGTAGTAGAGGATTGTTCTTAACAACTTTGAGTTTGCTTAAATCTTCAGTCTATGTGTCACTGTCTGGTGGTAGCTTGAATTTTATCCTTGGTCTAGTGTTTCCCTTCTTTCTTCTTACATATGTCTTCTCCTCCATTTCAACATAATTCTTCTTTGCTTTCGGTGATGTTATGGACCGTGTTGATGATCTAGTAGATTTGGGGCTTGATGAAGGCTTCAATACTTGTGGTTTCTTGTCTTCCACTTTAGTGTGTTCTGCCTCATCTTCTTCATCATCAATTCCCAAATCCTTAGTCATATTAGCACTCATTTTGCTAGACTTTCTTTGAATTTTAGGTGCCAAGATTCCTTGCTTGATCTTAGCCTTAACTTCTTCATATGTTCCATACCTCTTGGCTCTTTTATCAACACGCTTAGCTAAGAGAGCTTCTATTTGTTGAGATGCAATGTCGAAGTCCATCCCATATACCATAGGATCTAGACATATGCTCCTAGGCTCAACTGCATTGATAATACATGAGTCGGTGTGTACCTCAAAATAGATAGAATCATGATATTTCTCAACAAATTAAGGTGGAACTCTATTTTATGATACATCCTAGCTTGGAATTTGGTGAAGTATTCATTCATAATAATGTCAAAATTTTCTCCTAGACTCTGAGTGTACTCACTTATTTGATAGATGACGGGTTTATCCACATTCCATTTCACACTTCTAATAGATGGAAAGAAGTTCTCAAAACAAAAGTATATGCATACCAGTAGTGAGCCAAACTTTAATGTATTTTTCTATGCTTTCCTTATAGTGTTCATGTTGTCTTCAAGTTGTTTCAACAATATCTTACATAGATCAATCCACATATCTTTCTTTACAATCTTGTAAGCCAGATCAACAACTCCACAAGGTACATTGTCCACTCAGGATGATTAAAATACTCGGTAGGACAAGATTTTGCATGTGAATTCAACTCAGGGTCTTCAATAGTAGAATTTTTTATACCTCTTTCATCCTGTTTGGCTTTGGTTAACTCACTTAGCTTGTTCTTCTCAATCTATTTGATAGCTTTAGGCTTGTCTCCAATCAGGTAACCAGTCACAATGTGTAACACATCCTATGTGATCTTCACAGGTTTATCTAGCCACATAAATTGGTCGTGTATTCAGCTAAGGACCATCCTTATCCACTCAGTTTTGAATACCTTTGGGATATGCAGGGCATGTGTGTTGGTAAACAGATTGTTCTTTTACTTTTTAACTCTAGAATACCCAAATATTTAAGAACAATTGAATACAACAGTTGGGAAATTGTAACTAAACAATTAATTTCCCTCTAAATTTAAAGGTATAGCTCCCTTAAGTAAATGGTCTTCAATGAATATTGATCTTCCCAATTCTAACATGGGTATGTTCTTGACCCGAGAATAGAAGAGTCAAACCAAGCTAAACCTAGATAGGAAATAGCTCGGGCAGGATAAATTTGATTCTAACTTTAGCCAATTTCAAGACTTCATCAATCACATGACTCCTTAAAACTGGCAATGCAATAACTGATAATGAAAATGCAAATGAAAGACTTAAAGATTTAATGATAAAATGACAATGAATCAATCTATTTCACAAGGACATCTCCCAGACTTAGAACAACACCAGATTTCCTCTCAATTAACTGTATCAAATCATAATACAAAATTCCGGTTTAACCACAAACTGTAAGTCTAAATCCAAAGAAATATTTGAATTCAATAGATAGATAAATGCAATGTAGTGGAGTAGTTAAAGAAATGGCATTCAAACATACAAATTTGACTCAGCAAAATGTTATCCTTTACACCAAAATTTAGCCGACCTTTTTATTGATTTTGGAAAAGATACATATAGAGTTCCAGAGTTGGACCGTTACAAAAAGAGGCAACCGAAACAGTTCAAATTCCTCAACCAAAAATGGTAAGCAACAGTTTATCCATTACAATATTATCAAGATATGGTGCAAGAGGGAATCTATCTGAACTTAAGTTTTCTTCCCCTTGTCTAACTTAGCCCTGTGGGCGGTGACAACTATAATTACTTGGATGAGCTCTTCGTGTCTGTTGACATGGACATTGGTATATCAGATGAGACATCTGGAATGTTCTTTGGCTATACTCTTGATTGCATCCACCTGATCCTTTATCTCTTTTTTCGCTTTCAAAATAAACCTGCTTAGCTATTGGAGCTTTGGTATTTTATCCAAGGGAGAAGAAGACTACTCTGCTAACTTATGCACATATTCAAAGAATGATTTCTGCATAAGAGCTACTCCAAGTATCTCTTTCCCCTAACCACTTGTTTTTTATTCTGTTTGAAGCCCTTGAAGGAGTTTAAAATCTTTGCTTTGTTCCTCCTTGATCTTGACATCCATCTGTTGCAACCCTGCCTCAGCTTGGATAATCATCTCGATTTTAAACTCCAGACTTTGAAGCCATTCGATCAAAATCTCATCTCCTTTCTATAAAATTTTGGCCTTTAGAGCTTCCTTAGTCTTCATCTTTACTGCCACATGCAGCATCACTGTGCATTCCTGATATTTCACCCTCTCTGCTGTGAGAGTCTGCAAATTCTTTCTAATATTATCTCTCTCTATTTCCAGCCTTAAGAGAGCATTACCCAATTGCTCAACCACCACTAATCCTTCAGACTCGAGCCTCTCAATCCATCACTTGCCAATTTTCCCAAAGTGTCTTTCTTCTTGTAACTCTGCTATGATGGCTTGGTTCTCCACAGCGCTGGGATCAAAAGTGGTCTGGGTACTAGGAACACTTTCTATTGGAGTGATGAGTTGTCTAATGAAGCTAGTAATCTCAGCCACTTCTGCCTTGAGTTGAAATTTAGTAGTTTTGAGCTCCTCGAGTTCTTCCTCTATTACCACATTGGTGGACTTCCACCAGTCTACCTTGGTGTCATGTCAAGCAAGCCCCATATCGAACGACTACAACTGAAAATTGGAGACAGTCATATCCTTGATTCTACCCTCCTTAGTAAGCTTGGCAACCTCCATAGTGAAATGTCCTATTTCAGGATCCTGATCCAGTGTAGACATTGTCTTCAATTTCTTTGTTTTACCCACCATGGTGCTGGGTTGCAAGGCCCGTGAGAGAGTGTCTTTGCTAGAAGATCCTTCCTCTGTTCTCTTTCTTTTCTTCTCTAAAGTATGTTCTATCCAGGATTCCGCATTGGTAACTTTGGAAGCAGAAACCAACTCTTCTATGAACAACTTCCTTATGACTGAAGGAGTAGATTTAGGCCTGGAAGAAAATGGATTCACTGATGTTGGAGAAGATGAAACCAATCTGATGACTTGAGAAACATCTTGTTGCTTCTCAACCCTCTCATCTGATTCTATGGCTGAGGTATTGGAGGTATCCTCACCCACCTCTACTAACACAGGGGACCCTCATCATGGAGTATCTTGGGTCGAAGTGCTGACTTGTGTGTATATAGAAATAGCTTTAGCTAGTTGTTCATGTCCCGCACCTTTAGTGGGCTCTTCTATTGACTTGGCTAGGTCTGTAGAAACTATTTATTTTGTTGACCCAATGTTTGGAAGCGGGCCTTCTCCATATGTCTTCTTCGGTTGGATCTCTTTCTCAAGAGGCTCATCACCTCCACCGGCTGGCTGAGATGAATCCTTGGCCACTGTCGGGAGTATTACTAAAGAGGATGTTGCAATGCTTGAAGTATCTTTTATCGGGGTCCTTTGAGTAGGAGGCTTCCTTTCTGATCTCTTCCTTCTATCTGTCGTCCATTCGACCCACTGCTCTATTCTCTTATAAATCCCACCCATCAGGGTTTCCAATTCATTAATGGCCTACCCTAGCATGGGCTTGGAGCTTATAGGAAGTGGATTTATCTTCTCCAAATATGTATTATCATGCATATGCTGGCCATCATCTTCCAGTCCCTCCACAACAATGTTAACTTTGAACCTTTTGACTTGTTCAATAGTTAATCTGGCGTAGAACCTCTCCCTACTCTCCAAGTCATCTTTGTAATTATCCCAGTAGTCTTCAATATCGTCAACATGATGAATTTCATGAATCATTTGTAGGAAATCTTGGGCATAATTTATAGGGTCATACTGCAGCCTCAGAACATCATATGTCTCCAATGAAAACCTTTTTGAGAATGTTTTCAAAACATTCTTTGCTTCGAACTGGGATGCACAATTGTAGGCTCCAATAGTTATCGGTAAATCATAGCCCTTCTTCTTAGTGTTGGCGTAGATCAAATTCACTTGAAGTGCCTACCTCATCACCTCCACTAGCACGATCATATCATCAGGGTATCTGGGTAGCTTCAAAGGGAAGTCATCGAATCCTGCAAGACGAAGATATGAGAAATCTGCAAATTGAATGAAAAAGCACCCAAATTGGCTAATAAAAGCCATGGATTTAGGAGAAAATCTCCTTTCTGGACAACCTTGTATCTCCCTGCACAGTCTCATTGTAAATGCATCATTAACTCTGAGATATTCAACATAATTGTTGTGTAATTGAAGACATGGGAAACATTCATAGTTTTTAACATCATCGGGGAACTCTTCTAATCTAGGAAGCCCTGGCCAAATTTGGATTGTGGCTAATATATATATAAGGACCAAAGACATGTAGAACTCATTCTGGAGTTTAGCTCTACTTAGGGTATTGGAGAGATTTTCGCTTACCATGAGGGCCCAATCAATAAAGTGGTGTTGAGAAAAAATCACCTGAACCAAGAAGAAATGGTACTTAATGAAATTCAGTGTGTCACTCTCACCTCGGATCCTATGGAGCAACACCAAGATGTCTGCAATCTTTGGTTTTAGATTCGTGTCGTATAATGTTTTGGGCAACTTGCCTTTGGCGCTCCTCGGCTCTTGAAACCATGCCTTCATTATTTCTTTCTTCCATATTGCCTTCTTTGCTATGTATTTGGTAACAAACTGACTATATGTCATCTCTAAATATTTAGTTTGCTCTAGAATATGAAGGGAAATCTGGACTGAATCCCGATCAATAGATAGAAGCACCGTGTCATTGGGTAGGAGGATTTTCTTGGTATCTGGGTTGTATCGGGCTATGCACTCTCGAATAGGCTTAGGAGCTTGAATGGAAATAGGAAAACCAGTAGCTTCTACCAACCCGCTCTCCTTTAACTTCTCAGTAATAGGGTGCATCTGGTTTGCCTTCAGTCTATTCTGGAAGTTCTATATATTGAAGAACTTCAAAGAAGTGTTTGCAATCTTATGCTAATAAGATGTGATGCCATTCATCCCAACGAATCCCATAAATATCGTAGCCATTCTTCAACTAATCTTGACTAGGGATTAGGGATATCTCTTAAGAACACAAGAGCAAGGAATAACTATAGTCAAGAGCTTCAGATTCAGATAATCAAACAAATGGTAGATCCTTCTTGTAATGCCTCACTGATTTTATAACTTTTGAATTCTTACCGTTTAACGACCGACTTCCCACGCCATACGAATGAAAAGACTAAGACATTAATGGAAAATTCCATTATAGAGTAAAATGGATTTATTTGAATTAATTACTTTTAGTCCAATGGGCAGTTAAGAAACATCCTTTCACTTTAGCAACCATAATGGTAACTTTCTAGAGGTAGCGAAAAATCACTTTTCCACTTCCCTTTCGGCGGAGCAATGCCTCAAAAGTGCTCTCTACTTGAAAATCCACTGAGGGAGAAATTTAGCTTGTTGAGATGCTAAAATGGAATGTCTTGAATTCATCCACTTTCTTTATGCCCTAGATCACTCATGAGATTGATTCTTTTATAAATTCCTTTCATAAAATGATTTGGCAGAAAACACACTCCGCAGGTAGAAACCCGCCTATTGGAGTAGCGGAGAAGCCATTTTCCGCTTTTCTGCAAATAGGCTTACATCTTGAATTATTCCTCATTCAATCATTCCTTTTGCTTGGAATAGATTTAATCTGAGTGCCTAAAGCTTTCTTATTCCCAAATCCCTCTTTTCTAACTTCCACTGACCTCTGATACTCTAAGTTCTGTCTGTTGCAAAAAACACACTCTGCAGGTGATTTTTCACCGAGGAGAAGCTCAGAAATAATTTTCCGCCATGCTGCCAAAGGGAATTATTTAAGGCAAAAAACTTCAAGTGCATATAAAATCAATGTTATAACCCTTCGAAACATGACCTTTATCAAATTTGGGAACTTAACCTACCCAAAGAAACACGATCTTAGAGGCTAATTCCTCCCAGCTCACATAAGAGAAGGAAATTTTAGGGAAATCCGATAAAGTTCTCCTATCCTAAGAGGATAGCTAGACTTAGACTCAGGACTTATGCAAATTTTTCAAGACTACTACTACACATCAAACATCCACTTTGTCACAAAGGTATGCAGACAAAAAGTGGGGCAACAATGTGTCAAACCTTTTGACTCTAGATGAACATGATTTCTCTTTAGTTTCCCGTCTGCACATAACTTCTGGTAAGATGAATCAATTTTTGCTTCACAAATCTCCTCAACCTTACAATGGACTAACATGTGAATGTCCTCGGTCAATAGAAATCTATCTAGAATGGAAGAAAATTCTCCCATCATGTCTGGTTTAGCTGCCTTCATAGGAGGTAGCTTGTACTTAGGATTCACGGGCTCAATATTCTCAACCACAGATGACTTTTGAGCTTTTGGTGCTATATCCTCTTGTCAAAAACAATTTTTTCAAACTAGGGTTCACATCTATGACTCAGTTGCACTAACACAACTAGGGAAACACGAAAAATGCCTTGAATAGATTCAAATGTGCTCAAAGTGGTATAGGATTACCTTCACAATCACTTGAGTTCGCTTGAGGACTCAATTCTCCAACTCTGTTCACACTGCTCTAGAAAATGTTAAGTAACAATAATAGACGATGCGGTCTATATATGGATTTTTCTAGGTTTAGGGTTTTCAATGGTCATAAAGTAGCAATTAATGCTCCACCAACTTACCTTACCGAATACCTAACTTTACTTTCCTTTTACCAAATAAATATGAAACATAAAATCAATAGTATGTATTCAAATGATGCAGTGCGAAGGATGGAGGGTCTGAAAATAGACTGTTCAACCTTACTGCTTAACATAGAAAAGCGAAAAACTAAAAAACACAAGATATGAACAAAAAAAACTAGTTTATATTCATTTAACCAAGCATTCCATGAAACATGTCGAGTTGTAAGGCCTTCCTGATTATGGCCAATACATCAACAAATTCAACAAGATATCGCAGGATCCAACTTCACCAGCCTACCCTATAGCTAAGTGGAAGAAACTAGATCTAAACTTGTGCGCACAAGCCACCAAGCAATCTTACAAGTTTATTTCTTACCCACTTCATATTGTATGCTATCAAATCCCCTTTCCTTACCTCTTCCCCCCTCTAAATGCTACCTACACACTCCTTTTATACAACACAACCATAATTCGACTTCACAAACAAATATTAAATCTCAGTCAACCCACTACAATCCATGATGAATCATATTAAATGACCCATTCGACTACAAAAAAATAAAAAAAATATAAAAGAAAGTACCAATCTAGATTTAGGTCCACACAAGATCCAATGCATAATAACAACACACCTTGAAACTCTGTATGATCACAATGACCCCCTTAAATCATGAGTGCAATCTCCAATTTTTTCCCAATGCACAAAAGCCAGTCGGTGAACTCATCAACCAAGACCCCCAAGTTGGTACCGAGCATAGAAAAATCCACCAAGCCCGTTCGGTTAATCAATGCTACCAAGAGACACCAAGTTCCTTTGGTGAAGCGAAACACTCCTTCCACCGAGAACCAAGCACCAAAATGACCGAGAACAACTAGACTCCACCAAGATCTGCCAACTCACCTACTGAGCACCAAACAAAAATTAAACCTATTTTTGGTTGACATAGGATTTCCAAATTCCCTAGTATTCTCCTGCATCAAACACTCTAGGTGTGAAAATATATTCTAGCAGCCCCACGAACATCTTCTAGGATTCATCACATAGATCCCAAACCGATTCTTGATATACATGTCCTTCGAGTCCTTAACCGATACACCCATGCCTCAATTCTTCTTCTTCTTTCTCTTATCATTAGCACTCTCTGAAGTTCCTTCATATCTCTGAACCTTAATGTTTGCACCAACCCCTGCAGTCATCTCAGATATGCTACCAATGCTCAAGCTCATCCTTCCTTTGTTTTCAACCTTCAAAGGAATCAAAATAAACTTTTGTCTATCTTTTAGTATAGTCAAGAGGTCCCTCTTACAATCATGAATAGCCTCTCTATGATACTACCAAGGTCTCCCAAGTAAAACATGACAAGAAATCATCTCCTTAATGTCACATAATACTTCATCCTTATAAGAACCAATGTGAAAACTTACCATGCATTGTTCCTTCACTTCTACTACATGATCTTCTTGTAACCAACTTATCCTATAAGGACAAGTATGTTTCAACGTCCTCAAACTAAGCTTCTGAACCATCTCCTCAAAAACCAAGTTATCAGTACTTCCTCCATCAACAATCACCTTACAACATTTACCACCAGACTTACACATAGTCCTAAACAAGTTCTTCCTCTGACAAGAATCAACTTGTTTCATGGGTAGAAATGTTCTTCTAAGTAAAAGATTCACACCTTCCACCTCGGGTTCATTCTTTGCAACTTCATTCACCATGACATTTTGGTGACAACTAACCTTCTTATCTACATTGGGACATTCAAATGACCAATGTCCTTCTTCACCATACTTATAATAGGTACCTCTAAATACACCTCTACCTTCCCTTCTTCTTGGTTCAACAGGTTTCAGTTCCTCCTCAATTCTTGGTTTATCTTTTACCAACTACTCTTACTTCTCTTTCCCATGAGATTTACCTTGATGTCTCATTTTAAACTTATCTTCTGCCTTCATTGCATACTGATAAGCATCCGCAATCGAACCAATATTCAAAATGCCAATCTCATTCTGGATATTGAATCTGAGACCATTAACATTTTTGGAAACTTTTTCCTTAGAAATCTCCTTGTCTTGATCTAATAGTCATCTTATAGAACTCCTTGGTATAGTCTTTCACACTGAGATATTTCTGCTTCATATTCTGCAACTTCTTAAAAAAATCAAGTTCATAGTCAGTAGGTATGAACTTAGCCTTCAATCTTATCACCATTAATCTCGACCGAGGCATTTTCATCTCACCTTATTCCTCCCTATCTCTCTGTAACTCTTTCCACCGTAAGGCAACATGTCCTTTCAACTTAGTTTGTGTTAACCTCAATCTAAGAGGATCTCCAATATCTTCCATCTCAAAGTATTCTTCTAATTCTTGGATCCAGTCAATCAGGTCCTCGAGGTTCAACATACCTGAAAAAATTAGAAACTTCCATCCTATGACTTGTATTGAATTGAGCCATAGATCTTTCCAATCGACCATCTTTGTCATCTCTACTATGTCCAGCACCTGTGGGAGTAGCTTCAAAATATTTGGCATCTTCCTCATAGCCATCCTTTGTTCCAGGGTTCCTCTGCAAACCAGTAATAGCCCTCATGATTTCATCTACGATCTTAGTCATCATCACCGCTATCTTAGATCAAAACCTTTTTGTCACTTTCTATTCCACCTCATCAGAGAGATTTGTAATCGCCCTAGGGTCCAATATTCTTGGGTGCATCTTTAAATCCTCTGCAACATATCCACTCCCGACCACCTCGTGACAACCTCCAAGTTGTTGTAAGTGTAAAATTCAATCTGCCACCTCACGAACAACCAGACCACGACTCACAAGTTTAGGAACACAGATATGCAACCAATCTCCATGAAGGAATGAACTAGATCAACCTCTCTCTAATACCACCTGATGTATTTTGAAGGATGGAGGGTGTGAAAATAGACTGTCCAACCTTACTGCATAACACAACACAACAAAAAACTCAAGAACTGATGTAGAGGGTTTGACAATCTAGAGCTTTCCTCACTCCTAGGTGCTTGTTTAACCAATCCAACCATCAAATGGTTGTAATTTTTTGGATCTTCCTCTAATCAGGATCTCCAAGACCCTTTCTACCAACTTCTCATCCAAGGTATACTTGGTTTCTATAAGACTCCAAGATTTCTAAGCTCAACTAGTCCAACTAGTTAACCAAAAGCCTAGTTTCCTCCACTAAAACTCCACCTAGATTGCCAATCCTCTGCCTAGGATTTTCTCACACATTCACCAAGACTCTTAACATAATTTTAGACCCATTCTTGGTCATTTTGCATCCATTCCAATACTCCAAGACTCTTTACCAATCCAATTGACCATTATTTCACTAGGAGGCCTAATTGCTCAACTCCTAGTAGGTCTATTTTCATCGATTTTGGCCAAATGCTCCCAAAATCTCCAAATGACTCCACAAAAAAATTTGAAAATATTCAATAAATCACCAACACTGTCAGAATCAAAAACCCTAACGTCTGAAAGCACCCAAAACCCAAATTTCTTGCAGGCCCTAGATTATAGCCTAATAATTAGGCCTCTTGACCAGTCAACATGAAAAAATGTTAAACTTGTCTCCAACCTTTGATTCACCTCCTTCCACCTTTGAATCATTTTAGGAGACTGTCTAGTGCATCTAAAAATGCCACTAAGTCCTTCCCAAAAGGTCATGGGTTCTCAATCAAATTCTTTCTTCTCCCTATCCTGGCTCACCTGTTTTTACCAGTCAGCCATAGGGCTTCACTTTTGGCCTATGAAATCAATTGAAACAACCAAAAAAAAAACCAAAACCCTATCTAAAAACCCTAACCCTACTTACCCCATGGTTTCAATCAATTCCATCAGAGAGATTTTAGGTTAGAGCCATTTCTAGCTAGGTAGCACTGTATTGTCTTTGTCAGACCAGTGACCTTCAAAAACTTGTAACTTAACACCTACTAAACTTAAAAAAAAACTATCTATTGCATATAGAAGCTGAAATAAAACACTGCACTTTCATGGAGCCCGATCACCTATGCCAATCCGTACACAGTCGTACAGTAGCAAAGATATAGTACAAATTACACAAATATGGATACAGTCATCCATACAGAGGTGTCAAAATTAAGTGTTTCAAACCAAAATATCATTAACCTCTTCAAAGAATCGAATCCATGATCATATACCAAGCATGGGGTAGCTACATCAGTTCTAACTACATTTTGCCAATTCTTACAAAAGTTGCTCGAGCAACTTTTCAAAGTTGCTAGCAACATTTTTTATTTTGAGCATTTTGACCTTGTTTGTCAAATTGATGATTGATGTTGACTTCTAAGATGATAAATAGGACATGCGGGGTCCTAAAACATACCTCTAACCCATATTTCCCTAAAATGGAAACTTTTCACAATTTGAAGCCAAAATGACCCAAAACACCTAATGAGCACTAAGGCCCTTACAAACATGAAGTTAAACTATCATTGTATCCAACCCCTTGGGTATTATTCTAACACACACACACACAAACACCTAAAACAACCTTAAACAACATCAACACATGAAATAGGGAGGTTCCCTGCACCATGAACACAAGATATGAACAACAACAACTAGTTTTTATTCATTTAACTGAGCATTACATGCAACATGCCAAGTTGTAAGTCCTTCTCATTTACGGACAATACATCAACAAATTCAAAAAGATCTCATAGGGTCCAACTTCACCAGCCTAACCTATAGCTAAGTGGATGAAACTAGATCTAAACTTGTGCTTGCAAGCCACCAAGCAATCTTACAAGTTTATTTCTTACTCACTTACTAATGTTTTCTATAAACTCCCTCTTCCTTACCTCTACCCCCCTCTAAATGCTACCTACACACTCCTTTTATGTAGCACATCCACAAGTCAGCTTCACAAAAAAATATTAAATCTCAGTCGACCCATTACAATCCATAATGAATCATATTAAATGACCCAGTCAGCTACAAACAAACAATAAATACATAGAAGAAAGTACCAATCCATATATAGGTCCACACAAGATCCAATGCATCATAACCACACACCTTGGAACTATACACGATCACATTGACCCCCTCAAATCATGGGTGCAATCTCTAATGTCTGCCCAATCCACAAAAGCCAGTCGATGAACTCATCAACCGAGACCCCCTAGTTGGTACCGAGCACAAACAAAGTCACCGAGCCCATTGGATGAATCAATGCTGCCAATAGACACTAAGTCCATTCGGTGAAGAAAAACACTCCTTCCACCAAGAACCAAGCACCAAAATGACTGAGAACAACCAGACTCCACTGAGCTCTGCCAACTCACCTATCGAGCACCAAATAGAACATAAACCTATTTTTAGTCGACATGGGATTTCCAACTTCCCTAGGATGCTCCTGCATCACAAATGAATCTAAGTATGCTCATATGGATCTTTGCACATATACTAGGAACCGATTTAAGATTTGAAATTTAACTTGGAGTTCCTACTCATACCTCTTAACTGATTAGGCAGAGTCGGTTGCACCCGATCTAGAGGATGAGGTGGCTTCAATTGTTCCAAATGATGTTCCATCATCCGTGGTCTTTCTTATCCATGTCTTATTCATCTGATCTCTCATTTATTCAACATTTACTTTAGGTTTCTCTAATGTTTCTTCCTCGGTAGGAGCTTTGCGTTGGTACCTAGATTCTTTGGCAATGTGACCTAGCTTGTGACAATGAAAGCGTGTCATGCCATGGTTTCTCCAAGATCTTCTATTGTTCCATCCATGTAGAAACATGTTGTTTGCAGCAATATGTCCATATCTTCCATAGACTAAACAAGATATCCTTGTGTTATAGTCCCATGTATGGATGTACCATGTTGGTTGCTTGGCATATTGTGTCGATCCAGTACCCATTTGTCATTTATCTTTTGTGATCTGCATTCTTCGGATTTGTGACTGTACTCGTTGCAGGTATTACACTAGCCATCAAACTTTGGATTTATTGTGTTGTTTTAAGTCTTTGATCTACATTCATGTGCTTGGTGCCCATACTTGTTACTATTATAACAATGTCCATCAAACTTGGGTGAACTTGGTGAATTACTCCTTTTACTTCTGCATACGCTTGTAGTATATCTAGGTTTCCCACAGTAGTGGCAACTAGGCTTGTTTGACTTCAGTGAGGTAGAAGTTCCTTGACTATCAGCTTGATTAGATGACTCTCCTTTCTCAGTAGTGCTCTTACTATTGAATCCTAATCCAGTCTTGTCTATCGGTTGTCTCTAACCTTTAAGTTGTGCATCCAATGATCTCAGTGTTTCTTTATTTCTCTTTAGTATCTCATTTGCTTCTTTTTTCAGATTTTAGCTCCTTGGTCAATCTATCAGCTTCACACTTCAGTGCTTGATTCTCAAACTCTTTCGTGGTTAAATCTATATTTGCTCTCACTAGTTGATCGGTCATATTATAGTGCACTTGTGTTATCCTCATGATCTCATTGTCTTTCTCAGCTATTCTTGTGTCAAATTGATTTTTGTCTTCTTCACCTAATTTCAATGCATCTTCAACTGCTCCCTTAGAGTCAAGTATCTCACTCATTCTCAATGCTTGTGTTTCTTGATCTATCTTTTCCAAGTTCAGTTGCTCGGTGATTTTCTTGTTCTTTTCCATGAGTTATACAATGGTAGAATCAAATTCATCACTCATAATACTTTCAGATGTTGTCTCAAGAGTATCAACATTCTCTTGTGTGGATTTTAGTTCACTACACAACTGCTTGTTGACATTTAAGGACTTTTCTAACTTGATTTTCATATCTTCAATCAGTTCTGGTGCACTCTCCAACTCAAAATCAAGACTATCAATCTTATTACATTGCTTGTAACTTTCCATGGTCGTGATATTTACTCTCAGGTGCTTAAACCCTTATCTCAAGAGACAATATATGATACCAATTTTTGGATTAATCTATGGAAAGGTAATTTATGAGAGGGGAGGGGTGAATTAGTACTTATAAAACTTTTTAACTACTATTCTTTACTTTTCACCGAACTAAATATCATTCCTAAAAACATTCAAAAGCATTTAAAGTAAATTAGAAAACCATGAAAGATGACTCAATGATTTTTGGTCACACAGAAATCCTTTGTTAGAGGAAAACATTGTGGTAGGGATGGCACTTACAATCCTTCACTTTTGCAGAATAAAGGTTGCTCGGTTAGAGCTACAATGTTAGCTACTTCTGGTAGTTTACACTTTTAGGAGTATTATACTTGGTCAAGAGTACAAAAGACTTATTCAGTCTACCTAGTTAAAGGATTTTACAATCTCTCATCTAAGAGATGTACCCGGTTAAAGGATTAACAAAATAAGACTTGTTAGGGCCTACCCACTGAATATGATTTCTACTCTCCTAACTATTTCAAAAAATATAACAGAAATTTCTGCAAGTATGCATCAACAATAATATTATTCAGACTCTTTATGCTCTGCAAGTGCATTACCTCTTTCTGCACTCGGTAACTTATATGTTCTGCACCCTATAACTTATGCATTCTATCTTTATCTCTTTCACTGTACCTACTTCTTTCTCTGTAATATTCACCATCTCTCTTTCATCAATATGTTTTGTTTCTTTTAAATGATCTTAAGGCGGTTAACCTAATTAGATCCTTCTCCTTCTGTGATAAAGGTGAGATGGTGTGACGTTAGTTCCATTCCCAACACATTTATTATACTTGAATATCATTGGTTTAATTACCTTGTGATCATGTACAATCATGTTATTGCAATAATAATGTTCTACATAACTTTTGTCTTGAATACTGTGAGAGATCTCCCGCTCGACATCCAGGTTCAATGTATTCAAATTTAAATTATTATGTCATATATGGTGTTTTTGCTAATATGCTTTGATCTTTCTCAGTGACATAACGTCTTCTCGGTGACTAAATTTTCTCTGTGACTCGGTGACTAACTCTGCTTGGTAATTGTCCTCTACTTAACTCGGTGCTTGATACTATTTGATGTTTGGTTTCATTGATACTCTGATTTAACGACTATCTTCCATAGTTTATTCTTCCTCTTTACTAATAAGCTTCATTGACTATTATGGCTTTCACAAAACTAATGACAAAAAACTATCTCATAGGAGTATCAATAGAGGTATCTTGAGGAGGATCCAGAGGGATGGTGGGAACTTGTGGTGGACATGACAATAAAGGAATGCTTTGATATTGACTTGGGAGGGGATCATCAATCTCCATTTTAAGGGTATTTTTCTCTTGACCTTGGATAGAATCATTAAGGAGAGTGGAAAGAATTTCATGATCTTTCTTAGGATGTGGAAGGTTGACAGGACTTAGAAGGACATTATGTTCTTTGGATAGGAAGGGGTTGTCATTAATAGGATGGAAATAGAAGATATGTTCATTATTACATTTTAGGAAGATGGGATCTTGGTCAATAGTTGTATGGGATTGGCCATTCTTGAGATATTGATCTTAATTTATTTTAGGACTCATTTCTTCATGCTTTGAATCATCTTCTTGACATGGGTATAATTTTGAATACCCACGGGGGATTTATAAAAAGATTTAATGTCTTTACATGAGGGAGACGGATTTTTAATGGGACTCACCGGAGTGGGTTTGTTTGGAAATGGAGAATATGGTGGGGGTGGTATCATTGGTTCTAGAATTTTTGAATCATGGAAGGGATGTGTATTACAAAAGACATTAGCTTGGAAATCTATTTGGGATATCCCTTAGGAGGATTCATCATTTAATATGCCATTTGATTGGGACGGTATAGATTTTTCTTGTAAAACTTTAGGGGTTGAAGGAATGGTGGGAGATATGGAGGCTAATTGAGGGAAAATTTCTTGACGGGATATAGATGTTCCATTAGTATAATTTCTATGGAATGAACCATTACTAGACATGGGAAAATTATTATGATCATGTTCAAAAATATTTTCTTGTATATGAACAGATTTTTTAGGTAAATCTGTGGGAATTTTGGGTCAAAATTTTCATTTTTTTGGATGATTTTGTTTGGTTGGGAAGTTGTAATTTAGCCTCACCCCATATGGATTTAAGCTCGTAAATTGATTATATTTTCTCTTTGATGAGAAGATAACATATAATAGGGTCCTCAAAGATTAATCTTTCCACAACTTGATTGATTTCATCTTGAGGAATGTCTACTAAAGTAATATGACTCTCTAGTAAGGATTTCCACTCTGAGGATGATTGATATTTAAGGTGGGTATGGGGCTCTTATTGATTCTTGGGAGGTGATTTGTGTTGAGTGTTACCATGACTAGGTTAAGGATGTGAGGTAAGATCCTTGTTCCATTTCTCAAAATCGGATGTCAATGTTCTAGGGAATTGTGAATTATTTCCAAAGTTAAGTTCTTGTGGTGCACCACATAGATCCATGTGCAACTCTATAAGTGATTCTCTATTACAAAATCATAATATGGGAGTTGTGTGGGATCAAATAGTTTAGATTTTAAATTGTCCATGGATGGTCTTGAGAGTAATTTTCTCATCTACTTGTAGCTTGGGACCTTGTTTCAACTATGGGTAAGAGATATGTGTAAGGAGGATACCTAATATGATTCTAAAGGGATGCAATAAAAATGCAACCTAACAGAGACAAGATGTAACCTATGGCTCTAAATTGTGTTGACTATGCAAACCAAAGGTGATAAGTAAAATGAGATGGGACTCTAAAGATAACCTATCAAAATGAAGGAAAAGGATAATATGATAATGACAAGGTTATGACAAGGTGGAGGTAAAGGACCTAAACGTAAGCTAAGGGTAAGGACCAAATGAGAGGATTACTAAGGAATGAATTGGGCCCCAAAAGGATAATAACAAAATGGTAGCAAGGACAAAGATTCTAAATGAAACCTAGGAAGCAAGATAGGACAAGTGAAATGAATGACCATAGAAGGTACTAATGCAATGACCAAAGGGAAACTATAAAAGAATAGACCCTAAGATGAAGGATGCAAATGAGGAAACCTAAGGAACGCCTATGTATGGAGGATTGTAACAAATCTGCAAGGTTTTGAGTTTCCTATGTTTTCAAGGTTGAAAATTTGGACAGTGTTTTGATCAAGGCTTGACAAATGTATTTGGCTTAACTCAACCAAATCCAATCCTCAGAAATACTAAATGCCTAAATTCTTCATTGTCAGCTCTTTACCTACACTTCTCAATTACATAGTCACCATTATGATTACATCAACACTTCAAGCCGTTGGAACTAACCAAAAATAACAGAACCTTTCTAGATATTTACACTTGGCGTATCTACATGCTACCAAGGGGCATCCCATCGAGAACAAAATTTTTACAAGTACACAGAGAAGGAACTACATTTGAAGCATGCCATGGATCAAATTCTTCAACTACTACATTTGAAGCAAACCATGGATCTTATTAAAATGATTACCCCTTTCATATTGGTCGTATAGGGTTTAATTATTTTGGTAAATGATAACTATATCCATATAGGGTTATATTAAAATTATATAATCTACTTTTGTGTTAGTCCATCATGCTTTATGTGGTTTATTTTGGCATCATTGCTTCAAATGTCAACCATTATATTAAAATGTTTACTATTTCATATATGTCATAGAGGGTTTAATTTTTGTGGTGAATGATTATCCTTATCCATATAGGGTTTCATTAAAATGATGAACTCTACTTCTGTATTCCTGCATTTTGCCTTATTTTCTCCACATTTTCTCATAAGTGATCGGTCTTATTAACATGATTACCCTATCTGTGAAGGGTTACATTAAAATGGTACAATCTGGTACTTTGTATATGTATATGTGTGAATGATTATGTATCATTATGCATAATTATGTACA